>VZTU01027178.1:123739-184045 GCA_013400835.1 Zapornia atra | reverse complement strand
GAGTGCCTTGATGACAACTTCCTAAGACAGANTCCTAAGACAGAAAATAGACAACTCTACTTGAGGAGAAGCAATATTGGACCTGATGATCACCAATGTGAGTGAACTCATCAGGGATGTCAAGATTGGACACAGCCTGGGCTGCAGTGATCATGCACTGGTGCAGTTCACTGTCTTAAGTTGTATGAACTAAATGAGAAGTCTAGTCAGGACCCTGAATTTCAGGAAAGCTAATTAATCGGACCCCCTGGGAAATGGTCCTGAAAGAAAAAGGGGTGGAGGAGAGGTGGCAGATCTTTAAGGATGCTTTCTACAAAGCACAAGAGCTATCAGTCCCCACATGTAAGAAGTCAGGCAAGGGAGGCAAGAGACTGGTATGGATGAGTCGAGACCAAAGCTCAAAGGCAAGATGGTCAACCTCAAAGGCAAGATGGAACTACCCAGGCAGTGGAAGCTGAACTTGGCAAGGAAGGCCAAGAAAAACAAGAAGGGCTTCCACAGGTGTATAAACCAGAAAATGAAAGTTAAAGAAAGTATACTCCCCCAGTGAGCAGCAATGGTGAGCTGATGACAACAGATGAGGAAAAGGTTGAGGTTCTCAACAACTTTTTTGCCTCAGTCTTTACTGGCAGCCTCTCTCCTCACTGTTCTCTAGTTGATGGCCCACAAGATGGGGACCAGGGAGAGAGAGTCCCTCCCACTGTAAGTGAAGATAAAATTAGTGACTATCTGAGGAACCTGAACATACACAAACAAGTCCATGGGACCTGATTAGATACCAGGGTCCTGAACAAATTGGCTGATGTGGTTGCCAAGACACTCTCTGTGATATTTGAAAAGTCACAGCGGTCAGGTGTTGTCCTCAGTGACTGGAAGAGAAGAAACATCATGACTATTTTTAAAAAGGGTAGGAAGGAGGACCTGGGGAACTACCAACCTGTAAGGCACACCTCTGTGCCTGAGAAGATCATGGACTGTTCAGTGGATAAGAAATTGGCTGGATGGTCACATCCAGAGAGTGGTATGGTAGTCCATGGCTCAATGTCCAGATGGAAGATGGTGACAGGCGGTGTTCCTCAAGGGTCTGTACTAGGACCAGTGCTGTTTAATATATCTTTATTAATGATACTGTCAGTGTGATTGAGTGCACCCTCTGCAAGTTTTCTGATGACACCAAGCTGGGTGGTGAGGTTAACATTCCAGAAGGATGGGATATCGTCCAGAGGGATCTGGACAGGCTGGAGAAGGGGGCCCAGGTGTACCTCATGAGCCAAGTGCAGTGTCCTGCACCTGGGTCGGGACAACCCCCGTTATCCATACAGGTTAGGAGATTATGTGCTTGAAAGCAGCCATGAGGAAAAGCTAGAAAAGAGGAAATTTAGGTTGGGTATGAGGAAAAAGTTCTTCGATATGAGGGTAGTAGGTCACTGGAACATGTTTCCCAGAGAGGTAGTGGAGGCTTCATCCCTGAAGATATTCAAGATCAGGCTTGATGGGGCTCTGAGCAACCTGGTCTAGTGAAGATATCACTGATTACTGGAGGACTAGATGACCTTTAAAGGTTCCTTCCAACCGAACACGTTCTATGATTCTATGATTCTATCACTGCTGTAATAACAGGCTCCTGCTGACCAACCTTGGTGACTTAATTGCTTCTCAGTGGTGAACTGCTCATCACTGATTTCTCTCAAGTACTGTAGGGCCATTTTTTTTTGTTTTAGAAACAACTAAGAATAGTCTTGGTTCTGGACTTTTCTCTGTGTGTGTGTTTCTGCAGGACATTCATGAACAATTACAATGCATCACACTCACTACTGAGAAATATGGTCAAGGATACTCTACTTAGGTTAAAGCTGGTGTGGTCACAGAAGGGGCCTTCTTTCACGCTGGCAGGAGAAATTTGCACTTCACAAGCTATGAAACATAGCTTACTTGTTTCCTGGGCACAGTCAATTACTTTGGTTCCTCCTTTTGTGTTTTGCATTTTGGAAAGGACCATCTGGCTTCAGAGAGGCTTGTCTACTGAGAATGATAAATGCCTGCTCAAAGCCTGGTAACTTCTAATGACTTTGGTGGATACTTTAGACATTCTTTAGCCAGGGCATCTGAAAGACATTAAGGTTTCTTCTTTTAATAATGACTGTTAAGGTTGCATGCCCCATGGTAGCATTAACAGCTGTAGCAAAGCAACTGATTTTCACTGGCAATTGGCAATTAAAAAAAATCAAGGAAAACTGAGTGTGTATGGCACTTGTGGAAATACGTTCTTTTTTGCTTTTACACATGAATTTAGGGCATGTGGATTGTAGCAAGCCACTCTGAACCTTCATTAGAGGAGAATTCATGTAGAATTGTCAAATCTCATTGAGTGACCTCTGCTCACATATTCTGAATAAGTTCCTACATATGAGGGGAGGTATTGGTAAGATCATCTTCCTGTTCTGCCGTGTAACAGGCAAGTATCAGCCATGAAGAACACTTCTGATCCATACTGCCTCTTGTCCAGTGTAAGGTCCAAGTGATTGCACTCAGCAAACTTCCTCAATGATTCTTTTTTTTTTTTCAATACATGCATTACCACTTTAAAGATCATTTTGTGTGGTTGGGTACAACTACCCTACTTTTTTTCAACTTGGCAGGTCTGATGACTTAGGCATTCAAATAAATTTTTAGCTTACTTGCAGACTTTTTGGTGGAAATACTTCTGTATAAGGAAGTTTTGCAAAAATCTTTGAGGATTTTGGTGGTTAGTTTTGTTTGTGTTTTCCTAAGTAAAAGGGGGGAAACAAGAATGGCTATCAGTGAATGTTAATAGGAAATATTACTGCATCGAGATAAAGATATACAATCTCTCTGTCACTCTAGTGCACCTGATTAGTCATAATGCTTGTTATAGACCAGAGGCAATGAGTTTGGATGATACATGTGATCCTCTGGGAAAAGAAGCCAGCAAGTATTTTCCCTCCACAGATCTGCTAAGCAGTGATGATGCAGTCTTACCAGATTAGAAGCAGCTTCTTCGCTTTTTTCTAATGCTAGAGAAGTAGTAGCTGTTAACAGCTCAGCTCTGCAGAGGCACTGCAATGTCACTGTAAGAAAATGCTTTTAGTATCATCAGCGTAAACAGCTGAATTGTTTACAGAAAAGAGAGAAGGGAAGGGAAAAGAGAGAATGATCAAATTAGAAACATGCTGAAGCTGAACACAAATCTTGCAGGGACAGGTTTTTGGTTGAAAACTCTTATTTGTAATAATGGGTTCTCTATTGATAGCTCCAAGTTAGAACAGGATGAACAGCTGACGTTCATTGTAGATGCTGGAGAAAAACAAAAGATCTTGAAACAAAGAATGGGCTTGAAGAAAAGATTTAATAATTAATTGTTGCTCAGTTTGGTATCAAAGTGAAACATTGGGCTTTAACTCAGGAGGAGATATGGAGGGCGTGTGAATGAGGGGACTGAGATTCTTCTCCTAAGCACTGATTCCCAGGACCCCAATCAGTGGAAATGTAGCGGGGATGAGGGACAGAATGCACAGATATGCACAGCACGGTATTTTGGGGCATCTGCAATTTTGGAGAAAGGATTTCGAGGGGTGTTTGTGCTGGCCTGGAGACCCAGTACTACCTGGCATATTAGGAGAGTTTGAGATGGTTGCTAATGGAGGTTGCGAGATCATCTTAGATCTCCCTAGAGAATCATTATCTAGTTCTAGGTGGCTTTAAAAGGTCCCTATACAAGGTCTGGAGACAGAAAACTAGAAGAATGTACCTTCATAAGCCACCTAAATTAAACAGTATGATTAAGAATGTTAGTATATATTTAAACATATGGTGGACTCAAACATATCATCTTTGGACTTACTGTTATAAAACAGTTGTTATTGTATTTTTCTTCACACAATCTCAAGTGGATTTTATAAAGATACAAAAATCTTTAGGACATAGAAAAGACAATTTTTTTTACAGTCCATGGTAAACTCCCATTGACTGTTAGTTGAGAGAGACTAACTTTGGTTGAATGATTTTTTAAGAATTCAAAAATAATTAAATATTTCCCTGGAACATAAACGAATATGTATAGGAATCATATTTTTCCATTTTATTTTGTTTTGTAATAACACTTTCATGGATCACCTGAATTCTCTGAAATATTGAGAATCTGCATAAAGTTAGAGGAATTGGTAGTGTTTGTTATGACATTGGTTTGGGATTTTGGGTTGGGGCCAAAACTGGTTTTTGATTGTTTGCAGCTGAGGGTGTTAGAATGAACTGCTTGACCAGGATTGTTCTACAACAAATGCATTCTGGTGGAAATAAGGAGATAATGACAACTAATATCAAGTCCTTCATAGAATGCATTCAGTTTTTTTCTGATGTTCATGAATTGTTAATGAGCAGCCTGTTATTTTTATTTGAACTTCTAAATTAATCAAGTTCATTTTCTAAATATTTTTGATAAACACTTTTCTTTTTCTGGATTGTTTATAAACAATTAATTGCAAGTACTCCTCAATCAAAATTTCATTGATGTTCATTAAAATATATTGCAGCCAATGTTCTGTGAATTGTACATAGAGCTAGGCAAGAAATGTATCTTCTATCTTTGTTTGTTTGTTTAAGATATTTAGAAATCCTATTTCCCAGTGAAACTAGACATTTGGAAATTTCTCACAAAATAATAACTAGGCTGTTACAGTGCCCAAATTATTTCCATGTAGACTGGGTAATTCCTACATGGAACAACTTTTTGCTCATCATATTTTTGAATTGTAGACAATCACTTGGAATATTGATGCTTTGGGGTTTCTCTGTCTTGCATTTTGATATAGAGTCTTGAAACCAAGAAACCTTGATGATCATTTTACTGTCACCAGGAAACATAAATAGTTTGCTTTGGTTTAAGCAAACTATTTCCTATATCTAGGAAAGTGGTTTTGATGTGTTTTGATATTATTCTGGTTAGAACTAGCTCTAGTAATGCTAACCAGAATAATAGAATCATAGTATCACAGACTGGTTTGGGTTGGAAGGGACCTCAAAGATCATGTAGTTCCAAACCCCTGCCATAGGCAAGAACACCCTCCACTAGCCCAAGCTGCCCAAAGCCCCATCCAACCTGGCCTTGAACACTACCAGTGATGCAGGTGTAGCCACAGCTTCTCTGAGCAACCTGTTCCAGGGCCTCACCACCTTCACAGTGAAGAATTTTTTCTTACTATCTCATGTGAATCTCTTCTCTTTCAGTTTAAAGCCGTTACCTCTCATCCTATCACTCTCTGCCATTGTAAACAGTTCTCCCCAGCTTTCCTATAGCCCCTTCTGGTTATGGAAAACTACTCTAAGGTCTCCCCAGAACGTTCCCTTCTCCAGCTGAACAAGCCTCACTCTCTTAGCCTGTTTTCATAAGAGAGGTGCTCCACCCCTCTGATCATCTTCCTGCCCCCCGCTGTGGACTCACTCTAACAGCTTCATGTCCTCCTTGTACTGGGGACCCCAGAGTTGGATGCAGTACTACAGGTCTCACATTTTAAAATAAGAATGGTATAAAATTCTCAGATCAAATTAAAAAAATCATCAGTTGTTATTTCTTCAGTTCAGCCTTCAGAGAATAAACCAGACTATTTGGCAGTGGAGAAAAAAAAAATCTTAGCCAGAAAAAAACTTTCTATTTGCCTACAGCTACAATTTTTGTACCCATGATTGAGATAGGTGAGGTAGGATTCTTCTGGCAACAAGGAGCTGCCTAAAACCAAGGTTGTCAACTGAGGTGTTTTCTAAAAGACGTTATTTGTCTTATCTTAAGATAGATGTCTGGAATAGGGAGACTGTAGGTGGCATGGCAGTATTTTGAACACAAACCTGCTAGTATTATCTGAAATGGTCATTTATATGTCTTTTGCATTAGTGGATAAGCTCTTAAGAGTCTTTTTCCCAGAATAAATGTTCTCATTTGCAAGTCCCTTAATCTCATGCTCTGCGATTTCTTTTAATATCCATTTAGAATGAAGCATTTTTCTGAATGCCCCTTCCAGCCAATTTCTTCTTTAAATGGCTCATGGAAAGGAGGGGTCACGGTGTGTTTGATGTTGGGAAGAATTGTGGGCTGGCTAAAGCCTTTGAGATGGAACAACTAACTTTTAAGACATTCATGCCAAGAAGCACCAAATATTTCTAATCTCTAAAGCTTTTATGTTATTAGAACATACAGTAACAACCTACTATGACATAACTCTTTACATAGAGGATACTTGGAGTGAGGAAGATTCGATGAAAGGCTTAAAAGAAATTGGTCCCTTTCCCCTACCCATTTTGTCCTTGCAGGGTAGGTTTTTTTCTTTCTCACAGTCCTTTGTGGATGTAAGGAAATTCCCCTGTATTCTCAGGATTCTTAGGAAAGCCTCCTTTCCATCACTTGTCTAATTTTACTTCAGATATGTTGTGTGCTGCCAGCAACCCTCCAGCTATGTTCAGGAGTTTCCTGTTCTGCATTTGGACTCACTGTGTCTTTATAAATCCTTTTTGTCCTATTACATTCCAGAAGCCTCACTCAGCTGTGATTACTCCATTATTCTCCAGGAGGATGCTGCTTCTCCTCTATTTGAAACAAACCACAGTGTGTAATTAGCAGAGATCGGAGACCAATGAAATTGCTGTACCATCTTAATGAAGGTCATGATTGGCCGTTACATCTGTCAGTCCTTTACGTTCTTCCTACAATGTCCTTTAAGTTCTTCCTACAATATCCATCATCGGTATACTCAGGCAAGTAGTTTGCTTTATTCTGCAGCTTGCAAGGCCTGTGCTTTTGCACAGCCATAGCCAAACTTGCAGCTGCTGTACATCCCCTTGCAAGTAAAAATACAGACATAGCCAAACATACAGACACACAAATATATACATGTACATACCTGCCTTGCAGTTTTTCAGGAGCAGGGTATGTGAGACTTGAAATCATCCATGATGGCCAAGACAAGTCAACAGAAAATAGTGACCCTGACATTTTTCAGTTCTTCATTACTACCCAGGTGGTTCTACTGCAGTTTGGAGATGTGTTATAATTCACTTGACACTTTATGCTATATCATATTTGATTCCATGCTGAATTAAAAAGTAAGAGCTTGACAGGATTTTTCTAAGGAATTTCTAAGAAGCTCTATAGCTGACAAGAAGACAGAATGCCAACAAGTTACAAATCAAAATTTCTATAGGTTAATTCTTAGCTCATTGGCTTTAGAAGAGATGGGTTTGTTTGAAACCCCAAAACTCAGTATATTCTGACAACATGTAGTTTCCTCTAATTTTCCTGGGAATTAAATGTTAACACCCAAGAGCACATGAACAGTGAGAATGAATCTTTGCACGTGTCCATTCCTGGTTGAAAGAGTCAAGAGGAGGAGGAGCATGAAAAGACATTACATTTCTCCGTCTGCCTAACTTGAGTCCCTGGGATGGTAAGTGGCAAATAGTTGTTTGGAAGAACATAGGTGTTGTACACAAACATGTGAACTGTGTGACAGTCAGAAACTGAAAAAAAGAGCAAATTAGCAGTAAGACCTCCCTCTTTTCTTTCAGGGAAAAAAAAAAAAAGACAGACAAGAGATTGCAGTGTTTGTCTTTCTCAAGGCAGAAACATACATAAGGAAGTGGGTGTTTGTTTCCTCATATTTAGCTGGAAGCTAAAGGAGCCAAAACCAGATTATTCTTTCTATAATTGCAGAATGTAGCTGACTGCCTTTTGCTACTTCTGCGTGACACTACAGATGTTTTATTAAGTTAATTGTAGTATCCTCTTGCCTTGAGAGTCCAACATCATGTGGTGATGTGATGAAATGTTCTCCCTTTTATGTTCTTTCTGGTTCTTTTTGCCCTTTTATTCATTTAAATGCTTAGATGGGTGGTTTGAATAAGTCAGGAGTGCTACCTTTTTATGCACTTTCTGTCTTGTACCCTATGTTAATCTGTTTCTACTGAGTAATAGGAGGTAGTCTTTTGCATTAATAGATTTATGCATAATAATCCTCCTCTGAGGCACAAGGATGGGTGGGTTAGCAGAGATCTGTTACAGGTCTTTTTCTAGAGTTGCAGGAAGGTGTTTTTTAGATTGTTTGCTATTCCAGACATTCCTGATATCTGTATCATGATGGAAACAAAAGCAGCATAATTTCTTTAAGAATCTCACCTGTCTTCATTTTTAAAGGCAGGATTTTAAGGGAGAGGGGATATTTTTCACCATGCCAGCTGATAGAGCTGGAGAGAAATGGGTGTTTTGTTATGCTCAGAAGTTCTTTGGGTCTCTGGACAACCAGGATTCTGAATGTGAAGCCTGCTGATATTTTTGTTTGTTTCTATTGTTTGGTTTAGTAAGAGATACCACATGTCTGTAACCCTTCTGCCTTAGGCCAGGGTGGCTGCTACATCTTTATTTTATTGTTGGTGTTTTCTGGCTTATTTGTACACAGTGATTTGTCTGCAGAGGATTTGGCTGCTACTGGTGAGTGAATCATCTGGAATATTGTGGGCAGTTCTGGGCTCTCTGTTTCAAGGAGGACAGGCATGAAATTGAATACAGGAAGTGCCACCTAAACATGAAAAGGAACTTCTTTACTGTGAGGGTGGCAGAGCCCTGGGCCAGGCTTCCCAGGTGGGTTGTGGACTCTCCATCTTGAGATATTCAAAGCCTGTCTGGATGCTGTCCTGTGAAACCTTCTCTAGGTGATCCTGCTCTAGCAGGGGGGTAGGACTAGATGTTCTCCAGAGGTCCCTGCCAAATCCTGAATTCCATGATTCTGTGAGTCTCTTCTCATTGGTTACCAATTTGTTCTTTTCATTGTAATTTTCATCAGCTTATATACAAGTCCTTCTTTAAAACCTTCTTGTCTTTGTGACATAGGATATAATTCCTCTAAAGCAGTAAAACTATTTCGCTTTACTGCTTTAATTATGATTGCTTTTTTTTCCCTGTAGAAAAGCTATCTAAATGGTCTTCCCTGCTTTTATTCTATCAGTTTTAATATATTGCTGAAAAGATTTAAATAATTCATCTTGTTCTCCATGTAAGTCACTGAGTCATCCAGCTATTGAGCTACCATGGTTCTTATGCCAGTTTTGAGCTTTTCCAGAATTGGGAGCATAGAAAATTTTTTATAACATGCTCCTTTATAATGAAAGGTCTATTGAAAACTACTTGGCAAGGAAGCCGTTCTGTAGGATTTCCAAACACATGAAGGACCATCATCTGATCCTGATTAGACCAACCTGTCAGCCTAAACCTACGTCCACTGAAAGTGTAACAAAAACTCCTATACAGTTCAAAACGTCATGCTAAAACTAAGGACTTGATCTGACTGTAAAAAAGCATGTAAACAAAACTGCTCTGCCCGTGAGAAATCCCACCATCATTGATGGGGGGAAGGGGTTATGTCTAAGATAGTTTGGTTATACATCACAATTTGGTGAAGAGAATAAGCTGTTTGACAGTAAAACAACACAGAGCCTGATCAGCCTGCAGGAAATAAACAAGCTCCATCTCTCTGTGAAGCTGCACAGGGCAAAGCTAAGCAGCACCGCGAAATCCCGGGCTTCAGATCTCGATGCATGTTGGGTGTAGGGCTCTGGAAGCAGAAAGCTGAGCTAATTCAGCTGTGACACAAGAGATCACTGGCGTGAAGAGCACATGCTTGTGAGAACAGCTTGGCAGTGGATGTGGGTGGCAGCTTGCAAATGGATGAGAGAGGTCCGAGAGCACAAACAACTGATGTTGGAATTAAATGCGCGTGGACAAAGTATCAAACTCGTTCAGAATTGCATGAGGGGAGATCATAACTGAGAGGAAAGTCTTGGGCCATAGCCTGTGGACCTTAGACTTGAGCTGATGAATGCTTTGACTCTCCTTTCCTGTGTGGTTATCACTGTAATACATTTCCTACCTATCATAATGCAAAAATAGGGGCAGGTAGAATATCTGCTACAGCTTGCAATCCACACCCTGGCAGCTAACAGATGAATTCAGGACATGCATGGAGGCAGAAAGAATCAGAATTGAGTCCCTGCTGCCATTTGTGGCTCATCTAGTGCACTATTTAAAATCAATTTTGAATAAATTGCTGTTTCTTTTGTCATCCTTGATGGAGATCAGGTCATCCTTTTGGCAGATGCGGCACACACTGAACGCAGTTATATATGTATATTAAGAAGTACTTTCAGCTGGCAAACATGTCTCCATATTATCTTTGTATTCCCATGATACTCTGAGCAGCCCATGATCCTGATGCAGACAGAACATGCACAGGACAGGATCGTTCTTTCCTTTTCCTGTCTCTCACAGTAAATACCGACTAATGACTTGGACAGAGACAAGAGACGGAGTCAGCTAGGTCTTTGGTCAAATCCAGGTGACAAAATTGTGGTTTATGGTTTTTCTTACAACATGCCTAATAAGACTAGAATTTTGGACAGCCCAGACTGGCTTGGGAGGCAAAGTCTTATTCCTAAATCTCGTTATAACTGTTCAGGTAAACAGTAGGTCTATGCTTGCTGACCAATACCATCCCACTTCATCCCTAGGGCTATTTTGCTGGATGGAGAAGCTTTGTCTGTCTGTACCTGGTGGCATGCTATGCTGGCAGGAACTTCTAGACTTAGAAGATCCTTGTTGTGGCTTAGCCCCGGTTGGTAACCAAGCACCACTCAGCCACTCACTCACTCCCACCCTCCAAGGGTATGGGGAGGAAAATGGCAAAAACCCCTTGTTTATATAAAGACAGTTTAACAGAAAAACAAAGGAAGAGAACAACAGCAACAGTAGCAAGAGCATCAGTAGTACTACTAATAGTAGCAGTAGTAATAACAATAAACAATAATAATGAAAACCAAGTGATGCACAGATAGAATTGATCACTACATGCAGAAAAAAAAACCCAAACTGATGCTCAGTCTGTTTCCAAACTCGTGGCTCACTTCCCTAGTTACATCTGAGCATGATGTTCTATGGTGAGAAATATCCCTTTGGCACCTCTGGTTCAGCTGTCCTGGCTGTGCTCTCCCAGCTTCTTGTGCACCTGGCAGTGTGAGAATCTGAAGTCTGTGACTTAGTGTAGACATGACAGCTGCCTAGCAGCAACTAAATCATCAGTGTGTTATTGACATCATACTTATACTAAATCCAAAACACAGCACTGCACCAGCTACTACAAAGAAGTTTATCTCTTATCTCATCCAAACCCAGGATAACCGCACACGCTTCTTTGTCCATGAAAGGCTTCCAGAGTTGTTGTCTGATTGGAGAACCAAAAAGATATAACTATTCGAATTAGTGGGCTTAATAATGAATACATTGTATATCATTTGCAAAGATGCCCTAGATATTTGGTGAAGATCAGGCTTTAGAGGAAGAACAAAAACTTAAAAGTCCCTAAAAAGCCAATCTCCCAGCCATTGGCTGGCCTTTTGATAACACATAAAATTTGGTTGGACAGGCTTCAATGAGACTACTCACAGAGATACGCTTTATTCACAGGGTGATGGTCAGTGCATAATTCCATTCAAGTGAATGAGTAACTCCACTCACATGAGACTGTGTAGACCTCCTAAGAGTTTTAGGACAATCTTAAAATATTGGCCTCCATTGTTCTTGTCTCTTTTGGCTTTTATATGAGACTATTCACTGGATATTGGCACCAAATCAGTACTCCTTCCTCCTGCACATGGGCAGAGACATGGATTTACATATATTGCACATATATGGTATCACTATATTGTATTATATTTAAGAAAGTGACAGGTGTGACTTATTTACCTTCTATGGGCCGTGCTCACATTCCTCTAGCATATAATGTTCTTGCTTGTAGGTTAGTGCGGTTTGTAATGGTAAATGATTTTTAGTTCAGCAGTTGCAAACTTTGATCCCAACATCAGACGAAATCTCAAATGCACGTAACAAAGCTGCGACTATTTTTAGACTGCAGTAATTCTTTTATAAGGAGACAATTCTTGTACAGTGTATATTAACTCCTCAGAAAGCCTTTCCACGTGGTAAAATAGATTTGGAGAACAAAAGCGCTGAACATTGCAACTTGAATAAGAAGACGGTCTTTTATTGTTAGCTTTGAAGCACTGAACAATGTCTGTGACTTGTTCTGCCGAACAGAAAGGGAGAAATAGAGACTTTCACCTCCATTTACATTCTAATATTGTCTCAAAATAGAATTTCTCTCTGGCCCTCAAGTAAATACCATGTGGTAGCTTGAGGATATTGCTTTAATTTATGTGGCTGGTGACAAGAGAATTGGGCACAGTCCTTTCTCAGATGTTTGTCGCCATAGCATGGGTGCGGGTTGATTGGGAATCGTCAGTAAGGTGAAACCTTCCATGGTAAAAGAGGCTGCTCTGGCCTGACAAATCACTTTGATTCTCATTATTAAAAGGATAACCTGGCCTGGCTGGCTTTAACAGCAGCCTTTCTCAGGTGATGAATCCCATGCTGAATGAATGGGCGACGCTTGCCATCAGACAGTCTCATCAGAGACTGGAGCTGGTAGTGGTGGTGATGGCAGGGGGGTGGTGCAGAAAGGGCTGCTTGCATGGGAAGATGTGGCAGATAATAAAGTATGACCTGGGCGTGGGATGTTGTCCTGCTATTTATTTTCCTGACAGATCATTTGGTTCTCATAATTTGTTTATTAGCAAACAGAAAACCCAGTGGAAAAGAGGGAGAAGGAGCTCCAAGAGGAAATCCATTTGCTGGCAGTGGCATTTGTGGTTTGGGTCTGGGTTTTGTTGCAGCTGAATTCTTTTTACTCCCAACACACATTTGCATACTCTGTCTTTTGCAGACTATCTGCTTTATATCTACCTGCAGCTATTTAGCCCTGTGTGTATGTATCTGAACTGCTGTCATGTTGCATCTAGCCGGCAGCAGTGGGACAAAGCAAAAATCTGAAGAACTGTCTGCCCTTTCCTTACTGTGACAATCTACGGACTGTTTGGCTATTATTAAAGTTGTCAGCATGATGCAAGCTGCTCACTGATGTTTTACCAAGGTTATGATTGTTCTCACTTGCCATTACTGTCGGCACAGGCACATCAGGGAAAAGAAGAGACACTTGCATACTGGCTTAGGACTGCTGCTTTTAAGCCAATTTTAATTTAATGTTCATGAAAAAAAAATATCCTGCATTCTCAATAGCAGTGCAGGAGGAAGTCTGATGGAGACAGAAAAAGAGTGATCAGGTTATCTCACCACATAATACAGGCTGGATGCAGGCAGCATTTAGTGCTTATTTGTGCTCTGTGGTTAGTACATTAACACAGGTAATCCTGGGTGTTTTCAAAGCCCAACTCAGGTTTTTCTACTGCACACTGCATGAAAAATATCGCAGACCCATCACTGGGCAAATTGGGTGCTGCCCAGTTGTCTTCAGAATCTCTGGGTCTTCTAAAACCAGTTTTTTTTTTTGCAAATTCCATGTTACCCAGTCAACTAATTTTTTGGATATATTCAGAAAGTCATCCTAAATGAATGGTTCTCATTCTTATAGGATCAACTTGGCAGGCTGGACAACCAGAAGTGTTAAGATTCACATGACTCACTAGTCTTTCTCATGTGAGTAAGTGTGTTTCTGTAAAAATAAAGAGTGAGGCTTTGTTTGGACCTGTGCAGAGTTGGTGGTCTCGATTGTTCTGCATGTTAGTGTCTCTCACCCTTGCGATTTGGTTTTGCATGCCTTGCACTGGGACTAGTGAAATGGTAGCACGTATTGGTGAGGAATTAAGAATAGATTTTGGGAAAATAGTGGGAGGGAAGTAATTCTAGAAAAAAAAAAAGTGCTAATACCTTATGGCCACAGAATCAGTTCTAAGGTAAAGAAAAAAACTCCTACTATCTTGCTTCTCCTCTAGTAATTACTGAACCATCAGGTTTTAAAATGTATTTCAAAAACATCATCAAAAACCTTCCTCAGCAGTCTCCTGTCAAATGCATTCAGACAATAAAAACTTAGGAAAAAATACAAATCAGTAACTTCTTGGTTGCAGCATTCTCCCCATTCATCGCCAAACTTGGGGGAAAAAAAGGAGTAGAAATTTCAGCAGGATGTCTATAGTTGTACTGCCACAATTCTTTGAGATGAGTTTTGCTCTGTGGATGACAGTTGCACTATGGTTATTGATTTCTGTGGAAATAAGTTCACATCTCAAAGAGAAGGCCGTGCCATGGAGAGAGTAACTGCCCCGATAGCATTTATTATACAGAAATGCTTCAGCCTAGGATCTGGGGTGCACCTGAGCTTTTCTCCTGCTCCATAGGGAAAGGTACTAGATTCGACTGCTGAGCTGTGTCATGGGAGGAAGAGTTTGGCCTGATTCCAAAGGCAGTGGTGCTAGGGTTGAAATGTGAGCACCATGGATGGTCAGTGAGAGAGTGTGAAGTGTGGGTGAGATTCATCCATTGCGTGCATGAAGTGGGAGACATGGCAGGTCTGACAGAAGGCTGTTCAGGCAGATTTGATGATAGGGACACTGACTTTCTCTTTCTTCACATAGGTGGATCATAAAATACATAGAAGGAAGCAGCAGTGAACAGCAGAGAGGCAGAAGGGAAGGCAGTAAATAAATAGAGTCTAGGCAGGTAAGCCTTCTCTTCTTTGGCCCTAAGACAGTGGGTAAAACTGTGAGAACAGCTGTGGTCATCGGCAGGAAAAGAAAAGCAATGAAAGCAGGATGAGAGAGGTGATCCTTCACCTCTGCTCAGTGCTGGTGAGACACATCTGGAGTGCTGTGTCCAGGGCTGGGCTACCTGCTGCGAGACAGGCACAGACATAAGTGTCCAGCAAAGGACCACTATAGTGCTTAAAGACTTGGAGCATCTGCCACACAGGGACAGTCTGAGAACTGGGACTACTTAGCCTGGAGATGATTCAGGGGGATCTTATCAATGTCTATAGATACATAAAGGGAGGATGCAAAGAGGATGGAGACAGCCTCTTTTCAGTGGTGCCCACAGAAAGGAAAAGAGGCAACGGGCACAAACAGAAACACAGGACTTCCATTCAAATATAAGGAGAAAAACCTTTTTCGCTTAGAGGGTGACTGAGCAGCAAAACAGTTTGCCCAAAGAAATTGGGTAGTCTCTGCCCTTGGAGAAAGTATTCAGTACCCAACTGGACGCAGCCTTGAGCTCCTGCTGGCCCTGCCTTGGGCAGGGGCTTGAACTAGATCTCCAGAGGTCTCCTCCCACCACCATGATTCTCTGATAAGGGGAATTCTAAGATAAGGGGAATTTCTTACAGAAATATGAGTTTTATTCATCAGCTACAAGTACTAGTCCTTCTATGTGTGATGCTATTTTCAATAGTACTTGAATCTCAAAAGTGCTTTGTAGAGTTCATCAGCTTAGGATGAAGAGCCTTACATATCACCCAGAGAGGGCCTACAGATCCTCACTTTCTTTTCATTTCGGTATCTAAGACCTTAAATCATGTAGCTTGGCTCAGAGCGTTTCTCTGATATAAACTGAAGATTAAAAAAGAAAAAGGAAAAAAAGGGGGGTTACTTTCCTGAAAATAATATAGACAGCAGCCTAATGGTTTCTTATTATATATTGTCATAGAAATTTAGTGCCTACATCTTCCTTAATCCCCCAATGTTTTAAGAAGGTGTAAATAATAAAGGAATTTCAATATTCTTTTAGAAGTACTCCTGTGCAATCTAAGAGATTACTATTTCTGACTTATTCCATAACATTTGATTGATATCAATCTCTCCCAAATAATTTTATAGGATGTTAACTTGGCTTTATGTTAAGATACTATTAATAAAACATATGTAAGGGGTTAATAAATGATTGATAGTGACTGTAAATGTTTTATAGATTTGGGACATGCCTTAGTTATAAGCACATCATTGGATGACAATGCTGAGTTTTATAAGACCTAATCAATCAAGCTATTGGACCGCATAAAATGTACATCCATTCTTTACCCATTTTGTTAAATCTCCATTCATGATTTTGTAACCCTTTATTAACCACTTAAAAGTGGATTTTTTTATTAGAGGCATAGCATGGTGTGAGTATAGACACCTCTGACATTTTAAAGAGTGTTTTTCATTAAAGGCCCCTTTGATGCTAGTTCAGGTGCTACCCATGGCATCTGCAGTTGGAGAGGATTGGACATAAGTCCCCTTCCAGTCCTGAGTACTGAGCTTCTGCTTCTAAACTTCAATGGACCAAACACAAACCAAACTAATTCCATGAAATCAGCAGACTATCATCAGTTTCTGTAATATGAATAGGTGCCATCCTAACTCCCTTCTAAAGAGACTACAACTAATCCAAAAGACTCCTGCTATTCTCCTTCAATTGATGAAACAATTCATATGTATTGTATACTTATTTCTTGTTACACACCAGAGTTTTACAACTGGAGACAGGAACCTTCTCCCACTTATGAAAATGTGATCTGTAATTTAGTAAATCTAGATACTCCCTGAACAAGATAGCGGATGTAAAACATAAAGACAATACACTGAAATAAATCAAGTAAACAAATTCTTAACTTAGCCTGAAAACAGTCAGGCACATTTTGTGTTCTTTAAGACAGAATAGATGAAATTTCAGTATTAGTATGCAACATTGGTCCACAGATGTGAAACAAGCAGTGACCTGCCGACAGCTGAGAATAATATGTTTGAATGAATTTTGGAGCTTAATTTAGATAACAGTACAGCGCTTCACACGTTCCTTGAATTGTTGCCTCCTGAAGAGAGGTTGGATGGAGAAGGTAAAAGTTGGTTTGTTATTCATGGTCATGTCATGCCTGGCCTATGACACAGGCTTTGAAAAATCCTGCAGTTGCCATGTACTGAGAACATAGGGCCAGATCCAAAATCATCTCACATATAGTTGGCTTTATTGACCAAGTGATGTAGCTACAGGTTAGTGAGTGAGGAACAGCTCTCTTGGAGTCATGGAAAGAAGCTGAAATACTGGTGAGGGGGAAGAAAGCAGCAGAAGCTGATGCCTGCTCTAACTCAGTTTTGCACTAGGTTTTGCTCCATTCACCAACATCAGCTGGAGAAAAGTGTCTGATTGACATTAAGTCCATTAAAATTTGAGTTAAATATATTAAAGAAACCCCCTTAGCCAATTTGAATGAAACCTTCAATATAGATAAGAAGCTGAACCTACAGATGTTGCAAAAACAATTTACAGCAATAGAGGGTTTGTCCCACCAAATGGGAAACAAAATATCAGTACTGATAATTTCCTCTATTTGTGGTCAGCACAAAACATCATTTCATTGGTTAGTCATGTGAACACAGAGCAAATTTCAAAAATTTGATAGATAAGTGGTTCATTTTTTTGATCTGTATAAAGCAATCATAACCTGAATTCTCTTGAATTAGTTATTAATTGTTGAAGTTTGTAACTTAAATGGGTTTTCATCTTATACACAGAGAGGTTTGCAGGTTGTGTTAACCAAAAGATGAACCTGCTGTGATGACACCTGTTTATTGGGACTACACAATGTTTTCAAACTTAATAGCTTCGATTGGCTTCCAGGGGAAGCATCTTCTTGGAAAAAAAAAATATTTTGTTTGAATGGCTCTCTGGTTTTTTTTTAGTGAAATCCCTAAAACAAATATCTGATAGGGACCTGAGCTCCTGGAATGCTCCATATGCTGCATTTGGAAAGATCAGAATAGCAAAATAACTTCTTTTAAAAGAGCATAAAAATCCTTACACAGGCCCAGTGCAAATGGAAACAAGAGCTGTCCCATGGCCACAATGCAATGGATTTGCACAACTGTATTCTTTACCTGTGGCAAGACTATTTGCTGAGGATTGCAGTGCTTAGCCTTCATCTTTAATCCACAAGCACAAAAATAATCTTGGCTCTCCAACTGTTACCTCCAAGTCTATAACCCCCTTATACTACTTTTCCTCCTTTTAAAGTCTGACTGAAGAGAAGGCTTATGGCTTGGAGTGCTGCTCTTAGCTCCTCCAGAGCCTTTCCTGGTGACACCAGCCAAGTCACGGGGTCAGGGGGTCTTCAATCAGAGCTTCGAGCTAGGTTTTCATCCTCCGTGTCCTCATGGATTTTGCACATACAGGCACTACTCTTTCTTTTCTTATGTGTTTTACTCCACAGTCCCTAAAGTCATCTCTCTGTGTTTTGTTTAATGCCTGGCTTAGCTGGACTCTAACCTTACCTTGGGTTGCAAGGCACAGCACCTGTGTAACCGGGACTCTATCCCACTCTCCACTGAGGACACCTTAATAACAGGCACAAACAAAAAAAGGGTTGCTCATTTGACACTAAATATGTCATGGCCATGAAATGTGGTGTCATAAGGAACCTTATTAAAAGGTAGTGTTTGACTGACTTCTCTGAGTGTAAGTAGAGAGGTTTAGGAAATTCAAGTCAATAGCTTGCAGAAGTAGCATTTTTAGGACAGGCAATTCTCTCTTCCTCCTCCCTCACTCTCTGGGACTTTATTTAGCTGCTGCATGTTTGCATTACCTAACTGACTGAAATGCAACATCCAAAAGACATTGAACTGGGTGGTGCAGAGTTCTGCTGGTGAAAGAATATAAGGTTTAGTGTATTAAATAAGGACTGAATATAAGTGTGCTAGTTTGATTCATTTTGGTTTTTCATTTTTCCTTGCTGTTTAGAGCCAATTAAAGTCTTGAGCCAGGTTCTTAGCTGGCATGAATCAGTCAAGTAAAATGAAATCAATGAAGCTACATTGATTCATATCCACAGAGGATTTAGTCCATTCATTGTTGTCAATTGAAAAGGCGTATTTGGCACAGCAGATTTTGGAATATGGGGCAGAAGTATTCACCATAAAAGCATTTTCACATTGTCTCTCTGACCTACAAGAGCATACAGGCATTGGAAGTTTTATAGATGTCTCTGGCTTCCTGGCATACGGACAAATAAAGAGGTAACTATAGGGTTGCAAATTAGAGCTCAAGTACTCTCCAGTGTGACATTTTGCAGTTCTACAATGTCTCTGAGCATGCCTGCAACCAGAAACTTAGAAGAAAGAACTGTGCAATGGACAGACAATGTCAGTTTGCCATCTTGATGTCTAAATGTTATCTTGTCTCTTTCCTCTGCAATACAAGAATGAATAGACTTCTTATGTTCCAATTTTTATTAATGATCATAATTGGATAGCCTTATTGTTTGTTATTGGTCTGGATAAAATATCAGCTGCTTCTGAGGGTGTGTTAATTTACAGCCACAAGAGCTTCTTGTGGCAATGAGCTCATCACAGGGTGTGTATTAGACATGTATTTCTATGGATGGGTTTTGAATTCCCAGCAGGTAATTTGCATGGCCTTTTCTTCCCCTTCTGCTTTTTCCTGACTTTTCTTTATTTTCATTGTGTTATCTCCCATTCATGCAGGCAAATATTTTTGTGTGTGTGACTCTCTCTTAAACTCACTCTTTAGACTTGTGCTCATTACTGTGCTCTGAAACTCTTCAAATTTAACCATATCACTTCTGAGCTATGTGGCCTCCAACACACATGGCCATCCAGAGGTGCTTCTGTTATGTATTCTCTTAAGAACATTAGACTATTTTTCATGTTGATTCCTATCAATAATCCTTCTGGATTTTCCAAGTCTGAATTTCATCTCATTCTTGGTATTCATTCACTGCATTCTTTGGCTATTAAGCAATGCAGAATGAAGCTCAGTTTTAGGACCATGGAATATAAATGCTAATGGATAGAATTAGAACCTTTCTCCACATGATAAATCTTGATTATCATCTTGATGGTTTTGCTTGCATCTCTATGTTTGGTGGTTTATTTATTTTAAAGTATCTGGTGAAACTATCGCATTATTGAAATAATTTTTTAAATATTTATTTTGCTTTTTATCAGTGAAATGAATTCTCTGATCCAATGTTTTCTCATCAGAATAATAACAGTTGTATAATGTGTAAGAATGGTGACTCATGTTTTCAGCTTCATTATTATTCATAGACTCCTCCATTAAGTCTTGGGGCAATATTATGAGCTATGCTATGTTAGAAGACCCGTACTTCCAATGGTATGAGGCTGTGCGGCAATAAAAACAAACACAGTGAAACACGTTGCTTTCCAGTATTGTCCTCTTCAAGGTATTTTCCCTCAAACCCTATGTTTGATATAATTTGTGGATGCGTCTGTCACAAACTCTTTATCCCAGTTGGCAAAGTGAGCCAGGAAAGTTAAAGTTTTTCCATGTCCCATAGCTGCTAGAAGCAGTAAGATAGGTTTTGATAACAGGCTTACATTATTTTACAAGCACAGAATATAGACAGAACAGCAAGATGGAGTGAGTTAGGTGTTCTCTCCAAAAATGAAAGGGCTACGGGATTATAGCTATCATCAAACTTTCAGCACATTGCTGGCCAGTTCAGCTGCCAAACATCCCCTTGTTTTTAACACACAGAGTTTGGATACATTCCTGCTCAGAACTTACAAGTTCTTCTTTGTGCATAGTCTCTCTTGTTGCTCCTGTTTTCCATGACTTTTTTTTAGCTGATCGGACCTGATGATATCTTGAGGTCCCTTCCAACCCCTACGATTCTGTAATTCTGGGGATTATATTGTGATCTCTTCTATCAGAGGTGAGCCATGGGGAGGCAGGATGCAGATGAGTAATAGTCCTTTACGGTTTAAGTGCCATTTAAAGCGTATTTTCAGTCCTTGCTCTCCCCTCTATGCATGGACTACACCTTTCAAGTGCTCTTACACTGGTACCTGACAAAAGTGACCATAAAAAGCAGTGAGAGGGGGCACTGAAGCAGCTTTATTCTTTATCACTAACATCACAGACTAATTCAAGAGTGATTTTTATTTATTTCATATGACACCTGAGCTTTGCAAATAGATTTTTTTACTATTATGATCATGATAGGAGAGGCTAATTGGATTTTCTAATGTGACATCCTTCTTGGTGAGACTGGATATCACCAAAAATGTTCAACATTAAGTCTAGAATTCAGTAAGAACTAACAATTAACATTTGGCTAATAGGAAAAGATTCCAATTGGGGTTTTGAAAGGAAGTATTCTTTCTGAGTAAACAGTGTTTGAATTGTGTATATGAACCATTTTGCTGATGACTTCTGTAGTTGACCAAGAAAAACATGCTACAGATCACTTATCTACTGAGGTTAAATGTGTGGTAACAGGCAACAGAAACTTACCATGGACAACTGTAAGTGTAATAGTCTACTAATATTTGCAAAAGGAATTCAAGAAAGTTTCTAATTGCAGCCCCATAAGGAAAGTAGGATGAGAAAGGATAAAGGAATGTGATAAATAACTCACTAAGAAATAGGAAACATAGAATCATAGAATGGCATGGGTTGGAAGGGACCCCAAGGATCATAGAGCTCCAACCCCCCTGCCACAGGCAGGGACACCAACCTCAGGCAGGCCTGGAGCTACACAAGGTTGCCCAGGGCCCCATCCAACCTGGCCTTGAACACTTCCAGGGACGGGGCATCCACTACTTCTCTGGGCAGCCTGTTCCAGCACCTCACCACTCTCTCTGTAAAAAACTTCCCCCTAATATCTAATCTAACCCTTCCTTCCTTTAGTTTTAATCCATTCCCCCTTGTCCTGCCATTATCTGCTCTTTTAAAAAGTTGAATCCCCTCCTGCTTATAAGTTCCCTTCAGGAACTGGAAGGCTGCAATGAGGTCCCCCCGCAGCCTTCTCTTCTCCAGGCTGAACAAGCCCAGCTCCCTCAGCCTCTCTTTGTAGGGCAGGTGCTCCAGCCCTCAAATCATCCTTGTGGCCCTCCTCTGAACCCTCTCCAACAGTTCCACATCTTGTATTGGGGGCTCCAGATCTGGACACAGTACTCCAGATGGGGCCTCATGAGGGCAGAGTAGAGAGGGACAAGCACCTCCCTGTCCCTGCTGGCCACCCCTCTTCTAAAGGAGCCCATAGGAATAAATGCTCATTTCTCATAGGAAAGGAAAATTACTCAAAAAAAATCCCACAGGGACATATGCTGGGGCCTGTATGTCCCTCATTTATAAATGTTCTGGTAAAAGGGTTGAGCAATGAAGTGACAGAGTTTGCTGACAATGCAGAGTTATTCAAGGCTGCGGATTGACTGCAAAATTGAGGAAGCCCTTGCCTTTATGAATGACCATGAAAAATCTTGGCAATTTGGATTTGATTCACTTACACACATAGGGAAGAGGTGGATTCCAGATTTTCAAATATGACGATAGTCTGAGCTGACTAACACTCAAGAGTGAAATTTTTGTGAATAGGGTGGTTAAGTATATGGAACCCCAGCTCAGGGTTGAGTAGTAGTAAAAGAATACACAGAAAATGGGAAGGTAGGAACTTGTCAGAAAAGAAAGCAAAAGAAAGCAGAGAAAGCTGTCGTGTGATTGCAGAAATCCAGGATTTGCCCTGATCTTCAGCATGGTATCATCTTCAGTAGCTTCCATAATTTTTAGTAATAGACTTGATTCAATATATCTTGCAGTTTTTGACAATGAAGTTACACCACAGTTGACAGTATGGCACTCCATTTGTGATTTGAAGGGCTAGGATAAACTGGTATAGCTATTTGCCTTGAGTGTAGAGATTTCCTGGCCCATCTGCTTTAAGAACCAGACAGTGAGTGGACTGAGAGTATTCCCTCCCTTGGCTGACTTGTGAGTGAGTGACAGTGGTTTTAGAAGTGCCTTTTTATAACACATGAATCAAGATTATCAAATGCTACTTGAATTTAAGATCTTGAAAACAAATAAAAGGAGGTGCTTATAGTCACACAACATGAACTTAAGGTGTATAATGTGTTGCCAAAGGCTGTTGCAGATGCTAAACATTTACATAAACACTAAATGTTTCAGTGGGTTGCACGGATAAATTAATGGAAGAAAAACATTCATAGCTATTATAAAGACAGTATCTTTGGCTCAGGGGCTTCCTATGTTACAGATTGTGGAGCACTAGAAGAATCTTCTGGAGAGTTGTGTTGATGATTGCTCTGACTTTTAACTATTTCACAGTCACCTGCAATGTCACTCCTGGAGATATGATGTAAGGCTAGTTGGGACCTCATTGTGACCCAAGACATCTGTTGTTTTGCCAGCTCACCTCATGGCAATGGCTTTGAGTATTTATACCCAGGACTATGCAGAAATGTGCAAAGGGCCATGGATGAACCCCTATCAGCACTCTGCCCTTTGTGCAGTACTCTTTTTCTTTTTGACCTCTGCTGCTGTGTTGTGGTAGATACCACCAGTAACTGTTATTATTTTGCCTAATAAAGCAGGACTGCATTTCCATGTCTTATTACTGTGTTTAAGACCTATATTGATAGAGATTTATGTTTATTGTCCTGGTGGGGGTATGGGAAGACATGCAGCCTTTCATTCACAGCTTATTTTGCTTCTTATACTTCTGTCCAGTTCTCTCACCATACCATTAAGAACATTGTAAAAATTGCCAGTTAACAAACATGTGAGCACACACTTAAAACACTGATTACATCACTTCAAAAAAGTGAGGACATGAACAAGGAAAGATAAGCAATTGACATCCACGGAGGTCAAACTCCTAGGAAGCAGAGATAGTAAAGGTTAAAAAGTGCTATGTGCTACCCCCAGTAAATTGTTCATTCAACTCACCAAATCACAGATGACAAATGCCACTGAGGACTTCCTGGGAGTCCTGTTTTAAATACAAAAGGGTGAGTCTGGAAGCTATTCCTATTGGTCCTTGGCTTACTCTCTCCATTTGAACCACTTCTGCATCACGTATAATGTTGTGCAGCCCTGGCCTGTCTTGGAATAAGTCCTGTCTTAAGTCAGCATTAAGAGAGAGGAGAGCACTTGCTGAGATTACCACTAGAGGTGTCGAGACAATTGTTTTATCTTTTATTTACAGTGTAGTAATATGATAAAATGAAGGAAGCAATTAAGTATGTGAAAGAAGGGCCATCAGAAATAACAGTAATGCAAAGCTGCGCACCTCATAGTGAATGCAAATCCTTAGAAGGAGAATAAACATCCTTGGTTCAATTGTAGGTGTTCTCAGGCTACATAACCCGATGGGAATGTGACTAGTTTGTTCTGGGTGGGTGAGCATGGCACTTCATGATGATTTTATAGAAGAAAAACTCCAAAGGGGATGTGCCTGGAGTAAGATTATATGTCTCATTGAGCCCTGGTTCATCACAAGAGCCCACTTGGTATAGAGTTATATGCAGTGACCTGATTTCTTTACTGTGCTGCTTTTGTCATGTAGATCTTATTGAAGCAGAGCCTTTCCTACCTTGTCTCTGTGGACTTGTCTTGGTGGAGGTGGAGAGAGATAAATTCTATTTTTTTGCTATCTGAAGTGACAGTGATGATCAATGAACAACTTGTTCATAAGAACAAAATTGTGAGTCTGTGCTGGGAACAGCTTCATGTTTATCAAAATCCTTTAAACAGTCTTACACATCTCAACCTGTACATTCATGGCACCCAAGTTGTCTTCTGTTGCAAGTATTGTTAAAATAGACATATTTACTCTTAGAATTGTTTGAATATTGCCAATGGATTCTATTATGCATAGGAGTCAAGTGCAGTTTATGCTGTAGCAACCAGTAGCACCTGGAAGCAAAAAAATGTTAAATTTATTGTCAAAAGGGTCCCTTAAAATTACCTGATTTCCTGTACAGAATCATAGAATCACCGAATGGTTTGGGTTGGAAGCAACCTCAAAGATCATGTTGTTCCTACCCCCCCTGCCATGGGTAGGGACACTCTCCATGAGACAAGGTTGCCCAAAGCCCCATCCAACCTGGGCGTGGACACTGCCAGGGAGCGGACAGCCACAGTTTCTTTGGGCAACATGTGCCAGTTCCTCACCGCCCTCAAAGGGAAGAATTTCTTCCTTATATCTAGTCTAAATCTACCCTCTTTTTAGTTTATAGCCATTACCCCTTGCCCTATCATTACATACCCTTGTAAAAAGTCCCTCTCCGGCTTTCCTGCAAGTCCCCTTCAAGTACTGAAAGGTTGTTGTAAGGTACCCCAGAGGCTTCTCTTCTCCAGGCTGAACAAGCCCAACTGTCTCAGCCCATCTTGGGAGAGGTGCTTCAGCCCTCTGAACATCTTTGTGGCCTTCTCTGGAGTCACTCCAACAACTCCTTGTCTGTCTTGTGCTGGGGACCCCAGAGCTTGACACAGTACTACATATGGAGTCTCACTAGGATGGGATAGAGAAATAGACTGAAACTTTCGTTTGAAGGTTTCCTGTACAAAGTCCATAATTTCTGGTTAAGTAACCAGAAGACATGTAGAAATAAATATTCAGCTAAATCTATTTCCCCAAATGGAATCTGTGTGGGGAGAGGAAAGTTATTTCTGATTAAGAAAAACCTTCCATCTTGGTAAGACTGGAACATTTCTCCTGTGCTTTCCTTATTTAGTGTTACTTTAAGAGCACTTGAGATGCTTTCTGGATCACATAGTCAAAGTTGCACCTTTGTATTACATGCCTGAGAGAAATTAGCAAAAGCACAAGAGCAGTCAGTTAACTTTCCATTCCTCTCAGTATAAGTGAGACCATTCAAAATCTGGAGTACTGTGTCCAGATTTGTGCTCCTCAGCACAAGGAAGACAAGGATGCTGGAGCAAGTCGAGCAGCAAATCACTAAGAAAGTCATGAGGTTGGGGCATGGGATGTAAAAGGAAATGCTGAGAAAACTGAGGTTTTTACTGCTGTTGGCTGTTACCTAATGGGAGGTGAACTCTTTTCAGAGATGTGCAGATACAGAGGTGTTAAGGGCATGGATCAGTGGACATAACTTGGAAAAAAGGAAGCTTTGATTAGATGTAAGCAGATGTTTTCCAGAGGCGCTGTCAAATCTCCATTCCTGGAGATGCTCAGAGGTCAGCTGGATGAGTTCCTGAGAACCTGACCAAATTGGATCCAGCTCCAAGCAAAAGGCTGTACTACACAACCTAAACTTTTCTAATATAAACTACTCAATAATACTATAATCATTCTGCAATACATGCCATGACTTCATGGACCGGTGTCTTTTTAAGTGCTACGCTTGACAGAGATCTGCCTGGAAATTAAAAGTTCAATTTGCTGTTCCTGTAGAGACAGTTGAAAAGTTATACAAATACTGATACTGTAGAATCACCCAACATCTCATTGCCCCAGAAAATGTAATTTGTTTATTTATCTATCTATTTATTTATTTATTTATGAAAGAGAGTTTCCACTGTAATGCCAGTTTCTACCTGCATGTATCTGCAAAGTGACGGAATTCCTTCTGGATTTCCCAATTGCCAGGTGTAAATTTAGTTTGTATTGGCTTCTGTCCAATTTAATTGAGCTGAAGCTCCTGGGAGACTGCAGAGGACGAATAAGAAATATTTATACAGGCTGTGTCTACAGGCAAGAGATACTGCAAAGATAAAAATATTCAGAAGTTGCCCAGTTTGGCAAGAGTTATTCTGAGAGCTACAGTAACACACCACTATAAAGGAAAACATATAAAAGGACCAGAGAGGGAATGACTCATTAGCCTAGGTGTTAAGATGGTATTCTAAGTGGTGCAAGTTGTTTGAGGATCTTGCCTGAATGATGCAAATAACAGATCTGTGGTTTTTTAGGTCACAATTTGTGTTAAAAATGGACACCTACCTCAATTAATATCTGAGGACATCTTTTAAATCCAGATAGTAGTAAATGGTGATATTGAAAGTACTTTTACAGCAGTAATCGTGAGCACAGTGCTTATGAATCAGTTTCGTAACTGGGACAAGTGTTCAAACCCTCTTTAGCCAAAGAACTATACTTGTACTTCTGTGCTTAGAACAAGTATCATATGCATTGGGGTAAAAGCAGTTCTATACAAATTGTTTTCCTCCTTTATTTTTGTTGTTCTTTTTTTCCCCACTCAAACATATTTGGTGATTTTGACCTGAGTTCTCTATGGTCATGGTACGAAGGGACTGCGCTGTTTGGCCAAGAGCATCTTTACTGAAAATATCCCTGTCGTCCTGTGTTTGAAATTGTCTTGATGTGGGTTTACAGCACTGGAGGATTTGCCTCAAGAGAGAGGCTGTGGTTCTGAGAAGTATGATTGCAAAGGCTGAATACCTTAGTCAAAACTCTGGGTAGAGTATAGAGACACTCTAAACTATGTGCAGTTAAATAGCTATAGATTAAAGTGCAGTTGTGTGAGCACTATAGACCCTGAGACATTTTGAACACTCTGATGTGAGAGGTGGAATGGATGGTGAGAATTTTACTTTCCCCACTGGGGAAAAGGTGGACTATGTGATATGTGTTGTGACTTGGATTTTGAGAAATGAACCTAGTGTTTTAAGCTTTTCTTGGATATCTCAGCTGTGTTGGATGTCTCTGAGCACAAGCTTAGACTGACCTTAAGGGACCTAATGAAGTCTCGCCACTTGATGCTATGGCTACGGTCACATGTAGCAATAAATTACAGGAAATAAGATTACTTTATCAGTGATTGGATCTGTTCTGGAAAAAACATTCTTTGAGTACACCTTTTCTGTCTTCCTACAGGTCAATGAATATATCCAAATGCAATATTTAATTAAGAATAAAGGAGGTTTGACAGAAAGGAAATTGCTGTAGAGGTCACTCTCGACATTACTCTCAAACAATCAAAATGCTGAAAATGATGCTCTGAAGGTCCACCAAGCAGCCAAGGAACACAACAAGCACATGTTACACAAATATGTGTTGAACAGTAGAATTCCACTCTATTTTGCATGTCACAGAATTATCTGATCAATAAAATAAATAAGGGTTGAAGAGAACCAACAGAGGGAGAAAGAGACAGAGGGAAAGTGTGCACGACTGAAGCATTTCAAATATCATGTTAATTATATCTGAGCTTTTATGTAGTCTTCATAGCTGTGTAAAAGTCAATTTTTGCATATTTCCCTCTTCTTCGTGTGCCACTAATGTAAAGACTGGAGAATGATATATGAGTTATTTATGCTACTGTCAATATGTATGTCTCTAACTGTCAATGGGAGAAGTCTGAGCATGATATGTCATTTAAAAATGCTGATACATAATAATTGTTACTGACTTGAGGAGGATAAGTGCTACTGTACTTAGCGTTGCTCTAATCCTTTCCATCTTTGAAATACTTTCTAAATGTTAATTAGCTACTGCAACTCACAAAAAAAAATCTGTCAAAAATGGTTTCTTGACATCCAGTTGGGTTATTTTCTCCTGGAAGCAGATAGTTTTAACAAAAATGTATGAAACTATCATGGAAAATATTCAAACCAGAGAATGTGTACAGATAAAAATGGAAAGATATCATAAAAAAGTCGTGGTGGGTATCTTGCGGTAATTGCAACAAGTTTTCTCATATTCATGCTCTTCCTCTATGAAGAAGATACTAGCTCAGCCATGAGTACATGGTCTGTGACATACTCCAAAGTAATCATGTGATCTGTCATGAGGACAAACTGAAGTACATGTCCAGAAATATGGTCTGGCCATGCAATCTGCACCTACATAAGAAACGTGCACAAACCATGCCAATACAAACTCTGCTGAGGGAGCCAGAGAGGCCACAGGTAGAAACATGGAAAAAATTCCTGCTCATGAGATGTGCATGAGATAAATAAAGCATGTCGGAAAAGTGCAGAGAGTAACGTGCAACGGAATGTGTTGAAGAGTTCCCCAAAGTAGCTTGCGGCAACCCTGCAATGTGAGGTGGACTTACTGACTACCTTGGTTTCCTCTTGCGGTTCCTGATCAGAGATGCTGTTGCACATGTTTCATGGTGACAGTGATGGTGATGGACACTGCTTATTGTTGTGTGCCATGGCAACACAGATACTCTGAGTACCACAGGCATGTGCAGTGCCTTCAGGGGGTGCTGGGCTCAGGGCACTACCGTTCTCTGCTTCTTTTCCTGGGCTCACGCTGTGCATTCTGGCCTGGCTTGCCCCACACCTTGGACAGATGCAGAAAACAGCTGAATCTCCACAGAGAGGATACTCAGTCCCCACAGATGAGATACTCAGGCTGTAATAGCAACAGGCAAAAAACCCCAAAATTCACTCCCTTTTCCTCTCTTCCTTCTGGCACATACAGCAGAACAGGATGGATATGTGAATCTCCACTGCTTCAGTGCAAACTCCAGCAGCTCAAATTAACTACAGGTGAAAGTGTGATCAGTCTCAGCCTTGGCACACTTAGTGCTGAAATAAGTGTGTACTCTCCTGCTGCGGTAACTGCTGTGAAGGATAGGCTGGGGAATGACAACAAGCAGTTATTAAATTGTTAAACTACTCAAATCAAGTTCATTGTTGATGATCTTGAACTTCGCGCCTCAAAATGTTGACACATCGCGCAGTTATCTGCAACCTGGATATCAAAATTAGACAGATGATTAGTTATAAACATACGTTTCTTTAGTGTCAGCCAGAGGCCCTTTGTCCCTTTGTGCTGGGCTCTGCCTGCACATTTGTGAGTCAGGAGCCATTCTTTGCTTGGAAGATGAACAAGGCTGACAGATAAATCAGGCAATGGGTGATAAATAGAAGTGGTGAAGGAACTTCACTGTGGTGGTACAA
The DNA here is from genome assembly GCA_013400835.1 of Zapornia atra. Taxonomy (NCBI): domain Eukaryota; kingdom Metazoa; phylum Chordata; class Aves; order Gruiformes; family Rallidae; genus Zapornia; species Zapornia atra. Next base: position 154,428 of record VZTU01027178.1, on the reverse strand, counting down.
CGTATTGGGAGCAGATCTACAGCAGTCCCCATTGCTTCAGAAGTTCTTATATTCCTGTGCTCTGCTCTGTTTCAGTGTTATCCTCTGTCTTTAATAATTTTCAGCAGCATGTGAAGCAGCAGGCAATTGAGTAATTTGGTTGTTGAGGGCTTATTACATTCCTAGGATTTTGCAGAAAGCCTATTTAAGAAAGGCGACACATACTTACGGATGGATTTAGGGTTGCTATTCGCTAGTTAGACACTATAAAGAGAGTAGGGATCATAATGTTTGTTTGATGATGTTTACTGTGATTGGATTGAAATGCAGCTGCATACATGGTTCTGAAAAAATAACTGGAGATGACAGTTTGAGCTAAATCTCTCAAAAAAATTTCTACCATAATACTTGGGTGGGCATGCTGGAAGAGAGATGTATCTGTCTCTGACACTGCTTCTGCGCTAAAAAAAGAACTGAGATCTGCATGTCCGTAACAGGGTAAATGCTAATGTTGTGAAAAGTCTTGACAGTGTTCACAAAACAAGCTTGCCTTTCTGTGCAGAGAGCTGCAGGCATTACAGAAAGTCACGGCCTTACCAAGGTTTTCCTGCAGCTCCTGAAGGAAGATGCTTGCCTGCCCCAGGTCTGACAGAGCACTCCCAAGTCTGTAATGCGATCTGCTACTGTGTTTGGTCTATGCTATGTCCTTTTCTCTCTTCTGTGTGATAACCACTTTTAAAAAGTGAGATTCCCTTCATGTTTGGGAATCTTAAGGGATTGGTTAAGTCCCCTGACATTTTTTCCCCTCAGTGAGAAAAAATTGCCCCTTGGTGCTCTTTTGCTACTGAATGATCACTCTGACATAGGTTTAGTCTGATGTAGTTCATTCAAAAATATTAAAGGGTCACCAAATGCCATTAGTTATATAATTACTGATGACCTGAGGGATGGAGCTTTGGTTTCAAATCCATCAATTTTCAGCTAATAACAATCATTAGCAAGTAAAGATAAACGAGAGATGTTTTATAGTACATCTGCACTTCATCTGTTATATACAGGTCATACATCTTCTACTGCAGATATGATACCACCCAGATGAAGTGGATGATGGAACACTGAAGTGTTTTTCAGTTTCCAAGAGACAGTTCCTGGCTAGAAGAAAGTACTTATTAACACTAACTGGTAATAGAAAGAATTTATGAGCTACTGGACAGTAAATGACAAAATCTCAGCAGCAAGATGAATCAGCCAAAATTTACAACTGTGATCTCTTTTCGCGGCCTTGGCAGCTAAAGATCCTTTGGGACCCCAAAGTGACTTTGGATGTTAATAGCCTACTTCTTGCTACAACAAATAAAATTAAATTCTTCTTGTTTTGATGAATCATTTTCAGGACTGATATTTAGAAGACCTGGTCCTAACAGGGATAGAGGATACAGGAGACTGCTTTCTGTAGAATTTCCCTGGGCTAAAAACTGGCTGGGTGTGTGGGCCTAGAGAGTTAAATCCAACTGGTGACCAGTCACAAGTGATGTTCCCCAAGGGTCAGTGCTGGGACCCATCCTTTTTAATATCTTTATTCCTAATTTGGATGAGGCAATTGAGTGCACCCTCAGTAAGTTTGCAGACAACACCAAGTTGGGGGAAGTGTCAATATGTCAGCGGGTAGGAAGACCCTCTAGAGGGACCTGGACAGATTGAATTAATGGGAAGAGGCCAATGGATGAAGTTCAACACAGCGAAGTGGTGGGTCCTGCACTTTGGTCATAACAAGCCCAGGCAATGCTACAGGCTTGGGGCAGGATGGCTGGAAAGCTGTACAGAGTAAAAGGATCTGGGGGTATTGGTTGACACTTGCCTGAACATGAGCCAGCAGTGTGCCCAGATGGCAAAAAAGGTCAATGGCATTCTGGCTTGTATCAGGAATAGTGTAGTCAGCAGGACCAGGGAGGTGATCATCCCCCTGTACTCCGCTCTGGTGAGGCCACACCTTGAATACTGACTGGAGTCACAGTCTCTCGGGATGTTCAAGGAGAGGTTGGATGAGTTACTGAGGGACATGGTTTAGTTAGTAATATAGGTGGTAGGAGGATGGTTGGACTTGATGATCTCAAAGATCTTTTCCAACCTAGTGTTTCTGTGATTCTGGGACTGATTCAAAACCTATTGGAGGCAATGGGTAGACTTGATAGGGCTTTGAATTAAGTTGTAAAAATTAGTATCTATAAACAAGTCACTTTATCTTGCCCAGCCTCTTTGTTTATGTGTTCATGTGGGATCAGATAATAATTACTTACATCAGGATGTTTAGAGTATTTTTCAATGTGCCCATGGACAATAGTATAGAAGAACAAATTTGTCATTTAATTGTGCATCATCTATTATTTATTTAAACTACATAAAATAAATATCATAGTTTATGATGGTATTAATATCTGATTCTATAGTAATTGGCAGTTAGCTCTAAAAGCATCACAAAGAAATGCAAATAAAACAAATTAACATATATGAAGTAAACGATTTGTGATAATAGCTAAAATAACATAAAAACTTAATGAAACATAAAAAATAATTATGATACAAGCAGAACTGGCACTAAACTATAACAAACCTGCGGTGTTAGTAATTCTCAGACTTGTAGTTAAATGGTGATAAGTAAGTACAAAATACATGTATAATCTTATTGTGCAATATAAAGAACACCAAGGCTTAAGTAAGAGGATCAGATATATTGGTAATTAGTGCAGGGCAGATTTTATTTTGGATTAATTCAGCCAGATTCGTTTAGGTAAATCCAAGAAGGAATCTGAGCTACTTATAAAGGTCTTTTTTACTTTCTGTGTAGTAGACTTTATTTTAATATTTTGGGTCTTTATTTGGGGTAAATGATCCTTCCCTCTGCCTAATGAATCAATTTAATTGTTGCATTCCAATGAAAGTGTGATACCATAATTGTAGAAAAGCCATTCGTTTCAGAAATATTAATCCTAGAATAGGAGTAGTTCATACCCTTAATCTGTCCGGATCCCACCCTGGGCTGAGACTCTGGCCAGTGCCACTTCTACTCTTCCTCATCCCAGGTTCTGCACAGGAATAAAATGTCAGCCTGATGATACACACCAGCAGTTTTCTAATCTGACGATAGAAAATCCTTGATTCCAGCATATGGGGGGAAGACTTGTGGCATGGGGCTTGGAGGACAGAGCTTCAAGCACTGGTAGGTTAATAGATAATGAGATGAAGCCTTTAGGCCGTAAACCATGGGGAAACTAAACAAAGGTGCAACATTGTAATAAACAGTTGCAGGCCCTCTGCTGAGTTAGGCTTCAGAAGAAGCCTCTTCCTTTGTTAATGTATGCTTGCTGTCTGGTGAGTTTTTAGAAGTTATATTAGCATGATAAGATAAAGTTGCTGGCGTGACATTAGACTGCTGACCAATCAGATGCAGCCCATCGAGCAGTGTATGTATGAAAGGACCAATCTGTTTAAAGCACACCATCTTCTGAGCATATTTAAAGGAATGATTTTATACAATAAATTGACTTTTGCTTGCATCAAGCTATGTCCCGTCTCTTCGTCATGGCAAAGACCCAGCAGCCTATGTGTAGAAAACATCAACCAAGGAGCAAGCAAGGAAGGAAGTCTTAATCCTACTGAAAGCTACTGTAAAACTTCTGGTGCCTTTGGTAGGAGTGATACGTTTCACAGACTTGCAGTGTGTTTGCTACAAAAGGAAGGGAAATTCCAATCTTCCCTCTTTATAGAAGACTTCTGGGGGCCCAGAGGGCAGCTGCAGGCATGGGTGAGGGGGACCTGCAGAAGAGGCTGCATCCCTACACAAAGGCCATTTCTCCCTTTCCATCATCTACCAGCAGTCCTGGCAGCCTGGGGAAGTTCCACTGGACTGGTGGCTGGCAGATGTTGCACCCATTTACAAGAAGGGTCGGAGGGAGGATCCAGAAAACTACAGGCGTGTCAGTCTGACCTCAGTGCTGGGGAAGATCATGAAACAGGTTATCTTGAGTGCTATTACACAGCACATGTACAACAACCAAGTGATCAGGCCCAGTCAACATGGGTTTACAAATGGCAGGTCCTGCCAAACTAACCCAATCACCTTCTAAGACAAGATGACCCGCTTAGTGGATGAGGAAAAGGCTGTGATGGAGTGTACCTTGACTTCAGCAAAGCCTTTGACAACGTTTCACACACCCTCTGCTGGGTAAAAAACTGGCTGAATGTCCAGGCCCAAAGGGTGGTGGTGAAGGGAGCTAAATCCAGCTGGAGGCTGGTCACAAGGGGTGTTCCCCAGGGCTCAGTCCTGGGTTCAGTGTCCTGTTCAATATCTTTATCAATGACCTGGATGAAGAGATCGAATGTTCCCTCAGTGTGTTTGTGGATGACATTAAGCTGGGAGGAAGTGTCGATCTGCCTGAGGGTAGGGAGGCTCTTCAGAGGGATCTGAACAGGCTGGATAGATGGGCTAAAACCAATGGGATGAGGTTCAACAAGGCCAAGTGCAGAGTCCTGCACTTGGGACATAACAACCCCATGCAGCGCTACAGGCTTGGGGAAGAGTGACTAGAAAGCTGCACAGGGGAAAAGTTCCTGGGGTTGTTGGATGATTCAGACTGAACATGTGCCCAGGTAGCCAAGAAGGCCAATGACATATTGGCTTGTATTAGAAATAGTGTGGCCAGCAGGACCAGGGAGGTGATTGTGCCCCTGTACTTGGCATTGGTGAGGCCACACCTTGAATACTGTGTTCAGTTTTGGGTCCCTCACTACAAGAAGGACATCGAGGCCTTGGAGTGTGTCCAGAGAAGAGCAACCAGGCTGGTGAAGGGGCTGGAGAGCAAACCTTATGAGGAGAGGCTGAGGAAGCTGGGGATGTTTAGCTCGGAACCTTTAGGGGGGACCTTATCACTGCCTACAGTTACCTGAAAGGAGGTTATACAGGTGTTGGTCTCTTCACCCAAATGACAGGTAATAAGAAGGGCAATGGCCTCAAGCTGTGCCAGGGCAGGTTCAGATTAGACATTAGGCAAAAGTTCTTCACCAAAAGGATTCTTGGGCATTGAAACAGCCTGTCCAGGGAAGCAGTTGAGTTACCGACCCTGGATGTATTTAAAAGATGGGTAGATGAGGTGCTCAGGGATATAGTTTAGTAGATGATAGGTATGGTTGGACTTGATGATCTCAAAGGTGCTTTCCAGCCTAGTGATTCTGTGATACTTTGATTCTTCCCTGCCAAACTGGCCTGTAGATGTAAGGTAATTTGGTCACCTTAGGAGGTGAAAACATGGCTCAAGTTGTTTTGGAGCAAACGCTTTGCAGAATGACTCTGGGGAATGAAAATGCCTGAAAAAGAGTGCTTTCTGTCACCAGGAACCACCCTAAGGTCATACTTGAGGCAGGGCAACCAAATATCTTTTTTATTTCTTATGAGAGAGCTAATTATAATTTTTGTTGATGAAACATGTACTAGTAAACAGCATCACTTACTATAAGGAGTTTGGGTGAGTCTGTCTTTTCAGTTCCTCCTCTTGGTACCAAAACTTAATTCTTATAGACAGAACAGGAGTCCTTAAATTTCCAGTTAGAATGTTAAAAACATAATGAGATAAGCATTAAAAATAATTTAAAATGGGAGACAAGACAAGCTAATCCATCAGATAGATAGTGTAACCACCATTCTAGATGGAAAAAACAACTGGATCTCTGATTATGGGTAGTCTGTGCTTGTATGTGAATAGGTGTGTGTGGGCCAAGCTCTGTAGGCCTGAAAATTACTTGAAAAATTGTGAGTTTTCACTGCTATTAATAAGGTCAAAATGTTCTTTCTTTTACTTAGGGAAAAAAAAAAAGAAGAAAGAAACACTCGACACCTTAACAACGCTATAAAAGTGAAGTGCAGCAAATCCAGCAGTTGGTAAAAAAATCTACATGTCAACCTGTCTGTGGGAAGTATTTTGAAAGCCAAAGGCAACTCAATAAAAAAGCAGCAGAAACATCAACATTTCAATTAGGTGAGAAGAGAGTAGGACCTGACAGTTCATTACTGAACTGGCTCTTCCAAATACTGCCTTTCCCCCACACCCCACCCGGCTTTGTCCCAGTTAGTTCATTAATGCTGGTCTCCAATTAGGAACAATATTTCTAACGAGATCTCTAGTTAGTAACCTTTGCTTTTCTTTTCTGCCCATTTCATAAGTACAGTCATAGGATTGTAGCGTAACTTTAGAAATCTGAGGGCTGAATTGCTGTTAGTGATGGTACATTAAATCACTGAGCCCCAGAGAACAAAGATGTTAAGCACTGAAGTAGCAAGAACAGGAAGAAAGAGAGGGAAAGAGAGAAAATCAGGGCAGAACTGACCAGCCCTCGGTCTGGTCAAACGCACCTGCCTTTCTTGCAGCTTTAGGCATCACATAAACTCTGGGAAGCAGCGAGATCAATCTCAGGCTTTGATGAGGGCAGTGGCAGCAGGGATCTTTGCTTACTGTGCCTCTGCAGCAGTAACTTCAAGTGTGTTTGCTGTGCAGGCTGGAGAGATGTCACTGCCACCACCAAGCCAGACAGCTTGAATGTAGGAAGGGGCAACTAGTATGCGAGTCATCAAAGTATTCATTCAGCATATCTAGCTCCCTGTAACTGCTTCAAGTTCTCTCGGTGGATCTGTTTCACCCTTTCTTAGTTTCCCACTTCTTAGCTGTTTAGATGAGAGAACACAGCTATGATGTGTGTTAGAGAAATAAGATGAGACAGATTTCCACTCCTCAAATACCTGCTGAGTGGTGGAATTCTTCCTGGTTTAAAGTTGTTGCTTTCTGATTTATTTTTAACCTTAAATTATGAATCTCGAGAGGTTAAAAAAAAAAAAAAGGGGCTGAAAAGATCCAAAGAAATTGCACTAGCTGGAAAAAAAAGTAAAAAGGCATAGCACCTTATTCCATGTTAATGAATCCCTCCCTTCATAACTTCATTCAAAAATCTGCTGGCACAGTTGCAAAATGAAAAGCTTGTAAATAACACATCTAAAAGCTTCTAGCTCCTGAAGGATATATGTATTTTGTCAAAACAAGAAGAAAGCATTCAACATGATACAAGAAACCTATCTATTCCCTAGCCATGACAGTTTATTCAACTTTAACTGGCACATCTGTATCAAGATTCATAAGAAACAGGAACTAAAAATTGAGTTGTTATAAACTTGGAAACTTAGTATTTCATAGGTATATTATGCTAAATGGCTTACCCCTTATTGATTCACACAGTTATTAATCAGAAAAGCTGGAGTATATAATCCCACCTGATCTTTAGGTCCTTGGAAATGACAGTTAAAGCTGGCAGCTGGCTTAGTGGAAGAATAGTGGGATGAGAAAAGCAAATGAATATCATGTTGCATTATTCATATAATTTCACTAACAGAGACACAGGATGTCCATTAACTGTCGTTGCTGACGAGCAGGACCCAGGATAAAAGCAGAGCTGAAAACACTAGTGTGAGGCTGTGCAAACCTATTGCTGTATTTTTCTGGTTTTCTTGTTGCTGTTGTTTTTTTCAATATTTGTAACCTATGACAAAACACCGAGGTTTTAACATCTAGTTTCTGTCTGACAGAGGCATGTGCATCTCCTTCTGACATTCCTTCTGAGTTGTACAGGCATAGAGACTGCATTTGGTCATGGAAAGCTGCACTAGAACAAAGGAACAGAAACTGGTGTGGCAAATGCAGATGTTGGGAATCACCACCATAAACAAAGTGCCACATACGTAAACACCAAGGCAGCACAGTTTGTTTGACGTCCATTCTTACCCAGACATTACTGCTGTTATTAACAGTGTCCAGACAGCACAGATAGGACCAAGGGACCCCTGATCACAGTTTAGATAAATGAAGGAGGGAAAGAGGAAAAGAAATATGAATATATTAAATGATTTGCCTACCTTCCCCAAGCAAAGCATCAGAGAAACCGGACTGGTTCTTCCTTAACTTGTTATTTCTCAGTCTCATGCCTTTGGGATGGATTCAACTCATTTAGCTTCAGTCTGTATGAATTTAGCACGTAATGTGAGCTAGACATCTAAATCCAGCCATAGTCTATGCTGAGACATATTCAAAGAGCTGCTCATCCCTTCCTGGGACAGCGTATACAATATGGGAGAGATGAACGGTTCTCTGGCAATGCCTCTCATTCTCCCTTGGCTACAGAAGGAAACTGCAGGATTAATTTCAACTAGATATCTAAATTTTAATGAAGTTAGTTCGGATGAATCACAGCTTATTTCATTGGCTCACAGTATAAATGTCAATATCCTAGATGTACAGGACTGGGATCTTCAGAAAGTTATTAGTCAAAAATCTAAGATACAGTCAAGTGCACATGTGCATAAGACCATCTTAATTTAAACTTTTGCACCTACCCGTGATTGCATAAGTAACAGATCCCATTTAGAATGTAACTTTTCTTTTTCTGGTTTTATTTTTAAAGGACTTTTTACTTCACACTACAGTTTTCCAGTACAAGCTTACACTAATAAAAGGTTTATGGTACATAGCTGCCATCTCTGTCCCATCTGTAATTACAGAATATTAATACAAAATTAAGCAAATTGTACGATGGTGGATGAACGTGCAGTCTTTCCTGAAAACAAATCCCCATTCATTCCAGCAGCAGGCATGTGAAATGTGGGTCCTGACAGGCAGGGAATGCTCTTTAACTCAGGGCTCTACCCAAGTGGCATACTGCCGCATGTTCTTCAGGCTGCCTTATTTTACTGTGCCAAAGAAAATAGCTTTCTCTTGTACTAGTAATGTGTATTTTATGTTCTATGAATAATGTATTCTCCCTGTGTAACTCTTCATTTCAGCTTTTGAAGACATAGGGTGCTCCTGTTTCCTGTTCTGTACCATGACGAGGACCGGCAATAGTTATAGAGTTCCTGAAGTTGCTAATTTCCTCAAAGAAATAACTTAAATTCATGCAAACACCCTTGCATGCTTCTGAGATGTGATTTTTAAGGATTAGTAAAGAGTCCAAGCCACACACAATGCATGTATACTTTCTTTTATGTACTGTCAAGCACTCTGCTTCTCATATTCATTAATTTTCCACACAATCCCCAGAAATGAGTCATAGTTTCACTCATACATTTCTATGCTCATTGCAGATGTAAGTCAATTTATGTCAATGAATTAAAGTTTAGGTAACAGTTAAGGGATCTCAGAGAAAACTATGGTATTAAAAGGACATGCAGTCATCACAATATTTGGAGAATTTTCTTCTTAAGCAGATAGTTTAGTGCAATGTGGAAAGATGTGTATTGGTACCACTGTTGATGTATTTGTATAATTACTGGTGCACCTGGTCAATTTCTGTAGGGTCATTTCAAATCCACAGAGCTGGGTGTGGGATCTGGGAGCACAGTTTGTCACAGTGTCTTCAGGAAGCCAACCTAGGGCTCTTGGAGATTTATTATAGGTGTTTACCCCATGTTTGGATTTTTGCTGCCATGGTTATTTTGAACAGAGAGAATTAACATGGGAACAGTTCTCTGCTTCCTGAATCTTTTGCCTTGTGCTACTTCTCTAGCACAATGACATCCAATCATGGCAGCAACAGGACTTGGGTCAAAGCTTCCAACAGCTCCTTGCTCCATGCAGAGCTTGTCCAGAAATGACAATTACTGAGGTGACTTAACCTTTCTCTGCTTTCCTCTTTATTGTGCTCCATCATTTCTGATCAAAAAGCTTATTTTTTTCCCCACTTGATATGCTTTTTCTTGTTTACATAGAGTTTACCAAGGCTAGAAAATAACATCAAATACAGGAAGCAACCAGTGTAGCACTTAGAAAATGCCTTCCATGTAGAACACAATTTATTTTTCCTTCACATCCCTGGTATATGTGAAAATACTTTACAGAAATTGGTAGTACAGAAATGAGAAATGAGTGGGTAACAAAGGCACTTCACTTATGCTGCTAGACAAGGAAAATAATGTACAAAGACAGAGACGGAGCTGAAGAAAAATTTGGAATTTAAAAGCAGCAGAGGTGCCAGAAAAGTATTTTTGCAGAGTAGCTACAAATGATGGGAAAATACAAAGAACAGAAATGATGCTTTACATTACTCAGAAGCTAAAGTGAAGAGGAAAGCTTTAAGGTGACAGTTTAAAGAAGACCTAGTGGTATGGAGAGGGTCAGAGAGAAGAAAGGGTTCTCAGAGGGTGCAGCAGCATAGCTGGAAACAAACCCTATGGGTAGAGGTGGTGAAGTGGAACAGAATGAGCAAGAGAGATGGGGTACAAGGCCTGAGGGGGTGGATGGTGTAAAATATCAATGGATAAAGCCATGCAGGTCAGGGTAAAGCTAAGCAGGTGTCTTCTGAAAGCTACCCATATGGACTCTTAAATTAACTTGTATCCCAGACTTACTGTTTACTGCTAATGGCAGTTTTGTCTTTTCCTGCCTGAGAATCTAGTTGAACTTGAGGAATAAAAAATGAATCCACATTTAGCTCAGGAATGACCTAAAACTTGGGCAGTCTCAAGGCAGAGAAATTCCAAACTAATAACCTGTGATAAATGAACCAGGTGGTTCTGTAGCTTTAGTCATGTTGTTCTCACAACACAGAATTATTTTTTCTGTTTTAATTGCGTGGAATGTGAATAACTGTGTTTAAACTTTCTACATCTCAAACAATAAGGAACATTTCCATCCATAGCATGGAACTATACATTTAGGTTGGGTTACATCTGAGGTCACTAGACCCTTTGAGCCTTCATAAAGCTGTAACTTTGATCTGCAGAGAAAAATGAAGAATAGAAGTCTCTGAAAAGTCGAGAGGTTTAGAGGAGAAGTCTGCTTTGGTAAAACATGAGAAAATACCAGAGATGGGTGGAAGGAATATAAGAAATACTTTTTATGTAGGTTAAAGAATGAAAATCTGGAGGTATTTTAAGAGACCAGGGTGGTTATTTTTGCACAGAAAGGTTTTTCCCAGTTCTGGACTCAATATTTGTTTAGGACTCAATCTAACAAAGCCTTTAGGCCAGTAAAGCATGTGAAAAAAAGTCCTGCCAGAAGCTGTGACTAGGAACTCATCTGGATGATGCAATTGCTTAGAGGCTTTGCTGAATCTTTGCAGAAAATTGATTTAGTTGCTAAGGTGATGTTCATACCAATAGATGAAATGAGTGAGGGCCTATTTTCTTGGCTTGCTGGGGAATGACATGACACAGATTGCAGCTCATATTCCTGTGGCTGATCTCGCTTCTCCCCCAAACTAGTGGCTACAAAGTGAGGGCAGTCCTTGGGCTCGTCTCCTCTGGCCTCCAGCCCACTGCGTGGGAGCATACATGCTGGCAAGAGCCAAAACTGCATTTGGGCCCTGCTGACAGAATACTGTGAGCCTTGGATCCAGGCTGCACCCGTGTGCTCTTTAGTTTAATGCTATCTTTATCAACTTTCATGTTCTGCACCAACCACATTGTTAAACCCTGAAATGTTTGGGGTTTTTTTAGTGTACTTCTAGTCTTGGCTAACATGGATTACCTAGCTGTAGATGAGGACTGAGTCTCTGAGACATGACTGCCCTGCAAGTCCATCATATTGCAGACAGTATGCTGATAGGTATGGCAGGCACATCTGAGATGCATAGGTAATGTAATTGGATCTATGGAGTCACAAGAGGTGATGCAACTTTATACAGCACAGGGGTAATATCACCTAGATTTGATCTCTGTCACTGCAAGCAAAGAAGATAAAAATCGGAGCACTCTTAAAAAACCTCAAATAAACAAATCCTTCAAGTCATGGGGAAGATGTCTTAATAATAAACCTACTGGCAGGTAAAACGCTGTCACATAAAGAAGAGTTAAATGGAAGAGGAACAGTCTCTGGCTCAATAGGAAATACATGCAGCCTGAACTCTGCCTTACAATAAAGAGAAAATATGCTGGCTGTAAGTAGGAGCACTGTGTAATAACACAGTCCCACTAAATTCCAAAGCTGGTTTTACTGAACTCTGGCCATTTATCTAATTCCTTCCCTTCAGTAGGCTTGCTGGGAATTATTTTATGATTGTTTAAGAGAGAAAAAAACCCCACAAACCGAATAAAGAGCATCTGACATTCTCAAGTATTATGAGTTTAATTTTTTTTACTCACTTTCCTTGGTGTAAGCAAACCGCAGTACATTATTTATTTATTTATTTATTTATTTAGGAAATAACAGGCAGATGTCTTTTGTGTGTTAAATTAAATAATATAAGGGAACATTAAAGGAGGTAGTTTTATATTGGAAAAGACAGATAGTGCTTTCTAGATAGTACTGATGAATTCGATTCAATGATACAATGATTAAATGTCACTTAAACTAAAATCAAACTGAACCTTACAAGAAGTGACATATACAGAATGTGAAAGTATTTTAAAATTAAAATTCTAGCAAAGCCTGATGGAGGAAGACTATCTTATATTTTATATAGATGGTGTTATTCTGTATTTATCTGCATTTATTTTTATGAAAGAAATTGAATATGCAATAAGAAAAGGATATTAAAAAATCAATAAAAATGTGTGTTATGCTATTGACTCCAATAGGACTGAACGACTGAACCAATATTCTCTCTCTTGGTACAGTTACTCAGTTTGGGGTTCATCTCATGTAGCTTTGGGCTTAAACATGGGTTTTCTGACCTATTTTGGATGTCTAAGATGGGGATTATAGATATGACAACGTTGCACACCTTTCTGGAGTGGCAGCTGAAGGCCAGGTAAGATACCCCAACACATTTCTGGTGTTGCCAGATGCTTATTTCAAGGCAGGTAGATTCTCTGAGGGGGCATCCACAATGTAGGGGTAGTTCCATCTCTAAATTCAGACACCTATATCTAGATGTGTACATGTACAGGTGTTAGTAGCTAACATAGTTTTCCCACAGTCCCTGCCCCTCCCCATGCCACAGTATGGGGAGGGAAGAAGGGAGTGAAATCATGACTGAAGTGCAGTCTGATAAGAAGGGAGGGGTGGAGGGAGGTGCTTTAAGATCTGGTAGTACTTCTCATTGCCCGACTCTGGTGTCACTGGCTGTGCAGGGCAGTGTCAGAGTTTTCTTTCCTTTATTCTGTGTTGAATCTGTTCTGCCCGTGATACTCATTGCAGAATGATCTCTCCCTGTCCTTATCTCAACTCCTGAGCCTCTCAATATATATTTTCTTCCCTGTCCAGCTGAAAAGTGGAGTGATAGAGGAACTTTGGTGGGTGCTTGGCCTCCAGCCAGGGCCAAATCACCACACTAACCACTAACGCTAGTAGCTGTGAGTACTAGTAGTAGTAGTAACAGCACTCACAAAGTTAGCAGGAGCTATTGTCCCTGCTGCCAGAACTATCATATTGCTTCTACTCCAGAATGAGTTTTCTTACCAGAAATCCTAATTGGGACTGCAGATGACCAAGAACACTTGCATTTTGCCACTAATCAGAGGTGGAAGTTATGTTTTGTGATTGTAACACCTTCACCAAGTATTTTAGGACCTTCCTCATCCAGGAAGAAGGAAGAAATTTGTCTGGCTTGATCCATAAAAATGATAACTTGTTTTGATGGCAGGATCCATCTGTGCAGTGCCAGGTGAGCTAGAGGGAGAGAAGGCTCTCATGTTAACACAGATGTCTAGGTGAGAGTCTGTTTCCTTCGCATGGTCATATTATAATGTCTTAGGTGCTGTGGTTCCATCCAGTAGCCCAGATGGCCACTACCGGCCATAGCAACCCTTGGACTGAACCTTGTGCTGCCAGGCTTTGGTACACCTGGAAATGCTGCTGTCACATGTTTGGATTTGGAAGTAAAGAGACCTGTCACTTCACCTTCTGTCTGGTAAGGGGTAAGGTGCTGCTGAAGACATGCAGCTGTGCATGGCCATCAACAATTCTGTATCATTAAGAAAAAAAGATACAAACCACAAAATCCAGCTAGTGCCCTGGATGAATTTCCAGATGGATATTTACATTTCTGCTATCTACAAGAAGATATATGTGTGGATATAATACAAAAATGCGCCGAGAAGTCGGAGAAAATTCCAGTGAAAACTTACTTAACTAAGCCAGGTATTTTTTTAACTCTAGCATATGTTGTAAGACTCAGGCATTTTATTTTGATGTCTGATAAAAGAAGGCTGACATTTTTAAAGGTGTTTGCGTGCTGAATTCCCACTGTTTTCAGTGAGCATTAGCCATCTAATCCCTCCAAAGCCTGGCTCCCAGTCCCAGGATTTCAAGCAAAGCCCCTGCACGTTCCTGTTTCCATGCTCATGTCTCCAATTCTGTGCCTACAGCATCGCAAAGCAGGAGCCAAACCATCCAGCTCTGAAGGACACCAGTGCAGAAGGTGAAGGAGATATTTTACCTCCTGGTGGTGTGTATAGATATTCCCTGCACATTCAGGAGCAAATGGGCACCAAGGACATTGAGACAGTTCTGTCTCCTAAGCAGGCAGGCTTGAGGGTCCAGCCAGCTGGGTAGGCAGGGTGTTCTCTGCTATCTGGTGGGGGGAACAACCAGCACAGAGACTCTTCTCTCCATCAGATGCAGAAATAAGTTTTTCATTGAGAGAATAAGGATGGCACTGAATGGCTTGAGACAGCAGCCTCCCTTGGCCAAGTTTACTAAGGGATTTTAATGCCTGAGGATACCTGTAGACCTGGACTTTAAAGAAAATCCTATTATTGATTCAGGTAAATTCCTCACTAGAAGTACATTTTAATCCCAATATATGTTCCTCTCCACCTGTATATGCCCAAATTGCAGACCTGCTTGCAAGAGAGAAATTTGCAGTAGCAGATCTTGCTTTTTTGCTCTGAAGCAAACTCAAAACAAGAAATATGGACTCCCTCATGGGATAAAGTTGCCAGCATATTTAAGTTCAATTGGTTAGAAGTGTTTAATTTTTTACATCATTTTAACATAAGAAGGTAAACATACAATACAATATTAATTATAATATAAATATATGCAGCAATGAGATTAACTTCAATACACTTGAAGCAAGGTCTGAAGTATTTTCACTGTAAGAAAACAAACTTCTAAGGACATTAGAAATATTTTAGTGTTTTTTCTCCACAAAAAAACCCCTCCATAACCCATAATAAAAGTCTGCATGTTTTCACAGAATATATCAATACAGAGCTAACCACATTTGCTAAAGGAAATTCTGTTCTGATCAGTCCCAGTGAAGACATTCAGTCTGGCACCATAAACACTTACTTTCCCTCTCCTAACAGCCCTCTCATACCTGTATTGAAGGCACAGTACATTCTTTGTCATTTCTAAATCTTTGTCAGTCTTTTTGTTCCTCCCATTTGGTACATTGTCTCATGGATATGCCTTTCTAAAATCTTGATCTTAAAAAGCTAAATTAAAATTTGCTGGACAGGAAGAAAACGGAAGAAATTTTCCTACATTTGGTAATATTTCCTTTTTTCTTGTTGTCTTAGAAGCAGTTGGAAAATGGATCCCGTATTTATTTTTTAATCATGCACACCCACAGCATTGTAAAAGAGGTGATTGCTCACCACTGTTGCTAGCTAATGTCACGGTGCACAACTCCTGCTGTTCAGCAATGGAAAGAGCTTTCTAATGAACCTGACATTGCCAGAAACCGTGCTGGTTTTAGATAGTCCAGGAGCACTGTTTAATGTAACCATGGGATTAGCTACCTTCAAAATATATTGTTGCATTTTCTGGACTTTCCTCCTTCAAAGACTGTGGTGTGATAAATGTCAACATTAAGAATATATGACATATGCATGGTGAGCTTTCAAATCAGAAATCTCTTCTCTGTTAATTGTGCAGAAGTTTTAATTTATGTGGGTTTTTTCCCCCCCCACTGGGATGTATTCCTTCAGCAGACAGACAATAACTGTTCACATTCCTCTTCTGCCTTTTGCTTGATTTCTTCTTGTTCTTGGTGTTTCTATTGTTTGTTTTCATTTTTAGGGGGAGAGTTGGCACACAGCAATGACAGAAGAGAAGGGGGTTGAGAGGACTATGACAAGATCCTAGTATGGAGTGCAGAGATTTAGAGGGAACTTACCAGCAGAGAAGGCCAGGAGCTCACTTTGACGTCAGTCAGCTCTGAAGTTTTACAGCTGAATTAGCCTGGCCTTGTCCCTCGTCTGGGGCAAACCTTGTGTACCAGCCTTAGCTTTCCCCTCCTCTTACATCCTACATGGCTCACTGGAAGTGAAAGAATCACAGAATCTCCTGAGTTTGAAAGAACCCATAAGGATCAAGTCCAACCCCTGGCTCCACACAGGGCCAGCCAGGTCAGAGCATGGCACTGAGTGTGTCATCCAGATGGTTCTTGAACTCAGTCAAGCTCAGTGCTGTGACACCTTCCCTGGGGAGCCTGTTCCAGTGCCTGACTCCCTCTCAGTAAAGAATCTCTTCCTAACATCCAACCCAAACCTCCCCTGTTGCAGCTTCATGCCATTCCCTTGGGTTCTATCCCAGGTGATCAAAGAGAGGAAATTGGCACCTGCCCCTTCGCTTTCCCTCATCAGGAAGCCACAGACCACAATGAGGTCTCCCCTCAGCCTCCTCTTCTCCAGGCTGAACAATCTAAAGGAGCTCACTAGAATATGGGTCATGATTAGAAATGTTAAAATCTTTTTAAAATCCCTTAGTCTCTTCTATTTTCTTTTCTGCAATATAGAAGGGATCATATCTGGGATATAAAGACCCTGTGTGCTCGGAGGTGAGGCTTCTGCTTAGATGCAGCTCATAGCATGGCACAGCTCATATCTGGCTCATAGCATGGCAAAGTTCAAGCAAAGTCAATGCAAGTACTGCTAGCAGCCTCCCTTGCAGATGCACCCCAATGTGTTTTGAAACCCAGACCTATCTCCCTCAACAGATCCCCGTCTTCCAGGGATGTGCAGAGTATAACGATGTTCTTTTAGCCAATAAAAATTTGTATCCCAAAGTAAGCTTTGAGATGTGTTACTTCAGGTCAAATTCAGCAATTTGACTTCTGAAAATGAAAAAAATAAAATGAATTTTAAAAAAGATTTTCTAAATTAAATTAATTCCTATTTTGACATGATGTCTTTAAAAGTTTAAATTTAAAAGAAACACAAATGAACCCAACTTTAGAAATAAATACTTGAAAATCAACCCATTTTTTTCTTAAGAGTTGACTGAGACGTTTATTTGATCCAAAATATATGGTATAATTTCTTGAGGAGTGGAAGAAAGGAAATAAAAGAAGAGAATCTGTCAAGTCAACCTGATTGATTTTTTCCCTACCTTCTTTTTTTTGTTTGGCTACTGTATCAAAAATTCATTTATTCCTACAAAGCATAAAGCCTTGCTAAATCTGAAGCTAAATTACTGTAATTGCTAACTACCTCAGACCCTGGAAGGATGTGCTGGTATCTGGAATGGAAATACATAATTCACAGGTGGTATAAAAATGACCACATAATGTAGATTAGAAAAATAAGAAAAAGCCCAAGCTAGTACTCATGCATACACGTAAAATGCTATAAAAATGTCCCCATTTACTGGCATTTGCAGCTTCTGACTTTTATGGAGTAAAATGGGTGACTATTTTGTAGCAGCAACAAAAAATTATTTTGTTTTCAGTTATAGAGTTTTTATTTATTGCAGTGCCAATTCCAGCAATACCTGGAAGAATGAGTTGGCACCAAAAGCTTCATTGTTCTGTGGAATCAGGGATTAGAGAAAGTGTGGAGACTTTTCAGCCTAGTACAGACAGAAGGAGGTAGAAGAGGTCTAGAAGACAAGTTTCAGAAATCGGTTGGTAAGGATAGTCCCTGGACTCTGATGAGGAAATGAGGAGTGGGAGAGAAATGCTAGGGATTCTTTGAGGATGGAAAAGAAAGCAGATGAAGAAACATGGAGATGAAAATCAGCATTATATCAGTACTGTACATTTACTGGAATGCTAAATGTACACAACAGTGATGCCAACACAGTCCTAGTATAATGATCAGGCAACTGTTCATTAGCACATGGACCATGAGCCTTTTCTCCAGGAGATTTAATAGGTATTGCAATATTTGATGGTATTTGTTTCCCTTTGTGTGTACTGCTACCAGGAATCTTCACCCCTTACTGCCTTCTGCAGACCTTGCAGATTCATGCTTTTCCTCTGAAACAATGTAAATACGACCCTTATCAGCCACGGGGGATAGTGGAGAGACCCTAACATCCAGGTTCTGGGGTGGATGCTGGAGGAAGAGGACCCCCAATCCACTGAGGATGAAGAACATCAATGCTTGTTTCTCTTGGGGCAGAGCCTCAGCCTGAGCATGGGGTGGGCTGGGGGATGCTACAGTTTGTCCAGCCCTTGAGTTATCTTTTGTTCTGGTTCGGTTTTGACTTTTTTTGCCTGTCTGTCTTTTATCGTCTCTAACAGCTGCTCTGGGTATGCCTGATGGCAACAGTTGCAGCAACAGTCATTTTAAACTGGAAAACACCAGGGTGGGTGGTACATGTAATTTATGTGCTTTTTTCAATTTTGGGAACTGAGAAGTCAGGCTTCCCTGGTGATAGGAATTGTGGAAATTAATAACAAACAGGGAGGAGCAACACAGGGCATGACCTAGTCTTTTGTGAAAATAAAGGAATCCAAAGGATATGGCAAAATATACGATCTCATCACACACCTGTTCCGTCTGCCCCATCTGACAATTTATCCCTGGAGACTTGTTGAGCATGGAACTGCTAAGGAGTTCACCATACCCCAATGGCTTAAAAAGCCACTTGCTCTGCAGAGATTCTCAGTGTTTTTATTTAGAAGAAATCAATGTGTTCTGGTAGCATATACTGTGAAATCCCCTCTGGCAGGAAGAGGAGGTGAGGTTCCAGTGCAGTGGCGGTACAAACAAAACTCAAGAGGCTCTTCTTCCCACAAAGGTTTAATAATTGCCCAGCAATCTGCTAACTGCTCTGGGTTAAGATTTAGGTGGACAGCTAAGCCTGCTAACTACTGCAGGATTTTGAGTGGAGGCTGAAGGGAGAAAAAATGAAAAGCAGTCTATCTTAAAACAGGGATTACAGCACTTGGGGCTGTGTATGTGCAATTTGGGTAGAGACTGATATTTTGACTGTGTATTTGCTTTGAGTTGGGTTTCCTCTGGTGCACCCTCAGTCCCAGGTCTCCCAGTCCAGGATTGGTCCATCACACCATCTCCTGTACAAATACATGATAAACTATTCACAGCACAAAGAAAGAAAATAATCCATCAGCATCCTCATCTTGGAGACAGGGAGCTGAGGTAGCAAGAGATTAAGTGGAATGTCTGACGTCATGACAGAAATCTTTGGCAGTGCTGTCAGTGAGATTCATATCTCTTCTGTCCTAGCCTCGTATAGCTAACGATGGGGTCCATCCATCATCTTCTGAAACGGCTCCAACTTTATCTACCGGTCCAACATGGTATGTGGAATTTCTTCTCTTGTGTTATTTACAGAACCTGAAAATTAAAGTAAAACACTGTTTGAAACAACTATGCCACAATCTTTTTCATTTCTCATTTTATGGATTCCCGATTTCTCTCTGGAATTATTTTTTTTCTCCTTCCAAACACAGTAGTATCTAGAGCAAGAATATGCCATTCAGGCCGTCTGTCCTGTGAGGAAGCCTCTTTTATTTATGCCACAGGGACAGCTGAGATAATGGTACAGATCAGGCAGTGCCATCATGATTTCAGCATGCCCCACTACAAAGAACTAATAACAATACATTCATACTCAGCGGAATCCAGACTTTTCAACTTTTCCCCTCGAAACCCCCACTTCTAAGCTTGCTGGCAGAGGGATCTCAAGGTCATTTTCTGTTACTGGAGGCTGAGACTGCGTCTTGTTCCTGCCTTTATGGATCCAAGCCCTGAAGGTGGGAGGGTGGTAGGAAGTGAACATGATGTCCTGTGCTCAGGAGGGAAGTCAGTGGAAATCTGGGAGGAGATGAGATGTCCTGTTCCGAACTGGACAAATGTTTGCTGGCAGCTACAATGTGGTGGTTCTGTCCTTCCCTCTATGGAAAAGTGCACATCCTAGTATTTCTTTAACATCCCTTATTCTGGTGAAATGACTGCTGCTTCGGAAGATAAAGAAAGGAAAAAAGAGGCATCAACAACTAATCAATTCCACCCACTTTTCTAAAGACCTTGTAAACACAGTATAAGAGCTGATTGTTCTCTGTTAAAGGTGATCAGGCTATTGCTTCTGACAATCTCTCCACAATGACAATATGGACTTCAGGCATTTTTAATGCAAAGTAGTTCAGCGAGATCCCAGTGAAAAATTTAGCTCAGTTACTGCTTTATTACTAAAGGCCAAATACTGTTCTCGGTGTCGCTTAGCCCCACAAAATGAGGAAAGTATTATTCAACCCTCTGCAGTTTTGAGTTTGTTCATTACTTTACCATGAGACTTGCAGCAGGGAATTAGTACTGCAACCTGATTTCAGGAGGACCCTGAGGTGGATACTGTGAAGCCAGGACTGTATCTGTACCAGCACTAAACCCTGCCAAGAACCTTACTCGGGGTACTTGGTCTTTGCCATCTACCTTGCTTAAATGTTACATTTTCTGAATGGCTCTTGGCATGCTTTTAGCTCATGTCAAAGCACCCATCTCCAAAGTATCTCCTGGCTATTATTCAGCTGCAAGCCCAGTCAAAGCATTGTTCCCAGGGAACAGTGTGCACGCAGCCAGTATATTCTGAAGGGCGAAAGTCTATTGTGGAAATGCACAGTACTCTCTACAGAGAGGTTGTGTATTCTCCTCCTCTGGAGACATACAGACCCCACCTGCGTGCATTCCTGTGTGACTTAGTCTGGGTGATACTACTATGGTGTGTGTGTGTGTGTGTGTGTGTGTGAACTAGATGATCTTTCGAGGTCTCCTCCAACTCCTAATGTTCTGTGATTCTGTGATTGGCCTCTGTGCTGACAAACAGTGTGAGATTCACTTAATGTTAGGTCTGCATTAATGTTTCCATTTACAACCAGATCATGTTTTTGAACTGAATCGCCCTGTCCATGTTCACATCACAGAGAAGGCTTGGAGAACATGAGATGGATTCTTCTTGAATGACACTAACCCAGAAACTCTGCACAACTAGCACACTCCATCTCTCAGACTCCAGATGGCAAGACCAGAGGTAGTTAGTCTACAGTGAGTTCCTTGGACCCCTACAGTGTGGATGCTGGGTCCTTGGCACCAGGTCTTCCACCCTACAAATCCTTTCCTGCTCCTTCTTGCTCATCCAGACTCAGATGATTCACACATATTGCACACATATTCACACATACTACACACAGAGAAGGATATTCGCATGAAGTAATTTATGTCCTCTGGCATTGAAGTTGTAAGTGAACCCTAAGCAATGCAATAATTACACTGAAAATTTTCCAGAAAGTAGGGGTATAACTTACTTCTCCACAAGCACTACTTGTACAAGTAGTACAAGAAGTACTACAAATAAAATTGTCATTGTGGCCTCTCTTGTGTCTATGAATTGGTCAAACAGTTAGACTAGGTGATCATTGTAGGTCCTTTCAAACTGTAATGTTCTATTCTATTCTATGTAAGAAGATGTAAATCAAAGTTGTGATTTCTTCTCTCCAAGAACAGCATGAATGACTTGGGAATGGATGTCACAAAGGCATTCTTAGAAAAAGACTGCTTTTTTTCTAACATCCTTGTCCAAAGCCCAGAAGTCAAGCATCCCAGAATTTGAGATTGTTTGAAATTTCAATCTAGTCATGGGTTCATTTTAAGTGAGTCATGTCAGTGCCAGGGTATGATGTGTGAGCAGCTTGAAATATCACTAAAAATCTTTGAAGGCCACTGTGCATTTTCAGCCTAGATTTTCATACTGCTGCTACTGCAGTTGTGGTCCCCCAGGGAAATTCAGTGTCTCCACAGGCTCACACCTCTTCCATTCTGGTGTGCTGACTTCACTCCCACCTGTAATTTAAATTGTGCATGTACTTCCCTATCCAGGCCCACTCCTGGCCTTTCTTCACACAGGCATTTTTTCTGTGGGTTTGTATCTCTACATAGACGACTTCATAAAACATGTTTGGAGAAGGGACAAGATGAACCTCAATCATAAACACTATGATCAGTTTGCTACCAAGCCACAATGAGATGAAGATTGGTTGTTCTTTTCTGCTATTTACAAATGCCAGGATGGGCAATTGGCTAAGTATTGCCTCCAAAAAGAAAAACTGAGTTTTAACATGCTTACTCTTACCTGGAGAGGAATTCAGACCCTTTTCATGGGGGTTAGTTTGTCCAAGTGTCCAAGAAGACCCCCTTCTCCCTCTGGAAAAAGAGATAATGATGTAGAGGTCTGTCCCAGCTTTTCACGTGTTAATTCCCTTGCCCTGTGAGCATGGAATCTCAAATGTGTCCTGTGGGCAGCCACATCAGAAAAACTGTTTATTCAAGGAACAGGAAAAGAAAAAATACTCTGAGAACTATCAAGCTAATATTAGCAGTGTATCTTGAAATTTGAACCACTGTATCAGATTAATTTTGAATTATTGTGTCTCTGCATTAGAAAAAAATGTCTAAAAAGATATCGCTGCTGACACTGGAGCTAGTGATATATTTGTCAGCAGCTCAAGAAGGAAAAAAAGAGGGACTGCTTTTGTCTAATTTATTGAATTGATAAATAAGTGTGAATAAATTATTGTTGCCTGCTTGTCACAGGAGCAGGCTGACGGTACATGACACTGGTCATAACAAGTAGGTTCAGGGAAAACCAGTGCATCTGGAGGCATGACACTTCTGGTGCCTTGGACTCAGGAGGGAACTTAAGGAACACTTTGTGTGGGTCTCCTCTGCCATCCACTGCATGCAGTGCTGCAGAGAAGGCAAGTGACTCGTGGTCCCAAGACTTCAATGGTGAGAACTGTGGCGTTCTAGCAGAGGGGTCTTTTCTCTGCAGGTGGAGTGGCCGGGGTAGTGCTTGTAGATGCCTTCCTGCCTGCTGAACCACAGGCCATATGTTTCCCCTGGAAACCAGACCTTTTTATAATTACAGCCTGTAACGTTGCAGGTTAGGAGACTGCCAGCGAGACATGCAGGAAGACTGTAAAATCAGGAGGGACAGATGGGATGTTTCCTTATCTACCAAAATAAATTTAAAAAGCAAAAAAGTAAGCAGATTAAGGTACTTAAGGCCATGTTTGGCAAAGGTGATGATGCTGTCGGCCATAAACAAAAGCAACAACCAGTAGAGGACTTACACGAAAGCACCGTGACTACGATAAAAGTGAGAGATTTATGAAAGCTTAGTATATCTTGTGCCCTTCTTCATTATGCCCTGCTCATTTAAGTGGCATCAAATATAAATATTGAAAACCCAGATGACACGCTATTTTGGGTATTAGTTCAATCTGTTTATCCTATTATTACCATGGCATTTGCAAGTGTTATCTTTGGGTACCAGAGCATGGATGAATAACTATGAATGATGTTTCAGAGCTGTCCTATCACTAATGAAATCCACACTCGTAATTAGTTTCATCTAAAGAATATGAAGTTTCCTTACTAGGCATTTATGGTTTTTTATTCCTGATTTATAACATACTTTAACTGATGCGGGAGTTAACAGATTAGATTGCTGAATGCCTGGAGTGATCACACGGACAATGGAAACAAAGCATCTTCTTAATCAATCATCTTGCTAGCTATTTAGCTGGCTTTGCTCCTAAGAGATCAGTGCACAGAGAGGCTATTACTCAAAAAAAAAAAAAAAGTGAAAAAAAAGGAAAAAAAAAGAACAGAGAGAAGAAAGTTCACTCCTTATTATATTCTAACTATGGACCCATGCATAGTCACAGCCACTTATGCAACATGAATGACATTATTTGTCTTTCTTGAAGAGTCCCTAATCAGGTTCTGTACTGCTGAATGTCTTTGTTTGGGAGGTAAGCACGTCTCTGAATTAACACTTCTCTTTCCCTCTATGCTGCTCAGTGCACACGTAATCCTGGGAACTGTTCATCTTGGATTCTATTGTCCATTGTCTGAACAAAAGACCAGACATCACTTAAGGCTCTAGGAGTTGACTGGCTATTTACAGTATATCAGAAGTCCTTTGGGCTTTCATTTCAGGTTTCAGCAGGGATTTGTGGTGAAACTTGTTCACCTTTTAGCCCTTTCCGCAATGCTGGATATGCCTTTTCTCAAATTCTCTAAATCTATTTAACTGCCTGGGACATTACTGCTCAGCCTGAAACAATGAAATTATACAAATTATGTTTTCTGTAAAAGCCTGACTAATGCAGTGTATTGAGATTCCTCTTGGCCTTTTATAAGCAAGGTTGCAGAGGGATGTGTGTTTTGTTGGGAACTTAGCATTGTGCTTTCCAAGTTATTTCCGAATAAAGACCTCCATGCAGGTTCTGTTTTGTCTGAAATCCTATTCACTCTTTCCATTCAGGTTTTCTTCTCTTCATAAATTTAATCCCCAGTCCTGGAATTCTCTCCTTATTTTCTTAGTTATGATGAGAGTGAACAGCTGGACCGTTTTGCAGGCTTTGTTGACAGGACTTAGTTCTTTCTTTCCCCCCCCCCCCTCCCCTTTTTTTCTTCAGACAGTCCCTGGCTCACTTTGTCTGGCTACTGTCTGACATGTCAGCTTACACTATTCCAACTCCCAGCTGTTCTTTCCTTTCATGCTATGGATTGTTCTTTGCATTATAGTCAAACACGGGTTTTTATTTCCTGAGGGCTAATCTGTTTCCACAGCAACCTATAAAATGGAGAAATCTGATCCCAGAACCTTTCTTTAAAACTTTTAAATGTGTATATAAACACACATGTATTTGTCCATCTTAAAGGCAATTGCTGCAGCTAAGAAATGGAAGCGGTTACGAACACTCAGGAATCAGTAAGTTCTCAAACTGCTTAAGCTACACCATCACATTTCTGATTCTCATTATAGATATTGGCAGAAAGTGACTGGGAATATTTTCCGTCAAACATGGTTGCAATTGCAAAATTGGATATGTTAAACTAAATTGTTGGGATCTCCCTATTTACTCAGTGTCAGATATTTCCGTGTAAATTTTGCTGGTTAACTATAAATTGTCATTGTCAAATGCCATCACTGCAAACTTGGAACCAAGCGATTGAGCTGACATCTCTCTGCTCAAGCCATAAACACTCTGGAATGTAAATGAAATACTGCTATGTAACAAAAGAAACCTTACACCTTCCGCTTTAGAAAAGCTGTCCTTTGTGGCTGCTGAAAGCTAGCAGCAGCACGAACTTTCTTCCCCATTGATAAAGACAAGCAGCAATTGCCTATCTGTGGTGGTCTCAGTCTTCTCTACATTTGTGTGAGCAATTTAGAATGAAGAAGCCTCCACGTAGACTCTGTTCAGATGTGATGGCTGTATCTCATCACATGGAAGTTTGGAAAAAGTACATTTTTTTAATTCTGATCTCAAACTGCTGATCTCCAGGGAAGTTTGGGCAGCACCAACTGTTTGTCTGTCTAGGTGTCACCACCGCATTCAAGTTCTCCCAAACTGGGTGCCATAAATACTTGGTCTTCATTGTGTACTGGAAGTTATTCAATATGCAGGCTAAGCCTTCTTCAAAACCCATCAAAGCCTGACCTGTCTTTATAACCTGGGGCTTGGCACCAAAGTATTCAGGATGCCAAAATCTGATTCATCATTCACTTAAGGATTAGCTTCATTACATTAAAATCAGGACAGTGCCCTGATACCTTCCGGGCTGGACCCAAGAAGGACAAAAGGTCAATGAACCCAGCCTCTTCAGGGTATACAGATTTCATATGGCAAAAATTCTGTCTGCCTCTAAATCCTTGATCCAGGCATGTTAGGATGGAAAAGTCATGGCACTTTTCAGATACTGGTGAGCACTTCTCTTTGCATGTTTTTTCACCAAACCCAGAATATTAAGCATAAATGTATATCAGTAAAGTATCTGCACTGGGGGCGAGTTACATCAAGGCATCTGCAAACATTTTTAAGCCCTTTTAAGAATGACATCTAACAAACCAATATTAGAATGCTTCTGGGGCATCAGTTCACTCCAAACCCACCTCTTCCGTTGTTAAAGAAGATTCTAGCTCCTTATTAATTCACTATTTTAAGGAATAAACTTTAAAGGTTTCCATTGAAGTATTACATAAAAGATGGTCCCTGAAACACACTGTCATGGCACAGATAAGAAAAATCTGGATTCAAAGATTGCCCACATAACTGTCATGGACTTTGTGCATGTGTTTATGCTCATGTTCCCTGATCTACCCCCTATTCCAATCACTGCTGTATCAGACACCCCACAGATACACTGTGCACCCTTGTGTGGTCAAATATAGCGGTGTAGGCTTACAAATCTGTCTGGACATGAAAGGTCCCATCATCTGTGGCCTTGAGAAGAGCCCTAGAAAGACTCCCAAAACACAGCATTGGATCTACACTCAAGAAATAAGTTTAAATGTGTTTCTTCATCTCTTTTTTTTTGTGTGTGTCTTTCAACTCAGTCATGCCCATTATATGAAGTGTGTAAGTGTCCGAGAGAAGTTTTATTCCTGGGCTGTGTTTTCAAAAATATTCATAGCAATGCAGATTGTCAGTACAACACCTCTGGGTGACAGCAGTGTTTAAAACACAATGTGGAGGAGCACTCCTATTTCCTATCACAGTCAAAGTCTTTGTCTCATGAACAAAATCCCAGGGCAGAGGAATTATTTGGTATAATAAGGCTAATGAGGTACTGTGACAGTGTTATCATTACAACTGGGCAAATTCTATGGTCCTGAAGGATTTGTGAACATCTCTAACTAGTCTTGGAGAGATGCCAAACTAGTTTGATGTTTCCTCCTCCCTCATGCACCCCTCGTCCCTCCCATCTGTCTCTTCAGTCATTTGGTGATTTGAACAAAACAAAACCATATAAATATATACATATATTGTATTTCCTACTTAATGGAAAAACTTGTTTTTTCTATTAAGAATTCTACTTTCTGTCAGAATTTCAAGGGAAATATGGTGTCTATATTGACAGTGGTTCTTCTTCTATTCCTTTATATTATTTTAATTTTACCTCAGCTGGATTCTCTTCCCAGCCCTTCTCAAAGTGGGTTGCTAATCTGAGATTGCTTAAAATAATATTTTTTTAATATCATGGGAGATTTGAAATACAGGCAAATCTCCCATCATTACTTCCAAGGGCATAAGTCATTGCAGTAGTAACAACAACCTGAAAAAATACAACTGCTACTTTTTTTGACACATGCCTGTGGTAGTGAAGATCAAAAATTTGCTCATAGGAACATTCATGACATATTGCACAAGTGAATACCTACCTGTGGTTGCTAATTCATATCTAAATTAGATACCCATTCATTCTAATTGCCAAATGGCATCCCTCACCTACTTCACCATCCTCCTAATCCTCTTCCCAACTATCAGAGCTCTAGAAAACAAAATACTAAGCCATTAAAAATACTCTAATTATAAAAACATTGGTCTTATAAACCAAAGACTGAAGACTATACCCCTTGTTAGAGTAAACTACTCAGAAAAAAAGGACTTGAACCTGTATCTCCAACTCCCAAAGCTGGCATTTTACATTAAAACTATTCTCTGACACCGCCCCCTAAACCACCCAAATTGTCCCTCCAGCCAAGCCCTGCACAAGCTCTAACAGCACAAGTGAAAACCTACCTGTGCTTGCTTACTCTGCCCACAACTTGAATTGATCAGGCTACTTGTGTTTGTTTTCTGATGACTATATTCAGTTTGCTACCCCTGTGAAGCACAAAGCTGACTATGTGCACTCTGGCCTATGCACACGCAGATTCTAAGAGGTTTCAAAAGCTTTATCAGGAATTGCACAGGCATTGACATGCAGAAGGTTTGCTATTTTCTGGAAGCATCATCTTTACCACGTGTCATGAAGCAGATTTAGATACCTCTGGCATTTAGGTAGTTGTTGACGTGCAGAGATTTGCATTTCTGGGTTGGAGTGAAATTCGTACTGTACCATACTGTTTCAAGTACATATATGTTTTCTTAGATCTTTTCCTGAATGCCTCACAGTCCCTCAGTTATTTATACTGAATAAAGCTGACCAATGCTAATAGGGCCATTTCTCCATGTGAACTGTAAAGCACAGACATCCATAACCTGTGCAACAACACTCGAACCAGTAGCAACGTAAGGAGCTCTCCTCCAGCCTGGGCTGGCACCATGACCATTTTGGCAACCATTTTCTTCCTCCTGTGGCAAGTTCTCACTGTTTGCCTCTGCCTTCTTGCAGCATAAGCTATTGCAGAAGTATTGGAAAAGGGCTTGTTTGGTCTCTCAGCCACCTGTGTAAATTTTTATCTTTGCAACAACCAATGCAGACAAATTTCAATACTCCTTAACTGACACCAGAAAGAGTGTTTGAAGGTGAACAAAGGGCTGTGTCTTCAAAGTGGTCTTTGTGCTTGTGGAATAAATGTCTGTTCTCTCTACCCTTTGTGGGCCCATGCGATAAGAGCCACTTTTGGACAAAAGACACAAACTGAGATATATAGGATGGACAGCTCAGTAACTTGATGGGCAAACGTGAATATCCCACCCCCAATCCTCTTTAACAATTGGACTTTCACAGTACAAAGCCTCCAAGAGTCTGGTTTTCTAATTAAAGCAACTTTACAGAAGAAAAGGTCCAAACCTTCACATTGGTTTTTTTTTCCTCCCAGGATGTACATTTGTAATAGCAGCCAGTCTCAACTTGTCAGAGCATGTGTCTGATATAATGAGCCAGAGGAATTAACTAACTTACCACAGCTGGCCTCACTCTTTTGCCCTGAAAATTCCTGTATTTAGGTAATGCAGCTGTGAGCTTTCCTCTATCACAAAAAGAGACTGAGGGATTAGGAAAAAAGAAAATGAAAACATTACAGCACTCTTCCCACCTCCCCATCCAAACCTGGCTTTGCGGTTTGTACATCCTGTCCCAGGGCACACATATTTTGCCATTTTGGATTCAGCCATGGCAGCCCCCAATATCTTGACACGTTCTCCTGTCTCAAACATCGTTCTTGCGGTACACTGGAAAATCCTCCCTTGTGACCAGTCTTCAACAGTATCTGAGGTCATTAGTAAAGAGCTTTTAGTGACACAGTAACAGCTTGAGATTAATCTCCACTTCATGGGGCAGGAGTGACAGACATTCACACTTGCCTTGTTGTATTTCAAGAGTGCCTACCCAGTTTACACAAAATGACTGAAAATGAAGGAGGTTAAAATTGGTATTGAAACCACAAGTTATGCATTCTGATACTTAGGATTCATCTATGTTAATGTTGGGGTCATGAAAGCCATTCCCACCAAGGTGTCAAAGCCTTCACATGCTTCTTATTTAACAGCAGCTGCCTCGCTGCCCCCATAACATGTAGGTCCTTTAGGGGACCTCCTTCCAAGCTCCTCTCTAACTACTGGCTATATAAGAAAGGAGAAGAGACCTAAATTAGCAGAAGCAGGGACTTTGGGATTGTTTAATAGTTGGCCTTCTGACAGCTTGATCTGCTGACTGCATTGGATGTATACTTCAGAAGAGCTTGTGCTAGAACAGATGAGGAGGAGGAGGAAGAGGAGAAGCAGTATATTTTCTCTCCCCTTTGGTTCCTGAGCTCAGAGACTTACCCCCTGTGTCAAGTTGGATGACAGATATCTTAAACAGTGATTTCAGGTACATGTTGCTTGTAATGGGCAGATATGGGCCAACAAGGAAGCGGGAAAAAATGGATCTGTATGCATCATGTGCACTAAATGGGAGGAGGCTCCAGAAAGAGGGAAAATTTCAATCATGCCTATTCCTCTGCTTGGTTTTCATCCATCATTCATTAACTATTTGCATGTTGGCTGTTCTGAGGGATGTTTCTCTTTGTGAGCTGATTATAACATAAGGCATTTGGACATGAAGCTGCCTTTGGTTTTTCTATGTTGCATAAAATATGTAAAAACAAAAGTAAATCAACTGCCTCTGACTATGTAGCATATGAAAAATCCAAGCACAAAGTGACAGTGATTCAAATGCAGTTGTCTGATGTTCAGAAAGTACTAACTTTAGTGGTATTCAAGAACAGGAATGTCATGTGTTGTTTCACCTTTAATTCCTCTGTGAGATATGAACTGAAAGTTTGATATTCTTCATACATTCCCTAAGTGACAAGCTTTCCTACAATCAGTCTTTTTGTCTGCCTCCCCTCAAAAGATAAATATTTTATATAGAATTATTCAGCTTCAAGAGAAGTGAGCATCCCACACAGAATTTCCTGTTTTATGTAGATTAAATCACTTTTTAAGTTGTTAGTGTGTTCACATAGCCTGAGAAGAGAAGGAATCCAAAGCATTCCTTCCATTTCTGAGGAAATACTTTTAAAGAACGCTCCAGGGATGATGTTCTGTAAGAGGCTGACCACTTATTTCACTTTATTCCACTTTTAAGCCAGAAGCTTTGGGAAAATTCAATCTGAAGTCTCAAATTATTCTGAGCTTTTTTTTCTACTAGGAGTGTAAGTACACAAACACACACAGAGAGAAGACATCAAAGAAGGAAGCAGAGGAAAGAGAAGGCAAGAAAGTGGAAAAGAAGGATAGGGAAGGGAAGGGAAGGGAAGGGAAGG
>VZTU01027178.1:31269-123671 GCA_013400835.1 Zapornia atra | reverse complement strand
GAAGGCAAGAAAGTGGAAGGGAAGGGAAGGGAAGGGAAGGGAAGGGAAGGGGAAAGGAATTCAGAGGAAGAGGGATTTTAAACAGGGATGTGAAATCTTGTACTTGTTAGGATTCTGTGACTCTAGGCTTCAAGACAATGCAAATTCCTGACATAGAAGAGTGATTGCCTACAGAAGACAGTTGCAGTCCACATAAAACACACAAAAATCTTGTAAATGAGAGAAATATCTTCTGTCAAAATTGAATTTACAAAATACCAAAAGCATCAGATAATCACAAAATCACAGATTCACAGCACTGCAGGGATTAGAAGCAACCTCTGGAGATCACCTAACCCAACCCCCCGCTAAAGCAGGATCACCTACAGCAGGCTGCACAGCATTGTGTACAAATAGGTTTTAGATCCTTCCAGAGAGGGAGACTCCACAAACTCGCATGGGCAGCCTGTCCTAGGGCTCTGTCACTGTTTAATCTATATAATATGTACCAATTAACGAACTGTAAATATTCACAGCTCAATAACCAGACTCTCCAAAGCATGAAATAAAATTTTGACCAGATTTCTCTGCTTTTGTGTCTTCCCTAATATAATAGTAACAATAATAACAACAACAGAAACAACAATAATATTTTGGGATTTTTTATTATATATTCTAAAACAAAAACTCACAAGTGTTCTGTTGTTGCCCACATTGATTCTGACTGTAACAAACTTTAACTATTATTAAAAGGCACCTTTTTTCTGGACACGCTGTTGTACTGCAAGACTTGGCACAAACAAGGATTAATAGTGATTTTTCTTGGAGAGAATGAGTGCCTCAGGAAATAGATAAGAGTGTATGAGGACCATGTAAGTACTTAATAAAAAGAAATAAGCTTCATTTCAACTGTGGCAGTCAATAAGAAAAATAATTTCTTTTCTTATTATCATTTTTATAGGGATCTAAATTGAGAATCATGCTTTGTGAATAAGTGACATGACAGGCTTTTGTGATATTAAACTTGGTTTAACTTAGTAAAGACTATAAGCTAAAGAAATCTGTATAACTACAGTGGTGAGCAGGCAATGCTTTCTTTTCACCAGTGCATGGCTCATATTGACTCCTTCTTCACTCTTACATATAATTTATCAAGTAACATATGGGGAAATATGAGTGTGGACTGATTGCCAAGAAAGACTTCATCGCTGGAAAGCGATAAGAAGAAAGTCTCTGAGCTGGGGTCTAGGCTGCAGCTCATGGTGGTTGGCATGAATGCACATTACGATATGTCTTGTAGATAGACCGTGAGCTCACAGGATAGGACTGTACTTCACCTCTGGTTGTGGAGTGCCAACTACTCGGAAATCCACAGGTCACGACCATTAGCTAACAAGATGTGCCCTTGTATGCAATGGACACAAGAGGTGGCAGAATCAGAAGGAAAATTCTACAATAATTGGGGAGGTTCATGGTGTGAAAACTGAAGCATGAGAGTGGGAAGGAGATTTCCTCAGTAGTAGTCCAGAGAGAGGCAAAAGCTTTTTAATTTGCATTTTTCTTTATTTTTGTGTTGGAGAGAAAAATGTGTGCTTTGGAAGAGACTTAGGCACGACTACGAACCCTAAGCCTGGGAAACCTAGCCTGCTGCTTCTCACTCACATTAAACTATGAAGGCCAGTATTTTTTTAGCTGGGAGAGCTTAGTTTTCTACAGGTATTTTTCAATACAATAAAATGAGTTTTCTTCCACCATTAAAAATGCTCACAGCTGTCAGGATGAAGTGTAGGAGAAGGTCCTTTTGATATATGGCAGGACTAAAAAACTGAACGTTTATCTATTTAACAACACTTCACAGTTGCCAGATTTACGCACACATTGTATTTAGCCCAGTAGTAAAATTTATAACTCTCCTTTTGGACAGCATAATTCTTTCCCTCTGCTGGAAAAAAAACTATATCCAGGGGAAAAGGCAAATGTCCTTTAAAGATCAGTCAGTTGCTCTGTGAAATGTTTGATGTATATTCAGGGGCATCATTAATTGTGTTAATACTATTTGTTTGTCACTAAACCCACATAGAGAATTGCTAGCAGTGGACATTTTTATTCCATGTAAGAATATTTGGAGTTATATAGAGGAAAAGTGTTTACTCGTCTTGCATGAGACAGGCATCTAGTGAGGTTTTCAAAAGCAGCAAATGCTTTGGAAGTAATAGCGGTAAGAACCAGAGTGTTTTGGTGCTTCTGAATGAGTGCTAGCAGCTTCTCCCTGTTGTTAGGCAGCCAAGTGTCTTCCAGAGCTCTCCCTGTGGCCCTTTATCTGGTACTCCAAAGTCAGGTGGCACTTAATGAGGGATATAGACAAGCTGTGTGTGTGGGCTGTTTTGGATGTGAAAAAAGCACAGGGAGGGATGTGAGAAAGACATTTCTGGAATCAGGGGAAAAAAAGATAAAAACATCTGAGAGAGCACACAGACTGATTTTTAGGAGGAAATGGGAAGGACAAACAGCAGTGAAATTTAAACGTATTTTGATTTTCTCGATCTGAGTGAACTGACTCCAGAAAGTTCCTATAAGTGCTTTGGGTATGCTGAAGTGGGTAGCACTTGTCCAGAGGGTAGGTAGGTATGTCTAATCAGGACCTCAGCACCCAATTGAATTCTTCTCGGGTAGAGCAGAGAGAGGTAATGGTAAAAATTTACCATATTGGAAAGTGGCACAAGGCCAAATGCCAGGTCCTACACATGGGTTGGTGCAATCCCAAGCATAGCTACAGGCTGGGTGTAGAATGGATTTAGAGCAGACCTGAGGAGAAGGACTAGGAGGTGCTGGTGGATGAGAGGCTCAACATGAGCTGGCTGTACGTGCTTGCAGCCCAGAAAGCCAACTGTTTCCTGGGCTGCATCAAAATCAGTGTGGCCAGCAGGCCAAGGGAGCCCCTCTGCTCTGCTCTGGTGAGATCCCACCTCCAGTACTGCATCCAGATCTGGGGTCCCCAGTGCAAGAAAGATATGGAGCTGTGGGAATGAGTTCAGAGGAAGGCCACAAATATGATGGTTCGGGGCTGGAACACCTCTGCTATGAAGACAGGGTAAGGGAGTTTGGTTTGTTCAACCTGGAGAAGAGAAGGCTCTGGGGAGACATTATTGCAACCTTCCAGTACCTCAAGGGGGTACAGGAAAGCAGGAGAGGAACTGTTTAGAAAGACATGGAGTGATAGGACGAGGAGGAATAGCTCTAAACTAAAAGAGGGTAGTTTTAGATAAGACATTAGAAATAAATTCTTCCCTGTGAGGGTGGTGAGGCCCTGGTCCAAGTTGTTCAGAGAAGCTGTGGCTGCCCCTGGCAGGGTTCAAGGCCAGGTTGGATGGGCCTTTGGGCAACCTGGGCTAGTGGAGGGTGTCCCTGACCATAGCAGGGGGTAGGAACTAGATGTTCTCTGAGGTCCCTTCCAACCCAAACCAGTCCGGGATTCTATGATTCTATAGACTATTCCAAAATTCACTATAAGAAAAGGATTGCTGTGAAGAGTCAGTTGGTGCTGCAGTTATGTGTGTCATGCTCTAAGACACAGCAACCCTCTGGTCTGAAGTCCATGCTTAGAAATCTTGACAAGTGAAGAGCTACTAGTCTTGCTGGGGTCTGTTTCTTGTCAGCTTTCCAAGAAGGCTGCTGAGAAGTCAGTGGCTGAATTGTCAGGAAGTAAGGTAGCTTTGTGATGTCTGGAGGTTCACTAGATCAAGCTGTTTCTTCTTGGTGTTTCATTTTCACTCAGCTTTGGCACCTGATGAAAACAAAACTCCTAAATGGCATAGACAGGCGTGTCTTTGTAGAATGGTTCAAGGAAATACTGCACTCGGAGGCACACTAAATAATAATCTGCTCCTTTTCAGTGCAGAGGAGAGGAAAACAAATTTATTTCAGATAGTCTTTGGCCTAAGTCATTTTCCTATACACTGTCTCAGAACTTTGTACAGAACATGATACAAAACTGGGTAGAGAAAACAGTGCCCCTTTCTAGGAACAAAGTGTCTATTGGCCAAGTGTGTGCATGTGGTTAGAAAGTGGTGTGAAGGCAACTAGGTATCTATAGAGGTTTTCAAGAGCTTCTAGTTGTTTAATTTTCTTTTTGTAAGGTTTTAGAGAACCTGGACACTTATGAAAGTCTCAGCAAATGCCCTTTTGTGCCTTAAGGGACCTTTGTAATTCTGACCCTGCTGGGCTAGGGACGTTTCACTCCGTTCTACTTTGTTCACTTGCAGTTCTGCTGTTGCGCTGAACCCAGTGGTCCTTCTGAAGACAATTGTGTGCTGCTCCATCAGGATATGCAGGGATACGATCATCATTCTTACACAGGTACTTCGCACAAATTACAGGTGCAGTTTAAATGCACATGCAGGCACCATTCAACACCCAAGGTTTTTTACAGTCATGTCTAATCCCACTGAATGCACCCTTTTTGTAACTGGTTTAATAAAATAAGCAAAACCAAAATGACAAAACTAAAAAAAACCCACAAAAATCAGACTTGTAAGTTTCTTTAAAGATAAAATTGCTTGGGTGTCTTCCTCAGAGACAATAGATCTCGAAAATAAATGACAGCTTTTTACTTTGATCTTCATTTTGTCTGGGGCATTCCGAATCAACCCCACAAACTGACTGCAACTAAAATGGGATTCCTCTAACCAGTCATCATAGCCTCTTAATTCCAGCACTAAGCTACTAAATGTGAAATGGTACAGAATCATGTAATTGCAGCCAGACATTATAAGCAATAATTATCTGTAGTCTGTCACAATACTGCTGTTGTAATTTTATACCTCACTGTAGACACGCTGTCTACTTTACCTTCAGCTGTCTGTAGTAGCAAACTGCTTCGCAGCCTTCATTCCCTCCCTATACTGGCATGATTAGTCAGGTAAGCTTGCTTCCTACTTAGCCCGCCTGAATAGCTGAGTGAACAGAAATGTTAATACTGGTGCCGTGTTTGCTGTGATTAATCCAGTCTTTCCTTCAGTATCAGTATTTGCCTCGGGTTTGCAGTTTTCTCTGGAATCCCGCAAAGACGTCTGCCCTGTGCTAAGTGTGTGTATCAAGTCTTCTTGATTATTATTCAGTGTGACAGTGGGATGACTGATAAAATAAATGAGGAGAATAAATAGCAGATTTAGTTTTTAATTTCTTTTTCCCTTGATTGCTCTCACTGTGTGTTTGAAGAGGCATGAAATTATGGTAACTCTCCTGTAATAAAAATTGCCAGGAATTTGTGTGGATTCACTTGTAGAAGGGCTGATCTCACAAGACCCATTTACAAAGAGAGAAGGAAAGAAGGCAGGCAACTCAGAAGCAAAAGTAAAACCTGGCATTTTTCTTGAGTATTTTGTGTCTAAGCAATCATGTCAAACACTCCTCTGACAGCATGATGCCAGTAACGTTTATAACATTTAAGACTTTCATACTTACAAGTTCTGTTCATTAAATTCCGTGTTTTGCCTGGGTAAATCCTACAGTCTTACAGGCATAGCAGGAACTGTGGGTGTATTTATCACTTCATATAATCAGAGACTCAGAGGGTTGCATTTATCTGCATTGGCAATATCTTCTCTCTAAAGACATACTGAATCACACTGGGCCAGATCATGAAGTTTTCAATCTCTATATGATGAACATTTAACAAGTACTCCTGTTCATTGGACAAGTGAATGAGCTGGTCCACAGGTGAATATATAGTTCTATCTAGTCCACAGGGCACAGTGGCCATCCATACATGGATCTGCCCATCTCCCTGTAGACTGCTGCTCTGACATTTAAGTCTGAGAAGCCAGTGTTGCTCTTGTGCAGCTCTTAGACATGTAAATCGGCAATCACTTTATTTATTTTCTTATGTGAATGGCTGACGGATGATTTGAGTAACATATTTTACGATTGGTAATCTGAATTTCAACACCTCCCTGCTAGGATTTACACCTCTTATTTTATACCACTTTCTTTTCCACAGAATTCAAATGCACCCTTTTTGTTTATTCTTATGCTGAAAAAGCACCAGCGGTTTTATTGGATATATTCTAGTTTATTTGAAAGAAAAGAAAAATCGATAACTTTACAGATCTTTCTTGCTAAAAAGTTCCATCTCTGTTTGGTGAACTTGTTTTGATAATGGATTTTTACATTACCTTGCTCCTAGGAGTTATTTAAATAATCTACATAATACAATTTTTTTTTCTTTTTTTTTACATCAGTTTCTAAAAACAGAGCTAAAACCATCATTTTTTCCAAATTAAATGCCCAGTAGATGGCTGAAATTAGGTCACTTTCAGTCAAAGCTGACCTGGCCTTAAATGACATCTAATTACTTTATTCTGAAGGCCACGGCCACAACATTGATAATCTCCCATGTTACCTAGCAGGCAACATGTGCTTAGTTTACACTGTAATATGGACCCAACAGATCATACTAGCTTCTTTCGCACTGCTGCACCCTGTGGAATAATCCAGCCTTAGAACAAACATTCTTCATCACTAGTATTTCCTAATGCTTGTATATAATATTCATGTTAATGAAAGAGATGTGTTCACACTGAGTACTTGGATAATGTGGCTAAAAGTTAAAAAAAAAAAAGGCAAAAAATAATATCTTGTAGTCAGGATTAGAAGCTGATTTGTAAACTTTATAGATTACCTAGATGTTCTTGATTTAATAAAGCATAACAAGCCTAAATTCAGCAAAAACACTTCCCTTGAATTGCAAGCCAAACACAACTTGTATTTCCTGTGCAGAGATTTGAAATGAAAAAGAGACTTCCAAAAATTTATGTAGAAATTAATTTATACCTGGAGCTGAACTTTGTCACAGTGAAATGGTTGACAGCTTTACAGTGACTTCTGTGGAAGCAGTATCATATCCTGAAGTTTTTATTCAATTGTTTCCATCAACATTTGTGCATAGAAATCCATGCTGCTCTTACTGTTATCTCCTATCCAAGATCTTTGAACTTTTAACCCTATAATGTTTATTGACAGGCTGTAAATTCCTGAAATAACACCAGGCTCTGTTGACACAACAGTAGGCATGTGGTTGAAGGGATGAGGGTAACAACATGCACTAGGTTTCATAATATCATGGGAAAGAGATGCGGTTGAGGTGTGTCTCCATACCTGGGAACTGTGCACACAGCCTTTGAATCTGTGTGGAGAAAAGCATATCCTTTTCCATTTTTGAGAAGAACATTTTGATTTCTTCTTTAGGATAAAAGACAGCAGCATCACAAAATGGAGGATGCATGTCTCACATTTGATCCCACAATACGTCTTCTTGTGATAAGTTGCACTGGAGGATGCATGATGACAGGAGGGTTTGCCTGTGAGTGTGGTACCTCCCTTACACGCATTGAACAGGAGATGTGGGGTGATGGAGAAGAAAAGCAACTCTGTGAGAAGATCCCTGGCAGTTAAGGATTGTAAGGACTCAGTAAATACTGTCCTTTGTGCATAAGGGCTGGCAGAATCTGTGGTGGTTTTTAATGGTTGGGAGGTGTGAGAGGTGGGAACTAGAGAAGGTGTGTATCCATTGTGCAACTGCATCGTCTTCTGGCAGCAATTAGGGGAAGATAGATACTGTGTGACACATGTGAGCTAAGCAATAGATTTACTGTGGATTATTCCTGTATAATGTATAATTCTTTCAAAAAATCATACAAGGTATGCCTGTATGAATTTTCAAAAGAAAGTGTATTTGGTCAGATTCCAGTAAGTTTCCTCATTTGCTGCAAAAATAATAAAAATTGCCTTTTAAGGTCTAGATTATGTGTTCTCTCTTGCTCTTTTCAACCTTGCAGTTAATACTTATGCACCACTTACATTTTACATTTACATTTGGTCTCATTTTTCTGACAGTGATGAATGCTTTTACAGTTAATAAGAAAAAATTGTTGATTTGCATCACTGACAAAGGAGAAGAAACATTCTTTTTAACAGTGATTTGCAACCACCAGCTCTTCCAAGGCAATATTTAGATACTTACTACACAATACATTTTACCAGTGACTTGGCGTAAGCTTCTCCTAAAAAGGTAATGATGTGAAATCGTGATTTCTGGGACTGAGAGGCCAGTCCTGAATTCCACAGTAGTTGAATGCATGTGTTTACTATTATTTCATCATGTTTGTTTCATCATATCAGTTAATATTACATTGCAAGACCACTACAGGTCCATTTTATTTTGATTTAGCTATAGTTTATTTTTGCATATGTTCCATTATTAATGAGCCTCTGAGTACTTTATCATTTATATTGCATCATGTAATTATTAATTTATGCTTATTTTTCCTAACTGTTTCCATGTATGTTCAGCATGTATACACAAATTCCAATCTTTTACTGGAGCAATAAAGGAGCTTATGTTGCAGATTATGTTAAGCATTATACTTAATGGTATTTTAAAGAGACTTGTCCAGAACTTTACCCCTAGTTCTCTCTCTGGCTTCCAGATGCAGTCCACATGACCAGCAAGTTTGTTTCCCTCCTCTGTAGTTTCTCAGATTGTTCTTATTTGCATTTCTTTTCCTTTGGACCACCTCTCTTCATCCTTCTGCATCTCAGTTGGATTTGTCATCCAGATTCTCCAGCAAATACACTGAGAACTGGCAGACACAGCTGCATGAAGGTCAAGGGTCTGTACTGACCTGTAGGAATCATCCTTAACAGGATGATTCTGGCTTCCCTTTCATAAATATGGTTTTGAGTGCACCAATGATACACATTGCCAAAATAAGGGCTTTGATAGGAGATAGAACACAGACAGAAATGATGGTGTCCTGCACTGCTAACTCCTCCAGCCCTTCAGAAGTGAGTTTGTATGAATTCAGATTCATTCAAGTTCTGAACTGCATGCCTCCATGGGGATGTTGAAATGCGCTAGATAGAAATTTCACTTCTTGATGAGTTGCTAGCTCAATCAGAGCTGTTGGTTCACAATAAAAGCAGATGTAGACTGTCCTCTGTCATGGCAAGTTGGCATGGTCCAGGCCAGCAGTAGTTCAAGCAGTTGCTTGCTCTCACTGGGTTCCTGGGCCACCCTGCTTTCCACAACAAGTATAAACTACCTCAGCAGGGGCTCATCTGAGCTGTAGCAGTCATTGGCAACATGGCATTCTCATGCAGGAGCAACGGTGTGGTTCAACATAGAGTGGCAGTTTGGCATATTCGTGCATAGCCACTCCATCTCAGGCTCAAATATCTATTAAATTTCTCTGAATTCACAGAGCTGCACAGCATCAGGACCAGTCTTTGATAAAATGCTTTCAATACTCTGACAGATGAAAAAAAATAAAATAAAAATGCAATAATGTTTCTCAGCTTGCAAAAATCAAAAAATCTCCTATTTTCTACAGAGCAACCTAAATCCATCACACAATTCAGTCCTCCCAATATCTGATTTTTCTGCCAATTCAGAACAATCACAGATCCAAAGACCACATCTATGGGGCAATAATGAGGAACCATGTCTGCATTTGCCATCGGCCTAAGGCACGACACTGATTTATACCCTCTGATGCTCTCATCCAGAGTGTCTCAGCTTTTATGTGCTAACCTTGTCAGGAGGATGGGCAGAATGCTGAACTGTCTCAGTCTGTCAATATCTCTTTTGCAGTTGCTGTATGAGGCTACAGTAAATTGGATTATAAGATCTTTCTAAAACCAGAGTTTTCATTTCATTTTAAACTTTCTTCAATATCTAATGCACTTCCCCTTCTTTCCAAAGCAATGAATGATACATCCCCATATAATATCTTACTTTTTGAAATGAGGGATAACAGCACGTCCATTAAGAGAAAACCTCTAATCCATCCTAAAGTTTATTCTTGTTTTAGTGGTCAACGTTCTTGAATAATTTTCCCTTGACTGGATATTTAATAGGAGGGATATGTTTAATTTTATTTATATAGGGTTATACCCCGCACCACATTAAAGACTGTGTGCTACAATGTGCAGCCAGGGAGTTGCCTTCAATGAGAAACTGTGGGCAGAGATGGAGAATCACTTTCAGTCTTTAGAGGACTAAGTAGAGGTTGTAATGGTTGTTGAGGGAAACGGTACAGCTCACAGCCTGGAAAAACAATTGCATTATCACTAAAGTAAGACAATACAAATTGTTAGGGAAAGGTAAGAAATCTGGGTAATGATTTGGATTTGGGAAGAGAGTGGAATTTGCTGTTTTACTAGCGTAGATAAAAGCTATTAGGTAAAATAGAGAATGATAGGAGAACACCATAACCTTTTTTCTCTGTGTTAAAAATAGGGCGATGCTGAGACTCATGAAAGGAAATGTTACTAAGAGGTGTGAGAAGGAAAGACAGGAGGAATCTGAAATGGAGAGTTCTTACAGGGTTATCAAAAGAGAGATGAAAATTAAAACTAGATGAGAGAGAAAGATTACGCAGGGACAGGTTAGATCACAAATTCCTTCTGGGATCAGCTTCTCTCTTTCCTGATCCATTTAAAAAGGTTATCTCTTCTCACAATGAGGGAATAAAACGTTGGCCTGAAGGGATTCAGGTTATGCAAGATCCTACTCTTGGAAGAATCATCAACCTTTATGCTCTTCAGATGTATTCTCAGAGAGATTCATATGCACTCATATGTGACCATGAATATTACATGGCTTTCCAAAAGAAAAGTGAATTTTTTGATATTTAACTGTAGCAAAGGGTGGCTGTTGTCTTGATCCTAGCTATGGAAGGAAGAGATCTAAAAATAGAATTTTTAGTGACTCATACATCAATTTTAATGAAAATAATCTGGTTTAATATGATGGGTACCTAGCAATGGTATGATTATTCCATTGAGCTGAACTGCATAGCATTAGGGGCTTTAGAGTACTTGTCTTGGTAGCTGTGGCAAAACCTAAAGTCAGCAGTACTCTAGCTGACTGTTTTTACTGGAAGAGCCTGTGAGAGTTACACCCAGCAGACTGAGAAAAGATCCTAGATTAAAAGAGGAATGTTAATTTCTTTAAAAACAAGAGCTGGAAAATGTGTATTTAGGAAGAAGCTAATGCTCTTGTGTACATTTTTTGTTTGCATAATCCAACTGTTTTCCCTTAAGACATCCTGATTTCCACAGTTCCCCGTTGCCAGATTCACCTTACTCACAGTATTGATGTGGATTAAAGGTAGGAAAAGGAGCAGGACAATGGCTTTCCTAGCTAAGCATCTCAACATTACAGGATCAGATACCTTTTGTGTCTAGCTTGATGGATTCATAGATCTTTCATTGTGCTGTAGGAAGGACTCTAACAAGACAGAAATACTTAGAAACCCACACCCCAGTGACTGGGGTTTTCTCATTAATGATGAGGTTGATACTTCTAAAAACCTTCAGACTGTCTTAGAATCTACCTGTCTTGCTTCCAAGCGCAAGTTTCACCAGCATTTTAAAATTACTTGAAAACAACACAAAATATAGGTTATGCAGTGATCACAACCACTTTATAGAACTGTCAAAGGGTCTTAGAAGTAAAGACTTCTGATGTCACTGTTCCAGATGGCCTGAAGTGCCCTGGTGGTCAGTACATGAAACAGAAAACTTCTGCCTAAGGATTCGACTTTCTCAGCCTAAAACATTTTTCACTTCTGAGGTGCTTCAGCAATATAGTTTGAGTTTTTCTGAGTTTTCTCCTGAATGTGTCTACATTTTGCTTGAGGCTCCTACACACTTCTTACAATCTATTCCATAAACTTCAGATGTGCAGAAGATTTTAGACAGATCACCTATTCCCATCAAACAAACAAATAAATAAATTCAGAATTATCCATGTAATGTATAACAATTGTTTCTGCTTTCTGTGTTCAACAGACAGCTTAACTATTTTCATGGGTGAAAAAACCTCAATGAAATGACCTCAGGTTTGATTTCAGAAGCCAGCACTGCAGAACAGCTATGGATTTCAGTGCATTGACCACTAAATCTGCTTATGAGAAACAGCCAAGGAGTAAATGATATGTGCTTACTTAACTGTGATAAGAAGTGATCTGAGAACCCAAGTTAATAAAAGCTAAAGCCTTGACATGATATTTAGAAGGCTGTGGTGTTTCCTCACAGAGAAAAATAGCTCTTTGTGACTGGAAAAGTCCTTTGGTCCTTTCCATATAAGGATGGTTGCCCAGGAGTAAATTCCAGCTGCTGCAGTAATATTTTGCCTACTTTAAATGTATGCCACTGATAACCTCAATGGTAGGCAATTTTTTGAATGTCTTATCCTCTGGTCATGGATAATGTTGCTGGGAGAGCTTTTACAAGAGTTCTGCATTCCTCTACAGAGATACAGATATGCCACTGGTTTATTTATTAACTCCTGCAACAGGGACTAATTTGGTGACCACAGCAAAAAATTATCTCTCAGAGGTCATTGGACCAGATCTATAGTTTCTAAATCCAGTAAAAGAAGTAGAGCTCTGGGAAGCAGAAGGACTTAACCCACCATAGAAACAAAATATTGCCATTATTTTTCTGAAGAAAAAGATTTTATTTATACCAAAGTATTTCAGTGGAGTGTAAGTACTTGTCCATTGTCTGCTGAATGCTAGTGAAGTGTGTTCTGTCAGAAACTAATGCTTCTTTTATCAACACTTTCTAGTCAGTAACTGACCTTTAGTTCCTGTAGGAATAATTAGAATCACTGACAAGAGTTATTCATGTTTTCAGACTCCTGCGAATAACATGATGATGTGATTTCCTGACTAGATGCAACCCAGGAGCATTTTTTTCATGCACTAAAGAAGAGCTGATAGTGATTAAATGTAATTTTATAAGTTTGCTTTTATTTCGTATAAGGCTCAACCCACCCTCTGTGTTACAGCAGTTACTTAACTCTCCTGTAGACCTCTACATATCCAGGTTACAGGGGGGTCAGTCATTCATGCTGAATGGTGGGTACAATTATAATACTGGCAGTTTATCTGCTCCTTCCTTTCAGAAGTTTTTAAGGAAACATCTTTCTGTGTGCCCAGGTCAAGGGATTCCCTGTTGGAATTCCCTGCATGGTTGTTCCCCCACTATAAAACACCAGGCAGAGAGGACA
The DNA here is from genome assembly GCA_013400835.1 of Zapornia atra. NCBI lineage: Eukaryota > Metazoa > Chordata > Aves > Gruiformes > Rallidae > Zapornia > Zapornia atra. Next base: position 110,614 of record VZTU01027178.1, on the reverse strand, counting down.
GATCTTTTATACTCAGTTGCGTTGCCTGTACAAGGCAATAACTTTGGTCAATGATACACTCCCAGAGGAGATGAGTAACCGTTTCTTTTAATATTATTATACATTAAATGAGCTGTTAATTTTCCACCCTATTTAAAATTCATATGTTTTATAGCAATAATATTTTATGTCTCACCTTTGCATTAAAACCTACCTTGGTAGCAGTTCCAAAGTTAATATTAAGAAGCTGTTAAATCTGTTTCAAACTCTTTGCATTGTTAAGTAATTCTTGTATTTTTGCTGTAGCTTTCTTCACATGTCCGTTTCCTCTGGACTCCTTCCAGCCTGAAACACCCCAAACGTCTCTGTAATATAGAGAGTGCTAATTTTGCACAGGAAGGGCTGGACTGATTTAGTGGAACAAGTCTTAGACATGTATTTATATGTTGGTGCCGGCATACATGTCTGTGTGGACATATTATTATCCTGACACCTTTGTTCCAGCAATCGTTCAATATAAAATGAGTCTTGTGTGTGCACATGCATACAACTCTCCCATTACGAACTTTATTAAACTCCTAGATCCACTGGAAATCTGCCACCTCATGGGTGTAAAGCAATGGTTCTTCAATAACGCAGTTATGAGAAAAAATATTTTTGACAGAGCTCGAGAAATAATTTCCTAATTCGATGTGTTTCTTCATTTCTGCAGACTTAAAAATTCACTCATCTCTCTTTCCTGTGGGTATAAGCAAAAAATAGATACTTGTCATAACAAACACAACCACACATAAACTTCTTCTAAGTGTCTCTAGCAAAATTTGAGCAATTTTTTTCTCCACACTTGGGTTATTTGATATTAATAGCAGAAGTGTTTTTCAGAGCTCTGAGAGCAATTGGAGTCGATCACACACACATCTCTTTCCTAAAGGCTGTCCAGGTGCCCTCTGCAATGATTGCAAAATGCTGTACTCACTGATCTCTTGGGTTCCTTTCTCAAACCAACATTGCAATGGCTTCATCTGGATTAAACTTCCAGTGAGTCTCTGTTTCCCAGAAGCACGTTACACCCCAGCCCTAGAAAACACCCCATTGCCTTGCAGTTAAAACAGTGTAGTGAATGAGATGCAGTTTGTCTGCTACATGCAGAGGATGCAGCATCCCAAACCATTTTGCTCCCCTTCTGGAAGTCTTGGTTGGCCAACACATGATTAAGTGGGTGGGAATCCCTCACCACAGCCCCTGGGAATGCAAGATGGAAGAAGCCGTTGCTGCCTTTGAATGCCTGGACTATACCTTTGCCATCAAACATGGAGAGCTTGCTACTTCCTGGATCAGGGAGCTCGTGCCATCCACTTTCTGACTTCCTGTGAGGTTGAAACTCAGATCTGTTTTAACCATCATCTCACTTCTGTGTTTCTGCACGAAAAATAGTGCAGAGGTGAGTTACAGTGTGTCAAACACGTAAATTTGGACACAGTCATGGCAGAGAGATAATTTGAATCATTCTATGCATTACATTGAGGAGTGCCATACACAACTAACCCAAAATTCATGAAGTAATGCATGGCCAGAGACTTAACCAGCAGACCGACATGATGTAAGAGAAAATGATTAAGCAGTAGTGTCTTCAGAGACATCACATTTTTTTTTGTGGCTGAGCTTACACATTGTCGCACTGTTTAAACTTCTTGCTCTGCTTGCTTATTCATGTGACCCGATGTAATGACATATTTCTCTTTACCACAAGTTTCAAAATTGAGCCCATAAGGTCTAACTGAGTGAACGACAGCACAATCAGGCAACCTGCTCCTGCACTATTTGGCAGCATTGCCACAAAAAACAAAGGATGAAGAGGAATGTATCTAGAAGGACGGAGTGTTGTGTGGAAGCAGAATCCAATTATTGATATCAAAATTAATGAATTGCAGTCAACCTGTGCTTCATTACTGACAGTGCATGGCAAAGGCTTGGGTTTATGTTATGTGTTAAAGCAGCTGTCATGGGTCTTTAATGACCTTAAATGGCAGAACCTTGGGTTTATGTTTCAAGACTGATGTCCACTCTCTAGACATAATCAACGTGCTTTATGAAGAGTACACAGAAGTAATCTAGAAATAGGAGAATAATTGGACAAAAAAGTTCTGAAGAGCATGAATGAAAGAATGGATCTGACTAAAATTTGGAAGCAGATACTGCATCCTCCTGTGAGGATTTGTCTCTCGTGTCTTTGAATGCTAGTGTAACACAAATCAGGAATAATAATAAAGGTGTTTACCAACTTGTAGATATAGAGGTCTGTGGGAGTAAATTACTTCAGACTGTCTTATAAACATTTTTGCTTTGTTCCAAGTAAATTAAAAAACATGCCTTTGAGCATGTTCATTATTTTGTATACCTCTTGTTTTGTAATGTTCACTCATCGATCTGTCAAATCAAACAAAAGTGGATTATGACTTGGCCAGATGGCTTGCAAAGATTATCATTGAATATTAGGGAAAAAAAATGGGAATCAATTTGTTGAATGCTTAACTTAGCTCACATTTGAAATTACTAAACAAAGTCCTAGTCAGTTACCTCAACTGACTTAAGTAATGGTGCTGAATGGTGCTTTCTGAACTGCGTCTAGAAAATATCTCCTTTTTAGCCGCACGTCTTCAGCTGTCAACATGTATAGCAACAACTGTTGTTACTGTCAGAACTGACATATCAACCACAATCCTGGATTAACTTCCCTTTGGGTGTCTCACAAACTGCTCTCACTACCAGTGATCCCATCTCTTTCTTATTTCCACAGGTCTCACTCTTGCTTTTGTTTCTTACTGATTTTTTTTCTTTATTTGTGGCTGTTGTTATTTTCTTTTCTCTCTAAAATAGTGAATAGGTTGCACGGCATACATAAATTCTCCTTCAAGCCTTGCAGAATGGGAAGAGAGGAGCTGTGGCATCTGTCTGGTAAAACTCGAATAGGCAACGCACTAGTCTGAGAGGCTTCAAGCAGAATGGAGTGGAAGCAGAATCTGTGCTTTGTTGAAGCAAGCATTAAATGCTGTCATCCTTCATGGCTGAATTTACAGTGAACTTCTCACTGCTGGTCTCACACATTACTTTTACTGCGCTGGGACAAAGGCAGGAATGTTTCTGAACCCTAATATCCTGCAGATAAACCCTAATGAGAACCTACATCGGGTGGTGCAACTTGTATGGGACGGGGGTCCTTGGAAGATTTAGCTACACCAAAAGTATTGCTGGATGTGACCAGAGATAGAAAATCTGATTTCTTTTGGTAATTTGTCTTTTAAAACAAGTTATGCCTAAATGTGGTTCAGACCCATGGAATGAGGCCCAGCACGCAGTCCTCCTCTATTCTGTCAGCAGCAGAGGCTTGGAAGCTGGAAACCCAGATTTGGGAGCAGGTAGAGAAGGGCGGTGCAATCCTTGTGATGGTGACAGCATGGCAGAACATACCTTCCCACAAGTTAAATGCTTCCTGAATGACCAAATTAGTTACAGTGTTATATACAGAAAGTTGTTTTAGATATTCTAATGATAACTTCAAGCTATCAATCACCTCAGTCTAACAAGGTGATAACTGTATCCTTGAACCCATATACTGCAAGACCAGTGACTCAATTTTTTTACAGCAAATTGTATCAGAACATGGTCGCCAGGCTGTTTCTTTCCAGTTTGGATAGAATGACAGATCCACAACTTGCTGTATTTAGTAGAAGTTTTTCTATAGATTTCTATGGGGTTTGGATTAGGAAGGCGCTATCTGCTAGGCTGTATAACAGCAGTTCTGTATTTTAGAAGGTCATATTCACATTGTAGTGGATAGTGAAAACTCTATGTAAATTGTTATGTGTCTCATCGTCTTTCTGATGCCCTGAATGTTTGAGCACAATATATATGTGTATATGAAATGCTGCTGGAACTTGCCTACAGGACCAAATACTTCTAGCTCCTGAGAGAAATCCAGGTCCGTCTCAGACAAGGGACAAAATACCTTTATTGCCTCAAATGGCAAAGAAACCAGGGAAACATTTCATTCAGTCCAGGTGTAGCAGGGGTTTGTCCTTTATGTCTTCACCTCTGCTGATGGAAATCCTGCTCATGCTCAGTGAAAGCAAAGGGATAGAATTTCATCTGGTGATACTTTAATAGCTCTCAGATGAGGTATCATAGGTGAGCATCAAGCCCAGTGGAGCAACTGCTGTAAACTTAAGTAGGAGAGAGACAGAGCCATGCATGGTGGTTAATACCAGTTTGCTGGTAGATATTCATTACACGCATATTATATAAACACATATAAAATCAGAGTTTGCACAATTTTTATATATATATGTCACGCTTTAAATTAAACACGTACAAATCATAGGTCAAGCTCATAAGTGGCAACACTGAAGTCAGTGGAACAAAACTGGGATATATAGACTTTTAAAACTTTCTTCTGCTTTATCCTACTTTGATGGGCCTCAGAACAACATTTGCTTCAGTGAGAGCCATTAGGTGAGTAATGACTGCTTTCCTAAGGAAAAGATTTGAGAGTAGACCAAATCAATAACAGAGAGATCTCTGGGTTTTCTGAGTATATAACTGGAGAATAAACAAAGCAGCTATGATTCCTCCTGCCCTACATTTTTGTTTTTCATTTGGACATACAAAAGTACATACTTAACTCTTTGCCAACAGCAGTAAAAGTACTTTGTGTCAGACTGCTATTTCTTATATTATAGTATTACATTGTGACTTGTGCTGTATTTCTTGCATTTGGTACTTTTTGTTTGTGCATTGTTAGGTTTGGCTGGCTACAGTAATAGCAGGCTCAGGGCTGGCAGATTCTTTCACTCATTTTACAGTGTAAATATTCATTTTCACAAAGAAGGGATGTTTGTTTTGGCCCAATAAGTTCAAACTCTCAGCTACGCCTGATATACAATTGTTAGAGGAGAGAAAAAAGGGAGGAGAATACAATGAAGACTTTTTGGTGTCTCTAGCCACTGTATTAAATGAACAAGGCTAACTAGAGACCAACATTCTGATGGCTTTTTAAGTATGATGCGGGTAGATTTATAAGAAGCAAAACAATACTGCATAAGCAAACTTTTTATTTCTCTTTTTTTTTTTAAATTCAGTTTTGAGTGGAAAGGGGTTTCAGCACAGCTTTATTAATCTCTGTGGAATTTCTCAGGCTAACAGGGTTTACATATGAAAATCCTATCCAGAATTTAAATTTCTCTTGCCTTTTTTTTTTCACATGAGAAAGCAGATTTGCCCCTTTTGAAGAGAACAACAAAAACCCAAAACAACAAATCCTCAGCAGTCTTTTCCCTAATCATCTATGTTGCAGGTCTATCTTCTATCTGTTTCACCTCAAATATGCCTGAAGCCCTGAGCACCACATCTCGGAGAGCCCTTTGCACCTCTGGAGCACAGACGTTGTCACTTGTCATTTGAGGTACATTTGAGAAGTCAAATCAGACTCACATATTTCAGAGGGTTCCGCCTCCTTGCAGAGCACCTGCCTTGAAACATAAAGAGTTCTGAATTTCCTACTGTAGCTTGTTGTGCTTTAGAAAGTTTCTTCACTATTAGGTTGTACCAGCTGTTGGGCAATTTGCCTAGATGCCATCTTGCCAGCAGTCCTCCTGTATTTAGTCATGTTGCAGTGTGTACTAATAGAGTAGATAAGCACCTGTCTCCCTTTTCCCTGTGTTTGATAGAGGGGGGGAAGAGGGAGAGCATTGGGGGTTTTTCTTTTTTATTTTTTTAATAATTGCAGTCTCTCATTTGCTTCCTCTGTGTAAAACATAGAGAAGGTTCTGAGCCTAAACAACTAAGCAGGTCCTTTGAAAGGTATTTTTATTCTTCCTGAACTTTTTTTAGTTGGAGGATAAATGGAATTTTAAATTAATTTTCTTTCCATGTCAGTATACTCAGACAAATTTCTGATTAAATACTATACATTTTAGGGTTTTTTTTCCCCAAAAAGTTAATGTTTCCATTGTATGCAATCAGTTCTATCTAAAACCGCAAGGATTAGTTAACTCAAACTGGTCTCACAGTGAACCAAATCACACCAGAGTTTTCCCACTGCAAGATCCCATCAGAGGGGAAGCTACTGACATAACATATACCTGCTGGGACACAGCAAAGATGCTCCCAAATTCACTGAAGGTCATGGGCACACTTGCAGGTCATGGGTCTGCCTGTCACTCTGCACTAGCTGTGACACACGGGCCCATTTCTTCTTCTGGACCTGTGATGCTGGTATTCTCTGGAGGGTAATTCAATTGGCAGTCACCTGCCATGGAATACTAGGTACCTCTGGATGGTAGTCTTCACCATACCTGCAGTGGCCACAGAGTGTCCCGTGTCCTTGCTGAATAGCTGCAGCCTCCAACGTCTGCTTATCCTTAGTCATAGCTGGGAAAAGTGTACTAAGTAGCAATGCCAGGAGAAACCCTGCTGGAAATACAATCCCTTTTGGTTTTTTTGGATAGTTTTTATCACACTGTGCTCCTTTAATCTCAAAGAAAAAAAACCCAACAAGCATCAAAACCAAAATGTAAAGACTCAATGAGAAATTAAGCTTGAAGTTAGTACAGTAAACAAAACCATAGCAGGACTCTAAGGCTGATATAAGGAGAAGCTGGCAAGACAGAAATCATCTCGCTAGAATTAAGTGGGGCAGATTCAATGTGGAGGAACACACAATTATTCTAATCCATTCAGGACAGTTGTCCCGATCACTCTTTTATTCGCTGACTCTTCCTTCAGTGAAAATGCTATTTTAAGTAGCAGTGCACGATGTAGGTTTTATAAACACAGTGCTGCTCCCACCTTTGAGTATCGAAACAGGTCAGGAATAGACCATGATGCTTGCAGCTGACCTTTCAGAGTACTGTGTGGGAAATGATTGACAGTGTTTGGCTTAAATCTTCAAGGGTTGTGAGACAGTGTAACACAAAGTAATTTCTCATTAAGTCCCTATAGGCACATTAAATGTTTCATATTCTTTCAAAAGCCACTGAAGTTACAAAACTCATTACATTCTATTTTAATTATATCCACTTTTTTTCCTTTTCTTCGCTAGGTGGAAATTATTGCCGAATATATAAATTCAAGAGAATCTGCATTTTCTTTCTAGCCTGAAATCTAATATGCAGCTGCATTAAAATTAGTCTGCTACCAAGAGAATATTCCAATAAAAGCTGGTAATAATGAAATAATTCTGTTTGGATTTAATATAATTCCATATTAAATATATTAAGGGTTCTTCCATAATCTTTTTCTCCTTTGATGTTTTTTCCCCCTTTTTAGGTGCCATTCAGCAGTACAACTCATGAAGGTAAAATCTTTTCAATATCTTTAGGGTGTGCAGTATGTTGCCTGCTGGCTTCCAAAAAGTGGGTTGTAATGTTAGACATATGTATGTTGGCACTTGGGACTGACCAAATAGACCCCTAAATTGCAAGAGGACTGACAGGAGATGGGCAAGGGTGATATGCTGTGAAACGCAGGGCGTAATGCAGGTTGTGACTGACCACTGTGTCTGCAAAGAATCTGACTTTTAACTCAACACAAATAGGGGGCCAGAGGGTGGCCTTTAGTATAGATAAACATATACCAGCAGTTAAGTGGATCAACTGATAGTGGAACTGTTCCCCCTGAGTTCGTTAGAGGAGTGTGAATGTCTTCCTAAGTTAGCCAGACCAGCATGGGGAGAGTGAGTTCATGGCTCAGCCCAATGCAGAGTATAAAACCAAAACAACTAATTTTAAAAGGAGAAAGGAGATTTAGCTGTTTTCAAGCCACATATTCCTCCTTGGTGACTGGGGATGCCCAGTGGCATGATGGCGACGTGATGAGTGGTTCCTCAGGAGCCTGTATTGGGGCCAATATTATTGAATATCTTCATCAATGACATAGACCATGGGATTGAGTGCACACTCAGCAAGATTGCAGATGACACCAAGCTCAGTGGTGCAGTTGGCATGCCTGAGGGACAGGATGACATCCAGAGGGACCTGGGCAAGCTGAAGAAGTGGGGCCATGTGAATCTCATGAAGTTTAACAATGCCAAGTGCAAGGTCCTCCACATGGGACATTCCCCAGTATCAATAAAGGCTGGGGGATGAAGAGGTTTTCCTGTGGAGAAGGACTTGAGAGTACTGATGGATGAAAATATGGACATGAGCTGGCAATGTGTGCTCTCAGACCAGAAAGCTGACTATATCCTGGGCTCCATCAAAAGAAACATAGACAGGAATTGAGGGAAGTGATTTGCCCTCTCTGCTCTCATGAGACTCTACCTGGAGTATTGTGTCCAGCTCTGGAGTCCGCAGTATAAGAAAGATGTGGAGATGTTGGAGAGGGTTCAGAGAAGGGCTGCGAAGATGATTAGAGGGCTGGAGCACCTGCCCTACAAAGAGAGGCTGAGGGAGCTGGGCTTGTTCAGCCTGGAGAAGAGAAGGCTGTGGGGGGACCTCATTGCAGCCTTCCAGTACCTGAAGGCAGAGAAACAGGAGTGGAATCAAATTGTTAAAAGGGTAGACAATGGATGGAGAAGAAGGAAAGGATTGAAGCTAAAGAAGGGAAGGTTTAGATTATATATTAGGGGGAAGTTCTTTACAGAAAGAGTGGTAAGGTGCTGGAATGGGCTGCCCAGAGAAGTGGTGGAAGCCCCATCCCTGGAGGCGTTCAAGGCCAGGTTGGATGGGTCCCTGGGCAACCTTGTGTAGCTCCAGGCCTGGAGGTTGGTGTCCCAGCCTGTGGCAGGGGTTTGGAATGCTATGATCCTTGGGCTTCCTCCCAACCCAGACCATTCTATAATTCTATTCTATGATATTGGACTGTTGCAACCCCGTACATAAATTCTGGGACCAACCTGGGACTGTTGAAGTGGAATTGCTTTGGAAAGAAGACAGCAATAATGGGCATAAAAGTAAGTAATGAAGTAGAATTTTGCAAAATTTAGATCAACGGAGTAAAATTGCCCATGGTAGAATTTGTTTGGACTGCAGTGATAAACCAAACAATTTCTTAGAAATTATGACTCTGCTTGCAAAGATCAGGTCTGTTCAGAAATTTTGCTTCAGGATTCACTGAACTGGCAGAGATGCCTAAACATTATGAAGATTGGCTCAAGGCAAAGAAGAATGCTGTGAATCACTTCCTTGAGTTATTTAGGGTTTGTGGGGTTTTGTTTGTTTGGTTTTTTGTTTTAAAATTCCCTCTGAAAGACTTTAGTCCTTAATTTCTTTTCTTCTTTTGTCTAGCATTGTTATGGGACAGGATCTTGAAACTCTCTTGCTCAGCCTCTGCTGACATGTGTCAAAGTGGTAAGGCCAACCACCACCAGCTTGTCCTGTGATTGGACATTGGATGAAACTCTGAAGGTATCTTCCAGTCTCCCCTGTGGGCTGTGGTGGCTCTTGCTTGTTGTAAGCACTTGGACAAGGTTGCAAAGCCTGCGGACAGCCTGTAGTCGGAATGTCTGGTCAGTACATTTAAAGTACATTTAAGTTACAGTGAAACACCACATTCTGATTTTTCATTTCTTAAGCAGTCAGTAAATTAAAATTAACACAGTTTTTAATCTCAAACATTTTGTGCTTCAGTAAGAACATCACAGCCCTGCCTTTTTGTCTGTTCTGGGATGTCAAAGGTTCATTACCACCCATTGGGGCCATGCCTTGCAAGAATAGAATTTAAACAAAAGATTGTATTCAGAGTAAGAACAGCTCAGGGAAAATTGCAAAATACCCCAACCCAACATAAAGCTCAACAGAGCAAGTGAATGGAATGCCCAACCTTATGAGCCAGGCCTTTCATGGCAAAGGCTGAAATGAGGAAGGTGCAAAGCCTTTTACCCTTTCACGTACATCTCCCTCATCATTCTCTTTCCTCACAAACTGCCCAGTCGCAGCAGGAGTCTGTTGTTTCACATGTGCTCGTAGTGTTTCTGTTCACAGAATTGGCTCTGTGTACCTCTTCTGTGTGTACACCCCACAGAAACCGCAGATTCCCGCTGTTGTATCTCCGCTATCTGACTAGAAGCTCTAAGGACAGGAGTAGAAAGCAGAACTAATTAGAAAGAGAAACTAATTGAACCATTTTTCTACCAATGTATTCAGTTTAATCAGAGGGAAAATGGCTTGTAACACAGTGTTGATTTTACAGGAATATTACTTTGGGAAAAAAAGGTTAAAAAAAATCCCACAATGTCAAAATATTCCTTTTCACTCTATTAGCAAAACTTGCTGCCTTTTTTTTGTCTAAGAATCACCTTTAGTTTTAAATTTTTGCTTCTGCATTTTACTATATAAAATTATGTTAACAATAATATGCTTTTCAACCCATTTGTAATCACTTGAACAATTTTATTACGCAGTTTAAAAATGTGAAAAAATTGAGATGTTGTGATCTGAACACAACATTCACAGTGATGCAAAATACAATGCCAGAGATATCAGAATTGTCCACAGATTTTTGAGAAGTCCTTTGGAAAAGTGGAATTTCCATACTCTGTGCTCCTCCTTTTACAGAAACACGTTGAGAGCTCAATCAAAATTGTTCAGAGTGGCATGGAAATAAATGGCGTTTAAAATGCCATTAGTATTATACTGGTATTTTAGGTGTCTATTATGTCTGGTAACACGATACACTGGGAAATCCTCAAAGATAATTATGATTTTTAAGTGAAGGATATATAAAAAATTGCAACATTAAATGCAACATTACTAAACCTTTTGCTGAATTTAATTTCTTTGGATCCTTCTCAGCAGTGGAGAACATCCACTTGTTCCCGTGCTTTCTTTTTTTACTATAAGCACCCTGAGACAGAGTCTGTGCTCTGCTGTTTGCATGCACAGTCTGGCATGAGAGGTCCTGGTTCATGACTTGGGGCATATCTACACCAGCGCAGACTCAGCTAGTTTTTCCTTGGGTTGACAAATCTGGTGGAGTGGTCTAAGCCTCCTAAACTTATCACTCAGTTGTGGAGTCTCAACAGCCCTGCACTTAATCTGCAGTGTAGACATACTTGATGTGTTCAAACTCACGTGAATGGCATTATGCAAGTGGAAGGGGCCTTGGCTTAAGTGGGAGCAAATGCTTGTGAACACCAAAGATGTACAATCCCATCTCTAGCATGGTCACAGAAAGAAGAGATAATAGAACAACTGTCTTTAGGAATGTTTCCATCTTTCTTTTCCTTGTTTAGAGGAATGTGAATCTTTGATGAGCTTGGTGAACCTCACTGAAGCATGCTGACATCCCTGGGCCTTCTCAGGAAGAGGCAGGGTAACTGAGTCAGGGGCTGCCCTGGTCTTAACTGACATGGTAAATCATTGACAGAGCCATGGAAACCCCAAACACTGACTTCTAGCTTCTTTCTCTGACCATGGAAACATTTAAATATGCAAGCCCTTTAATCTAAAATATGGTAGAGATAACTTTGACACAGTTCTTACACAGTGTAACCCAATTATGTTTGTAACTCCATAGATACTTCGATGTAATGCTACAGATTCTGTCAGCTTTAATTGCATCTAAGTGTAAGGTGACATATTAAAGGGCTAGCTCCATTTGTAATGAGTCATAAAATATATGAATTGTATCTTTAGAAATACTACCTATTCTTTTTTCAGTTTTCACTTACCAAAAAAAAAAAAAAGACACAGAATTTTTAAATCAGATATAATTAGTTTTTGCTTTAGAAAAGTAGTCTGAATTGCTCCATAATTGCGCTGATGAAAAAAACGAGTTAAGACTGTGGAAACTGTAATGAAAGTGCAGCCTTAAAAGGATTGGAAGTTAATACCTCTGAATCAAAAGACAGTCTTTTAACCTGTAGCCTCTGCAGTCTTGTCTTTACCTTACAGCCATTAACCCTGAGAAGTAGTGTTAATAATCATAATTAGCCTATGTTTTTATTCTAATGCACCTACATCTGAATTCTTCTGAGTGCATGGCGGAGGTGCAACTGTAAATAAACCCTGTGGCTTCCTCACCAGAGGCTGTGCTCCCCTCCACGTGTTGTGATTAGTTGGTGCATTTACTGCAAATCTCCCTTCTCTCTAAATTATACAGCTATGTACCGACCGAAATGCCGCCCCTACAGCTATGAAGTATGACCTCTAACTTACGATACCTCAACTGTATCGCTCAGTCCCTGGTATCTCCTGGCACTGGAATAATTGTGCCTTTCAGAGGAAACAGAAATGCATAGCTTTGAGGAGCAGGAGAAAAACCCGCCCCCCACCCCCCCAACAAACTAAATCAAAATGTACCCCCCCTCCTTTTCTAATGCTCCCTTGCTCTCAGAGAATGGGTTGTTAGGAGAGAGTCAGGGGAAGGGGATTTAAGCAGTTAGAAGGACACAGACGAATGGGCTTGTTAAACCCACAGAGTGACCACATGTGGCTGCTTGTTAATATATCCCTCTTCTCTGGTCCTTCTTTGCGAATGTGCACTTAGAGTGGTAACGCGCCTGGACGCGCCTTTCAAAGGGGCTCCTGTGTGCTGCTGAGTTCATGTTGGGTGCCGGAGAATCAATGCCTTTGGTGAGAAAAAACATGGAAGAGCTTTGCTGTGATAAAGACGTTCATCCAGGTTCTTCTCTGTTATCCTACTGGGGTTACGGTGAGGGTCCCTTTCTCTTACCCTGGAACACAGCCCCAGCGGCTGTGCTATACTCTGCAAATACAATGTGAATTTCTGCCACCCTCTCCAGTGGTGTTGGTCTCTCTGTGTGCTTTGAGACCCTTCCAATGTCTTTCTAGCAATCTCTGGGTATCAGGCTGCTGGGTCTGATCCCAGATCATAGCTATGACAATAGTACACAGGGGCAAAACCTGCCTGAGGGGCTGCGGTGTCTGGAGGGTGGACACGGTAGGAAGTACATTATTTTGGCCACTGGAGGGCTCACAATTTGTTCATCAGCTTCGTAGAGAGACATGTAGGACGAGGGGGAAAAGGTACGTGAAGTGCTCAGGTCCAGGGAGCAGTACCTCTGCCTGTGGACCCCAAAGTCTCTGTGAAAATGTTTTACAAAGTCAGACTTGAGTTCTCATGCTATCATACTGCATCCACCGCAAGAGGATGTCAGGAGGGAGACAGGGGTCATCTTGAGGTTGTGTGCAGTTTTAAACAACCTCTGTAGGAAATTTGCTGCTAAGTGAATCATTCTGTGCCTTGTTTTCTTGTAGCTATATTGCTTCTGGCTCAGGAGCTTGGTCTGCCGCATTGCACCTTGTAGACATGCTTCGGGCAGATAAAGTTTCTGAAGAATCTAGAATCACTTTAAGAATAAAGTTATTGGTAACTTTATTTACTCAGGGAATTGCCTGGGGAAAGCTCTTTCTCTCTGGTGGTGCAATTCTTGCAGGGAAAGATTATAATTGGTTATTATTTGGCAGGGAGGCACTAATCAGTGCCCATGCTTTGGTTGTAGTCCTTCACTCTGGGCCCTTTACTCCACCACTCACCAGAATAAGAGACAGTTTTGTGATTGTTACGACATCTTGGTTTTGCTCTGGTGCTCTGCATTGCATTCCTAGAGCAATCAAAGCTTGGGTTTGGCTCAGTTATAATTTTATGGACTCCAAGCAGAAATCCTAGTGGAATATCTCTCAGCCTGTATAATGGAGGACATCCAACTAGATTCTTAAAATTACCATGAACAGCTACAAAGCTACCACAAAAATAAGAGGATGGAGAAAGCCTACTATCACCAGAGTAGTACATTTCTCTACCAGACTTCTCTCTCTTTTATGAGATGTTCAGCTGCCAAAGGCAGTGATACAATCTCCTAGTAAGATTATTTTAAGGCTAATTGCTGCCATAAATTGTAGCTTATGATTCCCGTCCTCTTGAAGTCAACCCACATTTTTCCTCTGACATCAAGAAAAACAAACTTTGATTGCAATGGTTACCATATCAGCTTCCTCTTAATTTGAGTTGCACTCCCCAAATAATTTTTCTCCTTTTATGGCAATGTAGATGTAGATGTTCATCTGTTCATGTAAGAAGCTATTAAAATATCTCCATATTCATCTCCATCTATCAGTCAATGACAAGCATCGATGCATTAATACTGAGAGCGCTACAGTGGAATTCAATTAACTTATTAATAAGACATCAGGATGTTTTAAAGCCTGTTAGTGCTGTGCTTTGGGATATGATCCACACTCTGATAAATCTTCTGGGGTGTGTAGACAGTGAGCAGAATGTACCTTCTTGTCAATAACTCTGTGACCATGGATAAAGAAATGCCTCTCAATTAATTAAAAATGGTTGTTGCACTAGTTCTTGCACTGTCAAGATTTCCAGTGCAAGCAAAGCTCACATCCCTTCACATAGATGTGATGACACAATGCTCATGTTACCTACCCTCAAGAATTTTAATCCAAGTTCTTTGAATTGTCCACTGGAGACACCTACCCCTCTCCAGTGTTTTATGAGAGTACTGAGTTATCCATAATAGACTGAAAATTCAAATTGGCTTCTCTCTGTCTCAGCTACAGCCTTTGGTGTCACTGGCCCTATCTGAACCACTATAAATTAGTCAGATAAACCATATCAGACCCATTCTTTAGTATGGAAAGCAAGTGGCAAGACACAGCTTGTACACAGCTTAAATCCCTCCTCTCCCCAAAGGTAAACTGGCCTCATCCACAGAGCCTCCTGGAAAGAGTTTCATGCCTTGGCGATGTCTTGAGCCATGTTGGATACTCATGGGAGGACTGTAAGGCATAAAAAAATATTTCAGGTTCATGCTAAGGATGAGAAAATGGGCTGTCATGGGATGGGCTCAAGGTTTCCCCCAGGCTTGTTTAATTTATTGTAGATGTAGCTCCTGAAAACAGTTTGCATGTCAGTCCACAGAGACATTTTGCACCATAGCATCTGCCAGTTATGTTTACTGTCTTAATAGGAATGTTGTGAACTGCTTTAAATGTGGAAAAATATACGGTTCAGAGACTGAGAGCTTGGATCATGAATTCAAACTGTAAAGGAAAAAAATGCCAGCTTTGAAAAGAATACAAAGAAATGCATATCCTTCCTCTAACCCTGCAGTGAAAGGTATGCACACCAAAAATAAATCAAAGAGAAAAAAGGTTTTCCTTCAGGTATACCCTATTATGCACCTTAAAATATTCACTGAAATATATTCCCACAGACAGAATACTATCATAATTCTAATTAAATTTTAATTCCTTATGGGACACTAAGTTTTATGTCAGAAAAAAGTTTTTTTCTCTTAAAAAAATTTAATTTTTATCTAACTCTTCTGAGGGAAGCTCTGAATGCAGGTTTCTTCACAAGATTTACTCATGAAAGGAGTAGTTCTCAGAAGTTAAATCAGCACAGGTTTGCGTCACACAAGGAACCTGCCCTGGGTATTGTTGTACAAGGCCTTAAATCACTCACAGTTTCCACAAACATGACTTGATTTTGACCACTGGCCTTTCAGGTTAGAAAACCAAAATCCCAGAGGCCGATGTGAGAATCAATTTGAAGGGGAAAATGTAGTGGAAAATAATAGAAAATCTGCTTGGGTGGATAAGGTACTATTTAGGCATTCTCAAGTGTTTTCCTCTTTGTTGAAACTGGTGTTTCTTGAAGAGGGACTAAATTGGTGCAGAACAACATTTTCAAGCATTCGAGAAGCAAAACACCCAACTGGTGCTTCTTACCCAAACAGGTAATTTGTGTGTGTGTGTGTCTGCAGTTTCTGAGTACTTGTCCTACAGCTACATCCCTTAATTTCTGTGGAAATTACTGACTGTTATGTATGGAAATGGAGAAGTAGCTCCTCAATTTTATAGAAGTAGAAATTCTGGGTCTTGGAATAATTCTAATGGCTTAAGCTTATAAAATAGCTTCAGACGAACTGCTCTCAAAAAATAAACAAATCATACATAATAACGAGGTAGCTATTTAGGTTATTTATGTTATCTGATCAGAACTGTAAAGTTATTTAGTAAGTTCATTAGCTACACAGCAGGGGACGGGCAGCTTTCTTTCTGTAATTTGAAAATAATGAACTACAATGTAACATATTGTAAGCAGAAAATGGACATCCTGATGATGTGAATATGGTGAGGGTGTTTTGTATTCTCCAACATAATGATTTCTAGCCTCTATAGACACTAAACAGTAACTCTCCTGAGTTAAATCAGTCTTTCCTGTACCTCAGGCACCCGTTTTAATTTATAAACCTTTACTTCATTGCAGGTGACTTTTGAGGACTTTGCGGGGGGCCCAAACTTACAGAGAAGAGATCACCACATTACAAATACACCAAGCTTCCTTCAGTCTTATGTGAACCAAAGCAAAATTAAATTAAATTAGAATTTACAATGTTGACTAGGTTAGTTCTTGCTTAGGATGGAAGCTGAATATGTCTCACTGCCTTTATTAAGAGACACTCTGACTAAAACCAAGGCTGGGGGAAAGTGATGAATCAGAAGGTTGTTTTCTTAGCTGCTCTTTTATGCTATTTGGAAATCAGGCTGGAAGACATGCAGAAGCCACTTAGTCTATTTTAGCTGCTTAAATCAGAATTGCTGAAATAACCAATCCACCTCAGGGTGCTCTGTGTGTGTGTATGTGTTTGGGGAATCTTGTTTTCTTTCCGCTTGAAATACCATACAGTACATTTTGAACTCACGTTCCTCCAGGCATGAACTGTGAATCCATACCCTACACCCTGTGAAAAGGATCTCACTTAGGGATGCCCTGAGCAGCTTAATGTCGTCCTGCTCTGTTGCTTGCTGTTTGAAACCCTCTTCACAATGTTCTTCTCAAGTCCCTCAGTCCTAACAATATTTCTGCAAAATATGAGGAAAGGTGCGGTAGAAACTTCTCCTTGCACTTACAGAGGATTGTCCCTCCTCTTTGTCACATCTTGATGGCAAAAGGAACAGCTGAACTTCTAGAATCCTGAGACAGCGGAATGGATTAAGTGATGCCCTGCACTGTGCATGTAACACAAAGACTAAAAACCATGTACCAACACAGCAGTGGAAACACCCTGCTCCCACCCATCTTCCTGGTGGTATAGCTAGGTTTAGTTTGGCCAGAACAGTGCATGATGACTCGCTACAGAGCTGCCAGACAGGTATCTTCATGATTCACATGTAATTTTATCCCAATTATTGTTTCTTGATGCTCCTTTTTTCTGCCCTTGTACCTCCAGGCCTCTTCCCAAATAAGCAGCTAAAAATCCCAGTCACTTTTCTCAGCTGGTCACAATTTTGATGCCTCTATACCCCTTGTGGGGTATTTCTAACTCTGTAGCCTGGTGTTGCTGAGGTGGTTCCCCAGGCCTTTCCAGCTCCATTCCCTCAAGGTCCCCAGTGCTCTCCTCCAGTGTTGGTGAGGTTTGGCTGTCTCTCACGTAACTCCCCCTTACCCACCAGTGAAATGCCATCATTCCCTTTTGGTCCTACCTGTGATTTTGTCAGCTTCTCACATGGCTTTAGGTCACATCTGGCAATTTCTCATCACATTGAGCAGTTTTCCACATGCTGTTGAATTAGCTTGCCCTCAGGCCACTGCCTAGATATTGGCCTAGTTGTTACTGGTTGCCCCAACAGTCTTTACATGTTTTCAGAACATTTTCTTTTTTGAGGTGTTTCCCCTTTGATCTTGCCTGGACTCTGAGCTGGCTGCTCCTTAACTGAAGGATCATTTCCTGGAGGTATGCTGCCCTTTTATTAATGGTGAGCACTGAGATGTATAGATGAGTGCGCTCAGGATTGTGCTCACAGAGGATCCCTACAGGTGTCGTAAGGATGATGCAGGATCAGGTTGGTGCCTTCAGTGCTCTCCAACACTGCTCAAAAGATCAACTGGAGGTATTATCCATCTAGTCCTGTTTTAGGTTAACAGTGTCCTGTGTGTGCTATTTTAGCACTGGCAGACCAATGCAATATAAAGCCAGATATAAACCATCATTAACTCCTCTAAGGATATCATGACACTGATGTATGGTGCTTGTGTCTGAGCTAACATTGGCATGGTTTACTAGACTGGTGGCCTCTGAATGCAGGGTACATCTTGACATTATCATCATTATCTTCAAGACATTCAAGGGCAATGATGTATCATATGTAGAATCATAGAATTGTTTTGGTTGGAGAAGACCCTTAAGATCATTAAGTCCAACCATTAAAGATGCATCATCTGCTGTTAATGAACTGTCCTGGATGCATCTCACAGGTTCTTGGTGCCATGTTCCTCTCATGTAAATTAAATTGTGTCCAAAAGTGATCAAAGTTTTGCAAACTAATTTCACGGGACTAGAGAAGGCTATGGTGAGGAAATCCCTTGTAAGAAGAGAAATTTCCCTTCTCTGATATAGAGCGGTGCTTTTGTTTTCAGTCAAAAAGAGTTTGCAGAGCATTCAGATGGGACTTTTGTCATGTTTTTGGGAGTGCAATGGGTCTTTTCTACCCCAGGCCAGAAACAAAAGTATAACTCATTGATGCGACTGCATTCTGATGCTAGATGTTAAGTGAGGAGATGATGAGTAGGACTGATCCCCACACAAATGGGGATTATAGATAATCTACTTTGAGATTAAATGTATGAGTTCCCAAGCAAACACTGGATTTAGTTATACCTGCCTTTGATGAACTTTTTTTGGTATTTATTTCATTTCATTGCAATTTTATTGACTTCTGGGGAAAAAGAACAGTATTTTTTTACCTCAAAATGGCATTGAATCTGTAGGCAGAATTCCTTTTACTGTCAGCAGGAACAGGATTAGGTTTGCAGTGGTTACTACATCAAATTTTCTAATGAAAGATTATTATAGTCTCTTATTAACTATTCCTCTTTCATGATAATTCACATATAGCTGTTCATCTGCTTGCGAAACTCTTAAATATCTTCAAATTCATCTCTGTCAATCAATGACAAAGTGAGCTTCATGAATACAAGGAAAATTACAATGGATTCAATTAACTTATTAATAAGACATTGGAATATTTTATGGCCCAGTAGCAGTGTGCTTTGGGACATGATGCATTCACTGATAAATCTCACGGAGTGCTGAGCAGAAAATGGATTC
Source organism: Zapornia atra (assembly GCA_013400835.1). Classification (NCBI taxonomy): domain Eukaryota; kingdom Metazoa; phylum Chordata; class Aves; order Gruiformes; family Rallidae; genus Zapornia; species Zapornia atra. The sequence continues at coordinate 91,548 of VZTU01027178.1, read as the reverse complement.
CTTCTGAGTGATTCTGAAGTCACACTTAATCGGAAAAAATCAGATACTACTCAGCTATTTCTCAGTTTCTGCCTTCTGGAATAGTGATCGCAGAAGCTGCAGAGTAGCAGAGATGAGTTGTTTTGAAGGATTGGGAACTTTCAGATGAAATTTTGCATCATTAGAAGAATTCGTGTCTAATCCTTCAAGACATGGACTCCATTTTGGTTTGTGCCTATCTATCGGTTGCTGTAGAGATGCTCTTAGGGATATTTGTGTGGCAGAGTTACCTAGACTCGTACGAATAAATGTTTATAATTGATTGATCTAGTAATACAATAGTAATCCAGACTGCTAAACACCTCACAGAAAAGAAAGGTAAAATTCATAACATGCAAATTCTGAGGAAACCAGGACTTTGGTCTGTGCATGGTTTTATAAGTAGTGATAGAACCAGTACTTTTGTGTACCGTGCATTAATGCCAAATGTACAGGAGTTGTATTAACATTGTAGAATACTGATAACCCACATTTTTTGGTTTGTTTGTTTTATTTTTATTGTTCAAGATTCTAGGTTTGCCTTGAAAGCTTAATACCAAAGTAGGGCTGGAAGAACTATTGCTAGTGCTCAGATACTGGGACTGTGTTTGCTGTTGTTTGAGAGACAGAAGAATGTTTTGGCCTGAGGATGTTTTGTCAACTACCCACAGCAGAGATGGTAAAATTCAGGAAAAATATTCGTGTGAGGTGAGTGGGAAGTTAGAGGAGGCTACTTATGCACACACACACAGATAGATACAGTATATATACATTTTAGTAGTAGTAGTATTACTGTCTGATTATTACAAATGAACAATCATTTCCTTAGATTGATCTTTTTAATTTGGGAATTTCCAGGGTGGTGAGTTTGCTTTTCATTGCAAACATATGTTGACTCTTGCTCCCCATTTGTTGGGAAGTGTCTATGGCTTCTTGTACACGTGAAATAAAAGGAGCCAAACCCTCTTCTTTGCTGTGGGATAGGTAGCATGTCAAGTTTATTTGTCCATGTGGTTAACCTTCTTAGAACAGGCTGGCCCTGACACTAATGGTTTTGGGAATAGTCCCTTATTTGTTCTGTCCTTGAATTTTCAGAATCACAAAGTCACTAGGTTGGAAAAGACCTATAAGACCATCGAGTCCAACCATTCCTGTCCTATGCAAAACCATATCTCTAAGTACCTCATCTACCTGTCTTTTAAACACATCCAGGGATGGTGACACAGCCACCTCCCTGAGCAGCCTGTTCCTGGCCCTCACAACATTTTCAGTGAAAAATTTTTTCCTAACATCTAATCTGTACCTGCCCTGGTGCAGCTTTGTGCCATTACATTTTGTCTGTGTATTGTCTGTGAGCATGCTAGCTGGCACGGGCAACTGCATACCTTTACTCTATCTGAGTCCCTGACTCTGATCAGAACAGGGTCATCAATAATCTTGCATAGACTTTTCTACCCTTCCATTCTGTGTGTTTTCACTGCTTCATGACTTGTGAGTGAAATTGTTCTCACTAAGAATGAAAATGAGGTTTTTAAAATGTGCTATAAAAAAATCTTAAAGCTTGTCATTATTGAGGGAAACTAATTAAAGTAAACAAACTGTATTTCAAGAAGTTAATTTATTTCCAGAAGTAAGTTGTATTGACTCTTTAAAGAAAAAATCGTACAAGAATATTTCTGAGAATTTCAAATACCATGGTCTCCATGCTGAAGACTTTAGAGGGGCATGTGCAGACACAGACTACAGGATCAGTTCTTGCTTTGACAAATGTCATAACTACATGGACAACCACTTTGTTTGTTCTCGTATTCTAGAGAAGAACCAGCCATGTGAGCTGGTCCAAGATCTGGAAACCTCAGCAAGGACTGTTTTTCTGCTGGAAGGGCTAAAGGTAAGGAACCACAAGCTTTGTAGGCTCCAATTCCCAGAGACTTTGTCAGTATATGAAAGACCCTGTCATCAGCTCCATATCTGCATGGGAACCTGCCTGGTCTGTCAGTGCAGAACAGAACCACTCTACCCAGAAATGTGGTTGCTGAATCCAAGCGACAAAGATGCTGCAGCCCATGCCCCAAAGTTAGTGTGGGTTCCCAGCAGGTACATGAACACGGAGTGCATTTATACAGCACTCATAAGTACATCTGGTCAGGTGCAAAGACCAGCATGGCCAGAAAATACAGTGGTCACAAAAATGAAAAAAAAAATTACTTTATCCTGTTCCCTTCTCTGGCTGACGGTGGGGAATCTCTCTCTCTCTGTATGTATACATATATATATATATATATATATGTACACCTGTATGTTTGTGTATACATGCATTTATTTATAAATAACATGCATTCAATATATATATGCATATATATGTATGTGTCCTGAACCCCTCTGTCCCTCTAGTAACCGGTACAGATTCAGTGTGATCTCTGCCCCCTTATATCCATCATGCTCGATCATAAAGTTCTGATTTCTGGTTGCAATTTCAAAACAGTTTGCTGGGGATAGAAGGGAAACAAAAAAAAAGTATTCCAAAAAAACACTCAATGCTTGGCCTTGTTTTTTCTAGTAGATCTGAATTTTTTTTTTTTTTATTACTTGTTTATACCTTGTTTTGGAAAAGGAATGAAAGGACAGGAGAATACACATGGGATCATTGCTCTTCTGAATTCAGTGGAGATTTCCAGCCATTGAGCTTTTACAGGTTTTCCATATGCATTTTTTTTTGTAAAAAAGTGAACCAGTGCCAGAACTTCAGTCAGTACAAGTTGGATTAACTGCAATTAATCAATGAATCTGTTTAAATTTTCCTCAACAGAAGACCTGGCCCTCAGTTCCAAAGCCAAGAGTGATAATTTTTTAACCATAAAGTTTTATGTGGATCCATTCTGCTGTTATTAAGGAAGGTGAAAGTGTTACACAGGAGGGACTGAAAATAGCTTTGCAATGATTTTGCATGTAGCTACTTAGATTATTTTTTTCCCCTGGCTTGCTTTCAGCAGAAAGGATGTGTTTTCTGTGTCTGTTTTGAAAAGGCTCCACCTGAAGAACAGCAGAACTTGCTGTTTCACACTGACAACTATGATATACTCCCTGGATGCTTGGTTCATACACCACAAAGTGCTTTCATTACCTATCCCCATTCCTGTCTTTTCCATCTTCTATTACTTTAAACATAGGAACAGAGCTTGATCACCTTTGAACCAAAGCTGTGCACTTATTACCAGTTTCATAGCACAGCTGGGTAACTGCTTTCCAGATGGAAATTAAATCTGCATGGAAGAAAGGGTAAAATTAACGTTGTTTAAATAAATAAGGTATGTTTTCTCTATCTGGTAGTCTTAGGAACACAGAAATTGTCAGACTGGGTCATGGTCCAGATCTGTCCAGCCCAGCATCCTGCTTCTAACAACAACCAGCACAGGCTGCCTCGGAGGAAGACACAGGAAGCCCATCGTACGCAGACACAGCATAACCTATTCCTCTGTGATGTCTCATTTTTATTCTTCAGAGACCTGTATCAAGGTAATTACTGTAGTTCTGGATCTCGTATTACTGTGTAAACTTCCTTTTCCTTGATTTTTTTTCTCATTTTAGCTCAGAGACAAAAGTAGATGCAATGGTATTCCCATATAACCAGATATGAAAGAGAAATGCTATTAAAATCCTTAACTGACTGCTACGGACTTTTCAGACACACGAATAGTAAGTTTTATGGGGCCCAGTTTGTAGCTCTTGAGACACAAGTGAGTCAAGTGCAGGTGTTACATCAGGTTCCTTTTGCATGTCTGGTTAAAGGACCATACTGGCACTGGGTGTTATACAGAGAAGGTTAACCATCAGGAATGTGAGAACTTGAAACAGCTCCCATGCTGAGTCTGGCACTGTCCTGCCCCATCTACCTTAGATGTCCCTGTTCCTCACTGTGACGAAATGTTGACGTGTGCTGCAGTTCAGTGTTTCCTGCCCCACTTATAGCCCTGCTATACTTAGCCATGGGCTGCAGCGCAGCGTCTTGTCCTTCCACAGGCAAAGAAATACGGAAGTGTGCTGATTTTTGGCACATTGAGAATTTCAGCCTTTCAGAGTAAAGCCGTTTTCTTTAACAGGCAGCTACAGCTAACATACTTATTTAAAGAATGTAGAAGTCAGAGTCCTCTAACTAATATTGGCTAATTAGCTAAAGAGATCTGTTGTTTTGAGAAATCCTGCCAGGGACTGAACAAACTCCAAGCCATTGAGATAGCCTGGACATAAGAAGCACATGGGATTTTATTTCCTTTATTACAGGTTGTGGGTTTTTTTCATTGATGAAACAAGATGCATATGTGTACCTTAAGCTACCTGAAGCCCTCAGAACCCACTGTGCTCAGCTGCTGATTAACTCAAGAGGGTTAAATGCCTAAATTTCCACTGTTGCACATACACAAAGCAGCTTATGTGCTGATCCTGCTCCATATTTTATGAGCTTCTTGGATCCCTCACTCAAGCTGCAGCCCCAAACCTGGAGTTAATTTCCCTTGTCAGTCTCCCATAGTCCTTCTCAGAGCACTTCTCAACTGGAGACTGTTCCCAGCATGCCGACTTGTTGGCACGTTACTGCAGGCTTGCTGAACTCTCACTTCCTATTCAAATCTTCCACTAAGCTCTCCCTGAATAACCTTCTGAAAAACAAGAGACTTCATTTATTACAGTTAATGGGAAGGTAAGATCCTTTTTAAAATTCAGTCACATCCATACGCTGCTCTCCAGACTACTTTAAGATGATCCAGGCCAGGATTTTGGGACAGGTACTCTGCCTTGCAGAACTTCTGGGGCCCCGACTCCCAAAAAGAAATCAGTGTGAGAAAGCCAGAGATCTTGTTCTTGTCCATACAAGAAGCAGAACAAAGCTAATATATTGTCTTGAGGAAAAGGTATGTAATAAACCTTGTTATATGAAAATGAATGTCAGTGATCTCCCCTGCAGATTTCTTTTTTTACAGCAATATTTTTTTGGGGAAAAAACCCTACTGTGAAATATTTCAAGTTTTATTTTAAGTTTGGTGGGTTTTTTTTAGACTTCCATTGCTGATTTTTTTTCACATATGTCAATACAAAAAAAGGGTCTCTACCAAGTATTTCTGGTTCTACTGTACATTTAATATCTTCCATGGACCCCTATCTGTACTAAGAAATGAAAAGTGAGGCAACTTCTCTATAGGTAGTTCAGCCATTCATGCATACAAACATCAGTTTCTTTTGTAAGCATGTACAATCATTGCTGCATAGAGGGTGAGAATCACTCCATGGTGTGTATCCCATCCACTTCCGAAACAGATGTCACCCTAGAGTTGTCTCTTCACTTTCTCAGAGAGCCTTATATACTTACAAAATAAGTTAATCTATTAAAAAGCTCTGCACTGTTCATTCTACATCGATTCCAGTGTCCAAAGACTCAGAGCTTCTAGCCATGATAATTTCTAATATGTGCTTTCTTCTATATTACTAATTTGCATGCATATAACCTGTAGGTTATCTGTAAAGAAAGCCGGTGTTTCAGCAGTAGTGTGGATTACATTCAAGTGCAAGAAGCAAAAGTAGTATTCAGGAAACTTTTCTTCCTTAGTAGCCTTCCTGCTTCTGATTTCCCGTAGACTTATTGCTGTCCATCCCTTCTCCTTGTATTTGCCTCCAATTTATTTAATTTTTTTGCTGGTCAACCAAGGGAAAAGTTTAGGTCAGATTTTATATTCAGGTGCTCATAAGGGGGTAGCAATTATTGTAATTAGACATAATACTTACAAATACATGATTGGTATAAGCTCTGCTAACATAAAGTTCAGCTCTTTAAATTAATATTGTCTACTTTCAATTAATACCTTCAGCTTTCAGAGCCAGGGCTGCCCCTCCCTTTGCCCCCCCAAGCCCCCGTATTTACATTTTCCCCTGTTACATTGCCATCACAACAGCAGACCTACTCACACTACCCCCATAGCCCGATGTAATTCATGATGTTGGAGGAAGAATTTTCATTAAAGAGTGACTGGAGGCTCAAGCCTGGACCAACAGCTGCAGAACCAGTTGAACCAGTGGACAGAAGACATAGTGGTGTCAGTGTGGAACATCTGAACAGCTGTCAGTGAAGAGGTGCTGTTGTTGAGCTATTTGCACCTACCCCAGCCTCTGTATCTCAAACTGAATGTCTATTTATGTCTTCTGCAAGCTTTCTTTTCTCTCACTACTCCCTCCTCGTATAACTTTTGATTTTCTTAATTGGTCATTTCATAGAATCTTGGACTGGTTTGGATTGGAAGTGACCTCAAAGCCTATCTAGTTCCAACCTCCTTGTCATGGTCAGGTACACCCTTCACTAGCCCAGGGTGCCCAAAGCCCCATCCAACATGGTCTTGAGTCCTGCCAGGGGTCCAGGGGAAGCCACAGCTTCTCTGGACACCCTGTGCCAGGGCCTCACCACTGTAACAGGGAAGAATTTGTTCCTTATATCTAATATAAATCTCGTCCTTCAGCTTAAACCCATTCCTCTTTCATATGATCCCAGGCACCATTGTGGTAGGTCTGTTAATACAAATATGACAGGCAGAACCAGGGATTTGCTTTCAAATCGTTGATGCGGTTAAACTGAGGAGCCTCACTCACTTGCTAATACAACAAACTGCAAATGGCCAGAAGTAAAAAATCTTTGTTCTTCTGAGTTGTTCTGTAAGCACAGAACCACGTACAGTAGCTTTGGCTGGATATCAATGATCACAGAATCACAGAATCATAGGGGTTGGAAGGGACGTCGAGAGATCATTGGGTCCAACCCCCCTGCCAAAGCAGCTCCCTAGCTCATATTGTACAGATAGGCATCCAGACGAGTCTTGAATATCTCCAGAGAAGGAGACTCCACCACCTCCCTGGGCAGCCTATTCCAGTGCTCTGTCACCCTCACTGTGAAAAAGTTCTTCTGCATGCTGGTGCAGAACTTCCTGTGCTCGAATTTGCCTCTAGTCCTGTCCCCACAGACCACTGAAAAGGGGCTGGCCAAATCCCCCCTCATCCCCTGCCTAAGATATTTATAAACATTAATTAGGTCCCCCCTAAGTCTTTTCTCTAGACTGAACAGTCCCAGCTCTCTCAGCCTGTCCTTCAGGGGAACTGTGTCTATCAATATTTAACCTTTTCCAAAGGGAGGATGTGGGCTGCCCTTCTCACAAAGTGGCCAAAAGCTGTGAAGTTACCTACATGCACCAGTACTTGGTGTTTTCTTTATCAGCTTGTCACCTCTCTGAAGAAGGGAAAGCTCAGGTGCTCCTTAGCTGTACACTGCTCATCAAGGAGGAGCTGCTTGCCCAGAGGGTACATCAATGGATTAGATTTTTTTTGGGCAGGAAGAATCCCAGACATAGATACAGACTGGGAGAAGAGCTTCTTGAGAGTAGCCCTGCTGAGAAGGACTTGGGGATTGTGGTGGATGAGAAACTTAACATGAGCCAGCAGTGTGCTCTTGCAGCTCGCAAGGCTAATGGTAATCCTGGCTCCATTAGAAGAGGGGTGGCCAGAGGTATTGTCAGAGGTATTGTCAGCAAACTCTGTCACTTCATTGCTCAACCCTTTTACCAGAACATTTATAAATGGGGGACATACAGGCCCCAGCATATGTCCCTGTGGGATTTTTTTTTGAGTAATTTTCCTTACCTATGAGAAATGAGCATTTATTCCTATGGGCTCCTTTAGAAGAGGGGTGGCCAGCAGGGACAGGGAGGTGATTGTCTCTCTCTACTCTGCCCTCATGAGGCCCCATCTGGAGTACTGTGTCCAGATCTGGGGCCCCCAATACAAGAAAGATGTGGAACTGTTGGAGAGGGTTCAGAGGAGGGCCATGAAGATGATTAGAGGGCTGGAGCACCTGCCCTACAAAGAGAGGCTGAAGAAGCTGGGCTTGTTCAGCCTGGAGAAGAGAAGGCTGCGGGGGGACCTCATTGCAGCCTTCCAGTACCTGAAGGGAGCTTATAAGCAGGAGGGGATTCAACTTTTTAAAAGGATAAACAATGGCAGGACAAGGGGCAATGGATTAAAACTAAAGGAGGGAAGGTTTAGATTAGATATTAGGGGGAAGTTTTTTACACAAGGAGTGGTGAGGTGCTGGAACAGGCTACCCAGAGAAGTAGTGGATGCCCCATCCCTGGAAGTGTTCAAGGCCAGGTTGGATGGGGCCCTGGGCAACCTTGTGTAGCTCCAGGCCTGAGGTTGGTGTCCCTGCCTGTGGCAGGGGGGTTGGAGCTCTATGATCCTTGGGGTCCCTTCCAACCCATGCCATTCTGTAATTCTATGATTCTATGATTTTAGAAGTCAACATGCCGCCTTGCAATCCTCAGAGCTGTGTTGTTTGTTTTCCAAGACATCCAGGCATATGCTGGAGTTACTGCCTGTGAATTAAGAAAATTTAGTGTAGAGCAAGAATGAAACCACCAGTGACCCTGGGAATCCATTTCAGCCAGAACACCATCGATGTTGCAAGTGTTGCACTGATGAATCAGAGCGGAGAGGAAAGGATTGATGGAATGGCATTTAGCAGCAGTGGTGACAGGTAAGGAGGATATAGGTTTTTTGGAAAGATTTGAAAAATGTAAAATTGCATCACCTTTCATCCCAAAATCGCTGTTTTGTTGCAAGATCAATATTTAGCTCTTAAAATGTATGAGCAGAATAATAGCACTTTGTCTTTAGAATACGATGTCATCATCAGAAGACCATGTAGATCCTAAAAAACACTTTTTTGAGATTTGCAGTGCTGAGCTTAACAGTTGAGAAGTCAGAAGAGTTATTTATTTTAAATATTAGAATTAGAATTAGAATCCGAAGAGGGTTTTATGAGGCAGTTATAAACATTGGTACCTCAAAACATGGAGTTTACAGAAACTGGAAAGAAAACTTTAAAATAAAATCTCTCAAATTTCGATCACTAAACTTCTAAACACTTTCAGTTTAGAGGTTTCAGGTTGTTGGGTTTGTTTAAATTTAGGCCTCCCAAAGGACACAACTAGACAAAACTGAAATATTTACTCTAAGTTAAAAAAAATCTTTCTGTGAATAAGAAAAAAAAAAAAGCCTGTTCTACTATTAATAAAAATGTCGTATACCTTGAAAGACACAGTATTTCCTAACACCTATGTGTCTGGGTGGCATGGTACCTTTTAAATTTACTTAATGTTATGCATTTTAAGATGGGTTCTTTGCTGAGTCCTTTTCAATTGAGGTTTTAACAGCTGTTAATTCAGTCACAGCTGCTCCAGAGCACAGATGTGTCAGGTTAACACCGGGGTCTATGCTTGGAACTAGTTAGAAAGCCAACCTTTTTTTTCTTTTCAAAATAAACTACTGGCAGTTAATCCAGACAAAGTTTCCTATTCATGAAAGAATGGTCAAATGATTGTTAGGTTTTAATTGCAATTTAATCTGTTTATATTAAGAAGTTCTTTATTTACAGTCTTACACTGTGGGAAGTGCTTCTGTAGATTTACCCTGGGTTTTTTTCTTTTCTATGACGTTTACTGTTGACCACTGCCAGAGGCAGGATAATGGGCTAATTGGATCTTAGATTTGATGCTATACTGCTGCTTTTATGTTCCCATGGTTCCTGTATTTATTTTAATATCATTGTCTTCTTCTACATGCATCATTTGCAATCCTGTATTCCTTGTGTCTTTCAGATTCTGGGTTTCATGACAGGGAGGGTAAGAGTTTAAGATTTTGTTGCCCACATATAGGTTAGCATCACTTGGAGCACAGAGAAGCATCCTTCCAGGTTTCCAGCCGCTGTTCCTGAAGGCTGAAGTTCTTCCAGACATGTTTAGGACACTCTCGGGTGCCCCAGGTTGCACCAGGAATCGGTAAAAAGGCATCAGAATCCTGCCCAGACAGTTTTACACTATTTTACACATTACACAGTGTCTAGTACAATGAATCTCATATCCTGACAAGTGACTCCTGGTACTGTAAGCAATACTGTGCATTTTGTGTGACAGCCATAAATGTGAAAATTAGAAAAGATCATGGATAGATCAAATCTGTGCTGTAAAACGTCTTCAGAGTGGAAACATTTATTTTTCTTGTCAGAATTTGGCAAAGTCAAATACTTCAGAGTAGCAAATATATTTTAATTTAATTTCATTTTGAGAATGATCTCAATAAAGGACATTTTGATTGTCTGCCTCCAAATGGCTTTGTTTCCATTTCAAAATGTTATTTTGGATGTATGTACACAAAATGACATATGTACATATGTCTATACTATGTCTAAGTGTAATGTATGCCCATAATGCAAGAGGTGAAGTTGGAATGGAAACTTTGATTTGTGTTCTCATGGAACATTTACATCAACCTGGAATTAATTTACTTGCATTTCATTTTGTGGGAAATTTAACCAGAAGTTTCCCTTTTGTAACACAGAGAACTGAGTAGGAGGGCTATTACTTGGAAAAAATGTAAAGCCCAACTCAGCTTCTCCATGGCTGTAAAATCTCTGTAACCTTAGATCAGCATGACCCCAGTAATGTGCATCTGCCACAGTGCTTAGATATACTGGATCCTGCTTTGCAGCAAGTATGGGACCAGGAGGCATCTTGGGGTCACTTTCCTATGATTCTGTAGCTCGATGTGTCTAGAACCACAACAATCTGGATTTACCCACATACTTTCTGACTCAAAACTGAGTTAGGAACATAATAATTTTAGGATGTCTATTTAAACCATAGGTAAAAACTGAAGGCAATTCAGTTCTAAGATGGGTTGAACAGGACTCTCAGCTGGAAATGGAACCAGAAAATATTTTTTTCTGTCACTGCCATCTTTGGTTAGGATCATCTCAATTAAATTTATGCTACAAATACAAATTTTTAAAAGTGCTTCCATTTTTTTTCCCTAACAAAGCAATTGATAGTCAGCAGCTGTCTCTTTTAACATTTTTTTTTTTAAAACTAGCTATAAACTAAGCTTTCATATCTCTGAAACCTTAGGTGTTTCCATTTAGGGAAAGCTGGTTAATACAAAGCCCAGGAAGTATCATTTACTGAAAAGAAAAAGGAAAAGAAACAGATTTATACACTGTTAAGACTTGAGTCATCTCTAGATATGTTCTAAATCCATTCCACAGAAAACACTAAACTAAAATCATTTGTAAAAAATAGGCTCAGTGGTCCCACTGGCACAGCAAGGCATGATAAAACCGAGATAGATTCACTTATTGGATGTTTAACACAGAGAAGACTGCTCTGAGATGTATGTGTTGAATATCATTAGCTAGATACTCTGAATTTGACTTGAAAAAAAAAGGGGATCATTCATTCCATCAAAGTAAAATTGGTGTTGGTAAAAACCCTCAACTATAAGCTCAGCTCTTTGCTTAACAAAACTGAGAAGAAAATGTCATAAATTTTACATGATGCCAACTACTCTACACTGAGCGGCAATTTTCCCTGCTTTGTGAATGAAAGGGTTTTCCCTCTGATCTGATTCTGCAATGAACGGCTTTGACCCATGAAAAAAATAAACAGAAAACACTGTCTATATCTTGATTTTGAACACTGAGAGCCTTTGCATTTGCATTTAAAAGCTTTAAAGGCAGTGACCATAAACACATGTAAGTAGAGCAGAGCGGTCTAGCTCTAACGCAGAACTCATTAAACTATTTTCCCGATTTTTTGAGTGCAAATGATCTGTGAATACTGTTGGGAATATATATATATATATGTCTGAAGTGATTCCCCACATATCACATAGCTTCCAGTTGATGAATTAGTTTGTGGGGTCTTTTTCTTTTGTGATGCTGTTTTTGAACATGTTTTTTCAATCAGTGCTGTTCTCAAGTGGCATGTTGCTGTTGCTGTTCTGTATGTTGCTTTATGAAATGCGTATAATCAGGACAAAGGCTTAATTGGGTTGCCTCTGGTGTAAATACTCAAAAAAGTCTTGGAGGGACTTTTGCTGTCATCCTGCTTTCAATGATGGCAGAAAAAGAGCAGAAGGGAAGGATAACCTTGTGATTAAACTAGTAGACTGTGACTGAGGATATCAGAGTTCAATTTCTCATCTAAATGTATTGTAAAACAAATATCTAAGCCTCATCCTTTAGTTGCAATTTACATTTGTCTTTCCCCATCCTCCCATTGCTTGGTTCAATCCCTTTGTGCCACATGAAGGATACTGCAGGTTAACAGTGAAAGGTTAACGCATTAGAGAACATGCTTTGAAATCAAATGACCTGAATTATTTTTGTGTTGATTAGTATGCAAGAGATACTGTGTGTGAGTCAGCATCATCCTAAAACAGCCTCATCTAAGTGGAAGGACATAAAAATATTCACCCCCTGGGCATTTTGAAAATATTTTTAGCTTCATTGGTATGGAACCAATATCCTCAGGAGCTGGAATTGGATGTTCTTAACATGAGGCAGAAGAAGCAAGTGCAGCACAATAACAGAATATGATGTGCCATTAGCAGAGTCCCAGTGATTGTTGCTCTTCCTTGCTCCCCAGATAAATGAGCATTAGGCAGTAATAGAAATCTTCCTTTTAAGACCAAAGAATTGAAAAGTATAGACTGTCAGGCCTAGATACCACTGATTTCAGGTGCAGTAAAGGAGTATCCTTCCAGAGCTGAGAAAAAATCCCATGTGCACAGCAATCACAGATCTCCCAGATGTAGGGCATCACTGCTTTTACCTGCGGGTTTGTGAAAAAGAGAGAGAACAAAGACTGCTAGGGAACAGAACAGACATGTTTGATGGCAGGGGAAGGGAAAGCCATAGCTGAGGGAATAGGTTGGGCACCTGATCACAGACAGGCAAGAGAAAGAAGGAAAGAACCTGTGAGGGATGCTAGGTGTACTGCCCATCACACTTTTTTATCTGGGCAAAGACTTGAGTAGTATATAACAGAGTCAATTCCAGCTTCACTGGATAGAACAGCAGTAGGCACCTGTGCCAAGAGAAAAAAAAAAAAAAGAAGAAAAAGAAAGAAATAGAAGGAAAACCTTAAAAGGTGGAGAACTACATGTCTGATTGTGAAAAGGCACTCTCTCAAGCATCCTCAGACCTAAGTCCTTACTATTTGGGCATGACTCCTGTTTATTTGGAACAGGAATAATGAATGTTCTATGTACTGTCCCCCACAAAACTTTTTTGTTTTATCCAGAAGTATTGGTTGAATCAAAAGCACCACCTAATTTTCTCCATCCTTTTTTTAGACGTTTATGACTACAGCAATGCCACTTCAGCTTTCCAGAGGTGAAATGAAACTTGGTGTATTAGAATGACAGTCAGCTTATTTCTTTTCTGCTGCTTTTCACAGCTCAGTGAGCCTCATCAAAGTTGCTTTTATATGTACCTGGTTTTCCCTTTCTCTGCCTTAGCATGCTGCAGAGCACCCTTCTTTCCAAAGAATTTTGACAATGTCCCATAAATGGATATTATTCTTTGGTGGCATTAGTAGGATACAAGGATTAAAGGGATTTCTTTTCCTACAGTTACCTCTGGCCAGCACACACTCTCATATTACACTTCGTGGTGATGAATACAGGAAACCCCACCCGCAAGATGTATTAGAATTGCATCCAGTTCTGTAAAATTCGGCTAAAGCGAAAAAATTGAGAATGACATCTTAAGAATAGAACAAGAATCTAGATAAAATGTACTGAGACTTTTTTTTTAAAAAAAAGGTTTTTAAAATAATTTTATGCCTAGGGTTCATTTCAAAATCCATGAGAACTGTCTTTTTGATCCATTCAATTTTTTTTGCATTGTAGGACTACTTTTTTTTTTGGTGGGGAGGAGGGGAGTGTGTTGGGGGATTGGAGGATTTTGTTTTCTCTTTGACTATTTCTTCTCCTGATCCTTTTCTCAGTGGATTATCTCGCTGAAGGTTTGGATGTGGAAATGACCATAATCCACTGCTGTTCTTCAACACATATCAGCTGTAATCCATAAAGTTCTACGTTTATGAACAAAATCATTCATTTATTCGAGTACAGGACAAAGTAGTTTTGCAAATTTCTTAAACAAAGGAACCAATTCCCTCAACAGTTGTTATCCATATGGTATTTTACATGGATAAGCCTATTGCGCATATTTTAAGAGATTTTGTAAAACAGTATGAATAAGCAAATATACAATCACACATGTTGCTAAGCCAAATGTATTGCAGTTTCACTAAGCTAATCAAAAGTGGCACAAAGCAATGAACAAATTGAGGTCACAACCAAGAATGAATCAATGAGTTCAAATCATTAAACTTTCAAACTAATAGTGCAGGTAATCAAATCAAATTACGAGTTTGACACTATTTGAATTAGTTAAAGTTAGTTTTGCCTTGAAAAAATTTAAGGAGGAGTTAGATGCCTTTCATTTATGGTCTTAGCTACATGTAGAAATACTTCTGGGGAAGGAAAAAGATCCCCACAAGATGGTACTCCCCTTTATCTAAGTGCAGCTTCTCTCTCTTAACTTTGTTCATCTGGACATTAGACATTAAGTTAAAAGTAGTTTCGTAGTATTTTTGGAAGTGACAAAAAGAGGCACAAACCAGAGATTTATTCTGCTTTTCTCATCCTAAACATTTAACTTAGGGCAAGGCAAATTGCCCTTTGGAAATCTCTCCCCAGTTTGTGCAAAGAGCATGTACAGGATTACCTTGGACTACACAACTATTTTATGTATGAAAAATCCTGCTTTTCGCATTTAAATTTTATTTGGTTTTTAAGGTTAGGTAAAAATGATCTGGGCCTGAGCATTTGTTCTAGACTTACCCCATTGACAAGACAATTGAGAAAACACAAGTGATGAAGTCCCTTTGTTCGTCTTGGAGTGTGACTAGATGAATGCCATTTGAATGACTCCTCCTTAAATCTCACTGCTACGCATTATTGTGGTTGTTCTTATTCCACCCCCTAACTTTAGAACAAAAGAACCTTTTCAAAGACTTCACAGAGAGGTGATGGATAAATCATACACATTAACTGCTTTTGAATAACACCATTTTAACCTGAAAAATCTATTAATTCTGTGCTGTTTACTTTAAGAAAATTATTTAAGGCATTGTTTATGCATATGCTGACACATGCATATAATATAATTGAAAAAAATAATAAGAAAAAAAAAAGATGAAGGCAACTGTCATCACACACAAAGAGACTGAATTCTGCTTCATTTCTTGGGAGCTTGCACTCAAGTGGATGTTGTTCTTTATTACCTTTATGTAGACAGTAGATTTATGGTCAGGATTGGTAACACTTTCAGGATATCTGATCGGACTGTGGGTGACTCATGCTGGCTTTACCAGCCTGCCAGGCCCTTCATCTTCCCCTGTTCTGTTTAGGGAAAGGTGAGCAGCTTTGGCTGTGATTTACAACAAAAGGGAAAGACCCACCATTCTCATGAAAATCACATCCTTATCAGGATGCTAACCTATCTGCTGTATGCTATGTATAGGCATGTGGCTTTGAACACAAATCCTCATGGCTCTGTGCTTCTGTAGAGGGAAATCTTTAGCGAATGATAGAGAATTCCATGACTGAGTAGCCCTAATGTCTGCAAAACCAGCAATAATGGTTGCAGTATAGATACTCAGAGTGGATTTATAAGGAGAACTCATGATGTTGGCTGCCTGGCGTACAATGATGGATGCTATACAAGCAGTTGACGGAAACTCATCCTTTATACAAACACTTAAAATTTGCACCTACTGAAAGGCCTTTTCACATATTTAACACTTAGGGAATTGGGTCGTTAATATAAAATCATAATGGAAAAGGCAGAATGTAATCTTGTTCAGCATTATCCTGTTAAATATTAGGTGTCTAAGATACTTACTTGGGTTCCTTCCATAATCTGTAGAGAGTGATAGACCTATCTAGAGGACAATTTGTCCGTCTAATTTAGACCTTTCTCTTAGTGTGGAATAAATTGTCATCTGTAAGATCCTATATTTTTATTAACTATGGAGTGAGCCCAGGTAATTTTCTTAGGATAAGAAATATATCTGAGGGTTTCTGGCAAAGCTTATTTCCATTTTTCTGAAAATGTCTTCTTCACACTGAATTTTCCTAGGCACTATTCAAATCTCATCCCAACTTCCTTATCAGATGCAGAGTTTAAGCCAGTGAGCTCTCTTTAGGCATCTATATTGCAGACATATAGCCATTCGGTAGCCTAAATATAGGTTTCTAGTGCCATCTGAGATGCCCCAGGGTATTCCATGTGGCTCTGAGTAGTGCTCCTGTAGCTCATGTCATATCTGTCAGCCTTTGGTGGATGATTTGGACACTCCAAAGCATTACAAATCTCACCATATGTTTGGGCAGAGCCTGTAGGGTGGAAGTCAGCTCCAGATTAAGACATTTAAATTCATATGCCCACATGTAGGTGCCTATAGGTGAGTTAAGTGCCTAAGCTCCTTCATTAGTCAATGAAAATTTAATCACTACACTGGAGCTTCAGAAACACAATTCAGCTGACCCGCCGGCTTCAGCCAGACTTCGGACAAATTGAATTGCTCTAGACTCTACTTCGTCTATTGAGAAGGGACTCAAGGCCTGTGGCTGGAAGCCAGAGAGAAAGCTTAAGGGCATCTGAGCACTAGAGGCTTATGTGAGGATAAATGGGTTGAGTTAGTCTGTGCTGCTATAATAGAGGCTTAGACACTGCCTAACATGTAGGCACCTACATACAGCATATTAAGTTAGTGGCAGTTTTATCTCAAAGTGAATCACACCCCGAAGCTGAAGGAGATAAATCCTGTGCTTGAAATCTGGGTACATGGCTACAGGTGCTTGATATGTCACCTTTCTTGTGATAAGCAGCAGATTGTATGTGCATAATCATAATTTTAACAGCTTCAGACAAGGTGGGCCATTAAATCAGTGGCAGAACTGGAGTTTACATGACTCAAGAAACCCGGCACCAACTTCTGAAACAATAGACCAAAATCTAGTAGACATCAACACAAGCAAAACCCATAGTGTGACACTGATGGCAATTACTGACTTGAAAAAAAGGCATGAATTTAGTGACTGCACTTGATGAGGCAGACCCAGCAAAGTCTGTGAGCGGCAGACAGATTGACGCAGATGAATGGTGTGATGACTCTGTGTTGTGAGGAAACATGGAACAAAGAGATCAGGAGGCAGAGAAAGAAGCTGAGTAGAAATACATCAGAAAATGTTATTTTAGAAAGGAGAAAGGTGCCAATTTTGACACTGTGTGGGCTGAAGCAACTTTATGGACCAGCTCTGTGAAACAAGGAATCATTTCTCATTTATAACATTCCCCCTACCCATGAACATAGATCCTCACATTCATTGCCAATGGTTCTGTTGCTTGAGAAAATTTTGGCAACAAAAATTGACAAATGCAATTAGCAAATATAGCATAGCCTGGTTTATATCAAATATTTTGAGACAATTGCCCTTGAGGTTACCAGGGAGAGTCTTTTGGCTCCCACTAGTAAAGCTGGCTGAGGAAGAATGAAGGAGGTGAAGGTAATGCCAGGCCGCAGCAACGACCCATCGGGAGTGCCGTATGCTCCATACCGTGAGCTGTCATGGAACCTTTCATTTCAAAGAAATATGGATATTCATTTATGTCTTGCATGTGTCAGACACATTGGAGCTGACATTAAAAAAATCAAGCTAGGCAAGTGCTGTAGTGTTACATCTTAACATTTAAATCACCATGCTGGCAATAATTTTTTATTTGAGCCTATTGGGGTGTGAAAAATGCCTGGCCAGAAAAATCTTCCATGTCAAGGCTTTATTAATAAAAGAAGATGGTACAGTGACTGAGACTGACAACTTTTGTGGTTGGTTGATTAATATTTTTGGTTGATTAATATTTTTGAGGGGTTAAGAATTCGGGGGGGGGAGGGTGCTCATTCATGCTTCTTGCCAAACAACGTAAGAGGGAACAAATGTTCTTTACAGGCAAAGAGGGGAATTAATTCACTGATTTGTGTTATATGATAGGGTCATTACATCAGTGCTGGCTGAAAGCATTGCAAGTACCTTATTCATGCTTTGCTTGAGAGTTTCCTCTGCTGGGAGAACAATCACAAGAACCCTGCACATCTTTCTAATCCCTTTCCCATGAGTACAATGGGACCGACACAGAAAAGAGGCAGAGAGGAACCCTGCATTACCATCCAACCCATAGATTTACTTACATGTTCTCCTTGGCCAGTTAGAAGTCTAATTTTGCAAACCTACCTTCAGTTCTAGGTTGAAGTTTCAATCTCCTTGTAACTGATTTTGTACAAGTAAACCCAGTATGCTAATCCAAACGAAAAGCTAGTGAGAAAAGACAGGGTTATTACAGTAACAGTTGAGAAACTGTGGAACAAATAAATAATTCCCTTGGATCTTGGCCTAAATCTGTGTCAATGAAAAGAAAAGCAAGTATGTCAGACTTTAGCGTAATCACTGAGATATGTTCCTCATTACTAGGTAAATAGATGCATTGGGAAAATGGTATATCTATGATATCGGCAGTCAATCACAATTACCTTACTGTCTTCACAAGGTGCTGCTGCTCAGCTGTTAGTTAACATGTCTCTAGCTGCGAGGAGATTACTAGTCATTTGCAGAACACTAGCAAGGTAAGACCCTAAGGGAAATAGGTGAACTTAAATCACATTCATTACAGAGACAAAATGCTGCCATGTTTGCCTAATTGGACTTATTCAGATTGTTTTTGGCTGGTGGTTTCTCTTTTTGTACCCAGTGAAAGGTGCATGCAGGGACTCATTTTTTTTCTGACCACTGCCACACAGGGAACTAAAAGCCATTTTGAATCCCCGCCAGGGCACTTTGTGTTTGGGTTTTGCAGAGCAACAGAATCATTCCTTTCTGAAGAAAAGCAAGATGAGATTGGGCAGGAGTGCACAAAGGATAGCTTCCTATAAATGTCAGCTGTACTCTTCAAGGCTTTGTCTGTCTAATAGAAGAGGCATGAAAATATTAGACTCTAATGGGCATAATTGGGTTGGCAAGCTCTCCATACATTTAGCTTTCTGCAGTACAAGAGAACTCTCCTTAAAGAGCTCACATCATTGCAGGTAAAGACTTATCTACACCAGCAAAAAAGCAACATCTATTTTCTGCCACTAACTCAGCAACAGCTTTTCTACCTAGAAATTTCTTGGATTTGTATCAGCATTGTAGTTTTGCCGCAGACAGCAGCTAAGCCCCAAGAAGCTGCTCGCTCACGTTGCTCTGGTGGGATGGGGGAGCCGGGGAGAGAGTGTTGCAGCTTGGTGTAACTGTGCTGCTTCAGTGGCTTTTGTAAGCTGCAGTTACAGCTTTCTGCAGGCCCCATATTTTGAAAACATTGGTACATTCAAGGCCAAAGTTGAGACTAAGCCTATCAGAGCTGGTCACAGCGCCTCTGTGAATCACATATAGGAGAAAAAAAAACTGCTGGCAGGCTCACTTTGCCACCGGAGCGGGAGTGAGAAGATGTAACAAGCTGCACAGACTCCAAGGCCAGGCCCGCAGGAGGGAGGGGATGAAGAATGCGAAGAGAAAGTTTCCCCTGCAGCTCGTGGTGGAGTCCATGGTGAAACGGGTGTCCCCCCGAAGACCATGGATGAGGACGGGGAGCAGAGACAACTATGCCCTGTGAACATTGATCCACGCCTCAGCAGGTTTGCCAAAGGACTTGTGACTTTGTGGGGGACCAGGCTGGGGGGTCTGGACCCGGATGTCAGCACCCTATGGAGGGGAGAGTCCTGCTGAGAGGCCTGTGGTGAGGGGATGACTCCCCGATAGAGAGGACTCACGCTGCAGAAGGTCGTGGACACGACTCTCGCGTGGGTGGGACCCCACGGTGCCGCAGGGGAAGGGTGTGTGTATGTGGAATGCCCCCCCCCACAGCTGAGATGGAAGACAGCTTGGGAGGAACGGACTGAAACCCCTCACTCTCCATTCCCTGCCCCCCCTGTACTGCGAACGGGAGGGAAGAAGGGAGCGAATCTCTGATTAAAGTCATGAGTGCGAAGAGGCGAGGGGTGGGGGGAGGAAGTAGAAGTGATAATATCTGGGGAAGAAAAGCAGCTTGTTGGGAATCACCGGAACCCCACTGCCCATTCCCTGCCCCTCCCCGCGCCATGTTGGGGGGGGAAGAAGGGAGTAAAATCGGGATGAGTTTTAAGTTTGCTAAGAAGGGAGGGGTGGGGGGAAGGTGCTTGAAGACCTGGCCGCTTCTTATCTCGTTCCGGTTCACTGGGTGTAGTAGTTGTAGTAAGTAGTAATAAATCACCTTTTTCTTTCCTTTATTCTGTGCTGCGTCTGTTTTGCCCATTGCACTAATTGGAGAGTGATCCCTCTGTCCTTATCTCAAGTCCTAAGCCTACCAATATCTATTTTCTCCCCCTTTTCGGCTGAAGGGGGGAGTGAGTGAGCGGCTTGGTGGATATTTGGCCTTTGGTTAGGGCCAAAACCACCACAGAGAGACTCAAAAGAGACAAGGTGAGATAACTTGGGAATCTGGATAAAGACAGTTTAATAGGCAAAACAAAAACCACACACTCAAGCAAAGCAGAGCAGAGGAATACATTCCCCACTTCCCATGGGGTGTTCAGCCATCGGCAGGAAAGCAGGGATCTGTCACGCCTAACAGTGACTTGGGAAGGCAAACACCATCACTACAAATGTCCCCCCTTCTTGTTCCCCAGCTTTATATTGCTGAGCATGATGTCCATATGGAAAAGGAATATCCCTTTGGTCAGTTGAGGTCAGTTGTGTCCCCTCGCAGCTCCTTGTGCATCACCAGCCTACTCACTGGTGGGGTGGGAAGCAGAAAAGGTCTTTGCTCTGTGTGAGAACTGCTCAGCAGGGATAGAAACATCCCTGTGTCAGCACCATTGTTTTCTCCATGCTAGCTGCTATGAAGAAAATTAACTTTATTCCAGTTAAAACCAGCACACAACCTGAAGGCTCACATGGAGAAACTGAAGATAAATAACAAGGAATACAAAGGACAAAGGGTGTAAAAAAAATAAGCCTTAACACCCTCTGGACTGTCATATGCATAACAGCTTTGCATTTATGTGGTTTCACTCACCTGTTCAATTCTTTTCCCACTACAGGCCTGCTAACTAGCGAGTCCAGCACACCTCATTAGTATTTATATTCTATTGAGTGCTTCATTAGCCTTGGCATTGTATTAATGATAGCTTGGGGAAAATAACCCAGGAAGGGAAGCTTTGAAATGGAGACTACTTAGAATGTGATCAATCAAATAAATATATAATTTCATTTAAAAGACTGGAGGAAAAATTGACCTGAATGTTACTCTCAATCAATATAATATATTGAAATGAATGGTGGTATCTTTGTTCACTGCTGCCCTTGCAGCTCTCCTCATGGAGTGATGATCATGCCCGTAGCACCTTTTTTGTTTTGCTGATGGAGAGGATGTTGCACCGTTACCCCATTTATTGACAGGCGTAACTACTGGCCTTTATGTTTTCCATCAGCAAGTCTCCATTCTTAGAGTCCATGAGTTCATAGCCATGTTCCAACTATTCAGAGAGCATGTGTGTTTTCATTTCTGCCGATGGAATGGGAAAAGCAGTGGGGGCTTACACAGACTGACTGTCCTGTGTAAAGCCATACACCCTGACTGTGCTAGTTTTGCCTGGGATAGAGTTAATTTTCTTCATAGTAGCTTGTATGGGGCTGTGTTTTGGATTTGTGCTGAAGCCAGTGCAGATGACACAGGGATGTTTCCATTCCTGCTGAGCAGCACTTACACAGAGCCAAGGCCTTTTCTGCTTCTCACACCGCCACACCAGCAAGCAGGCTGGGGATGCACAAGGAGCTGTGAGGGAACACAGCTGGGACAGCTGACCCCAGGTGACCAAAGGGATATCCCACACCATATGACATCATGCTCAGCAGTATAAAGCTGGGAGAAGAAGAAGGAAGAGAGTACATCTGTAGTGATGGTGTTTACTTTCCCAAGTCACTGTTAAGCATGACAGAGCCCTGCTCTCCTGGAGATGGCTCAGCACTCCATGGGGAACGGGGAATGCATTCCTCTGCTTTGCTCAAGTGTGTGGTTTTTGCTTTACCTATTAACCTGTCTTTATCTCAACGCCCGATATTTCTTGCTTTTACTTTTCTGATTCTGTCCCCATCCCACTGCAGGAGAGTGAGCAAGCGGCTGCCTGAGGTTTAGCTGCTGTCTGGGGCAAACCTACAACACTGATAACATGGAGATCCTCCATATGTGCTCTGCACATGCAGTGGTGCACATGCTTCTGTGCTCTGAGTGTCAATGATTCCCACTCTTACTGTGCTCTGAGAGGAAAGGTCTATGCATGTGTGTGTCCATTATAGCATGTGGATTTTGTAATGAGAGAAGCTACTACATGTTAACGTTTAACCAGTGGCATAACTACTGTGTTTTCAGAGTAAAATCTGATGTCTTAGTCTTTGCTGCCAGAAAGAAAAAAAAGGAAGGGAGCAGTTCTGAGAGCACTAAACTGGGGCTTTGAAGGCTGCAAGACTTTTCATCTGTGATCCACTGTGAGACTGGGACTCTTTTCATCTTTCTATATCAGTTTTTCCACCCCTCCTCTAGTTCTTTTTCCAGAAGGCCTTTGGGAACCAGCACTGCCTCTTTGCATATGTTTATAGTTTGTGTTTTTTTAAAATAATGTTGATTTGATCTTGAGTAGAATTTTACAGCCTTGATATTCTAGTAATGACTAATAATGGTAAGAATTACAGTGTGCAAAAAATGTAGCTGTTGCAAAGACCCGCAGTTACCAATTAGTGACCCTGTATGTTGAAACATGAATTTTTCCTTGGTGTTTGAGTATTTCCTGGTACATATTTATATGTACTTTTACAGGGTTTTTCTCCTGACTTGGACAGCTCAGCTAAATTTCAGTCTGCGGGGACTTCATAGATAGCCATGCAGTAAGCTTTCCACATATTTTTATTCTTCTTTGCCCATGATGTATGGCTTAGCTGGTTACTGTAAATGAACGTCTGGGAGCTGCATAGGCTATTTTTTAAAGAGCATTCCTCTTGTCACTGTTATTGACATGAAATGGTGTGTGTTTCAGCATTTTAATTGGCATTGTAATATGTTTTCAGTGTTCAGCACTCTGCAATTCTGAGATTGCTTTCACTTTGGCTGTGTAAAGGAAAATGGGAACATCAGGGACTGCATGTCATTCTTATATCAATAATAGCTGGAAGCTACTGCACTCAGGTCTTAAAAAAAATGATGACACATGAGACCACTTTGTTTTCCTATCATACCATGCCTTGAACTGACATGAGATCCTGTGTTGCATGTGCATGCGAGATGTTGCAAAAGCAATGGGGTTCCTGATCCATGCACTTCTCTATTGATCTTCCTGACACTAGAAACAGGAAAAAAAATAGGATGTTGTACTTCTGGGAAGTTCTTCTGGAGAAGAAATACAAAACAGCTCACATCTTTCTCAGTTAAAGCCTTCTGTTTTCTTTGCAAAGATTTAACATTGGATTTCCACTCATGTATAGTTTATGGAAAGGACCTAGACGAATTCAGAGTGATTGCTCCCCTTGAATGGGATATTCCACGTACAAGTTCAATTTGACCCTTGACATATTTTTGCAAGTTAAACAGAAATCACATTAAAACATATCCTCTGCAAGGCTGCCCTCTGCATAATGCAATCAATATTGTTTAATTAAAGGATGATACTATTGATTCTAATTAAGCAAAATTGCCTACCTCATTCATTTACAGTTCATATGTGTTTCTAGAGACAAGATGATTTAGTGCTCTTAATACTACTTTCCATATACAAAAGAAAAACACTTATTTTAAAAAAAAATCTCAATTTCAGCACCCAGTGCCTTGTGTGTCATTTTTCTCTTGATGAATGGACAATTTGATGTATATAAACATAATTTACAAATAATAAATTATGTAAGTGGGCGATCCAAATGTGCAAACATAGGGTTTCAGAAAATTGAATTTTAAAATGTTGGAATCATTAGATTACTGAAAAAGCTCTGCAGCTATTAATGGTACACTTTAATACAGCTTGGAGCTAATATTTTTCACTCCAAATAATCTGTCAGGAAATCGTTTTTGTGAGATGTGTGCAAGCGTTGTAGGCTGAGGTGTGCTAAAGAGAAACTTTATGAGCGTATTTATCATTTTGTTTGAAGAGAGGAATCTTGGTTATATTGATGCAATATGCAATCTAATATAAAACCTGAAATGATTATTTATATTCTTTTTTCATGATGGGAACCGACATGTAACCAAGGATTAATGACCTTTGGTTCTCTGAAAAGCTACATTTTAATTCTCATTGTATGATAATTTAAAGAGGCAGCTATATATGGGAATATTTTTGTGTTAACCTCTAGGATTGGTATGGCCTTAAGATGGCTTGCTTAATTACACATTTTTTATGTTTTCTTTTTTTTCTAGGAAAAGCCATTAGACAGTAATTAGAATATTATGATATAGGCTGAAAAATACATTACCCGAGGGTTCCATGTATGATTTTGCAGAGGAGCTACACTATGTATCAAAGAACTGGGAGAGTAATGGATTTGGAAGACATTAAGTATAGAGCGTTTATGAGAAAATTTTAAATGAAATAAAAGTAAGCAAAAGCAATGAAAAGCCTGCTGACATTTAATGAAAGCAGCGAGGTTTGTGTCAGCTGGTGTACATGATTTATTTCTGACATAGACCTGATCTGATTTATTTTCCTAGTAAGACCAGCAGATAGGCTTATAAGAATGTCTGCGTTATAATCTACATGGAACATTTCAGCAAAGTAAATGTGGAAATTCCCAACAGGCTTTTACTGATACATAAATTGGAACAGTGCAGTTAAAGAGGCTGGGCAATGTTGTGACAAATAGTACAGCATAGATTGTTTAGGCAGATACCTGGAGTACTGAAAGCATGCCAAAAATGCTGTTGCTGTGCCAGAAGAGATGGTTTAAATTGTTTTATACAAGCCTACTTGCCTTATCCGTTATTTTGAAATAAGCTTTGATCTTACACCTAATTTTGCCAAGGGGGAATCTAGTAGCCATGTGGTATCAAATGGACTTCAGTTGAATTATTTTCCTAGAACTGGCCATTCAGTAGGGGGGCCATGAATGATTTTATGATTCATGCCTTCTTATTTAAGAAGAAAAACAGAGCAATTAATATTCCAAGTCCTCCTTTGTGGCAGAAAAATGCATTATCAGATATTGTGCAGTCTCTCTTCAAGCCCTAAACCTGCGGGGGTGAACCTTGAAAACAGCCCAAAGACACTGGAGGCACGCTGATATCTTCAAACCTGATCAATCTACTTATATGGCTGCTTCTGTTTGGAAGGTTGCATGAATAAATGCAAGAGGAAAACAAAGTTAGAAATCATGAAGGCTTTGTAGTCCTTCAAACTGGAAAAAATAACCTTATCTGTTAGCATGACTCTCTATTCAAGAGGTCTGGAAGACCAGTGAGGGATTATTTACTGAGTAGGAGTGATACTGGTCATCTGCACTGAGTTTAATAGATAAAATAATCTAGGACCAGTGCAGCAGCACAGAGCAACTCAGCTGTATGACTTAACTCTTGCCTCCTAAGGGAGGACTTTTTCTATACATTCAAGTGAGTGAGAACTGTCACCAGGTTGGTCTGTGCTATCCCTCCCTGATCTCAGGGGTGGTCTGGGAGTGTGTGTCCTGGGTTTGGCAGGGGTAGAGTTAATTTTCTTTCTAGCAGCTGGTGCAGTGCCATGTTTGGGAGTTAGGAGGAGAGCGGTGCTGATGTTTTAGTGATTGCCAAGCATTCAAGGACTTTTCAGCTTCTCACATTGCCCTGCTAATGAGAAGGCTGGGAGCACCCAGGAAGCTGGGAGGGGACACGGCCAGGACAGGAGACCCAAACTGGCCATACTAATGACATCATGTTCAGCAAAGAGAGCAGCTGGTGAGGGAGGAACACATGGCTTCAGGACATGAGGTTTGGGGATGGTCCAGCTTCAGGACAACTCAGCTGTATGGGCTGAGTTGTGCACATTGGTGAGAAACTGCATCGTGCATCACCAGTTTTGCGTGTTTTGCTATAAAGTGCTGTTAGTGTTATTTCTCCCTCCCTCTGCTGTCCCAGTAAAGTGTCCTTATCCCAATGCACCAGGTTTGCCTTTGTCTTCCCAATTTTTTTTTCTTACACCCCTTTCCCCATGCCCCCTTGGCGGGAGGAAGCGAGTGAGCAACTGTGTGTTGCTCAGCTGCTGGCTGGGGTAAACACTGATGGCCATCAGTGTGCTGAGAAGCTGGCTGGCAGTTCTCTGGCATGGATGGCGATGCACCCCTGGTTGGGGCTGTGTGCCATCCTGTTTGCTTTCTCAAGATAGGAATAAACAGAGCAATCATCATCTCTTTACAATTTTGTCACTTAGCTAAATCGGGTAGAAAAGTGTTCTTTCTGTCTCGCAGAACCTCAGGTAGATTCAAAGCACAAAAGATAAAGTGAAACCACTTGAGATATGAAAAACAGGGAGCTATTATCAAGAGATCAAGATAAGGGGTAAGGTACCTTGTTATGTTGTATCACGTATCTCTGCAAGGTTTTACTTATATATAGCCAAATTGTGTCCCCAGATATAGATAACAGAGATGAGCCCTTACACAAAGGGTACATCCCAGCACAGAAATTGAACTGTTTCATACATAAACAGAGGTGCAATCCTTACAAGAAGTGAGAGGATTGCTTTAGAGGAGGCAGCAATGTGTAGTAAACTCAAGGCCGTTTGGCTGACGGAAACATTTTGCAGCATGGTATGTACCTTATCTCCTATTCCACCTCTTCTTTATTTGCTGCCCTTGTGTCTCCTGCATGATGCAGCCAGCTATTTGATTACAGTGATGAAGAGAGCTGAGTGGCACTGAATTTCAGTTGTGCATTGATCTTGCCGGGAATTAGTAGGGAAAATATATAAATCAATAGGATCATCTTGGTCACCAGCCAAAAAAATAGGATGTAAGTGGCTCAGAGTTACTGTATGATGGGACAGCTTAACAGGTGCTCTGGATAACTGACATGACAGAACATAATGCTTATTGTGGAGAGGCAGCTACGGTATTGAGAGGAACACAGAGACATTTAGAAAAAAAAGGAAGAAGCAGATTGAAACATCCACAGTGATGCCAGAGCCAAGTGATCTCTTAACACTTTCTGAATGAGGACCATCGTGTCTTTGCACTGGAAGGCTGGTCTGTAGAGTGAAAAGATGTTATGTTGCTTTTGATAACCTGGACCAAATGCTTATATGTAACCAGACTGAGACAATTAGAGGATAATTTGTGTAGATGAAACAAAATCCTCAGTTGTAAAGATAATAAACAAAGCACCTGGGCACAGAAAGACCCCATTATATTTCTCATCAATTAAAAAAACTTAGAACTTATTATTAATCTGTAGATACGATGTATCAAATAATTCTGCAGTTTATACATGGGCTTACAGTCTTGGATTGCCCTGGCATGCATGAAGAAGGGAGAACTGCCAAGGGCAATTTTATCCTCTGCTCTCTGGAAGGCACAGATAATGTGCATGCCTAAAGCTTAATCAGAGAGACTGAAAGAGATCAGGTCTCAGACTTCCTCCCTTGCACAACTGTGTTTATGCTGCGTTATATTTACCCCACCATGACTTCACTCTGCTTTGTAGCACTCTGGGCAGAACTGGGTCCTCTGTGTACAATACTCTGACTGTACGTCCACCCTCACTGTGCCTTTATGTAGAGCATCCGAAGGACACGTGGAGGGCTTTGAATCTGCAACGGTAGGGTTTATTGTGGAACAAATGATAGGGATGAGCTGTAAAATATCTCTTGCTCTCCATGCCCTCTGAGGTTTGATAGAGCTATTTTGTAACCAGCTTTTCAGTGGCTTCTTGGTTTCTGTGATACTCCAGGCTCCTTATTGGCTGGGTTTCCTCTCCTCTCCTCTCCTCTCCTCTCCTCTCCTCCCTGGTCTTCTATCTTTGATGCCTCACTCAGGATTCCACAGGCTTTTCCTGGCTCACAATGCTCAGATACAATTTGGGACATTGCCTTTGTATTTTCTCCCTGAAAGGATGCACTTGCCCTGGAGTGAAGCAGCCAGGAAAATGCACACCTAATCCAGACCAAACAACAAAACGTTATAAGTCAGCAAAACACATCCACCTTCTGTCACAATCAATATACACATGCTTGTGCAACTTATACACAACATAAGAGAACAGATATTCTATCTCATCCCAAATGGACTGTGTATAACTGCCTAAAGGAAAATGTACAGAAGTGTGTGCTTGTATTTATGAACTATCTCTTTTTTTATACAATCTCCATATGTACTAGTGCTTTAAATATCAAAACCACCTGGGGAGTCTGTAGATTTCATCTATTCTATGGGGCTGATGAGCACAGTGTATATTGCAATGTGCCTTTTCCTTTTAGGGATAAGATGTAAGAGTGCACTACATCTCTGTGCACTCTGATTTCCCTTAGGACTCATGCACTGCGAGTGCACTGGAATGGAAACCAATTTTTTAAGATAAATTTTTTAACTACATATAATAGGAGTCAAGATTTGAACTATATGTTGATTTATTTTTTGATCAGGAACCTTTCTGTTTTTGAAATACACTGGGCCAAATTGATCTGCTGCATAACTCATGATTTCTACAGAATTGCATCAGGGAGAAAACTGTCCTATTTTGTCCAGCCAAGTGTTGAATTCCAGCCTGTTACGGTCTTTTCAGTTTGCAACAGGGTGATTTTCTCAGCAGTAGGCAGGAGATTATCTGCTTGGCTTTTCCAGAAACTTCTTTGATTTCTGTGTAACAGCTGATGACCTGACTTATATTTCCAGTCATTTCTATGTTGGCAATTTCAAGGGGTTTTTGTTTTGCATAAGATTCAGAACAGACACTGAGTGAGATTTAGACTTACATTTCACAGGGTTCAGTTGAATAGCTTTATACTCCAGGCTAAGATACCAATATTTCTCAGTACTCTCTCTCATTACCATGCCCACATCTATCTCATATGGTCATCCACCCATGTGTATTCTCTTTTCCCAACTCCATATTGGTTTCGTAGCAGTTTCCTCTCCCTGAGCCCTGTTGGATTGGGTGACTAGTCCATCTTTTTCTCTGGACTTCAGGGAGGATCTGGACCAGTCAGAATATGTCCCTTTTTTTACATTTTTCAGCCACTAGATGTCTCTGATGCTGCAGAAAATTTCAGGGAAAAAAACCCACAAACTACGACCTTTGAGTCCTGGTAAACAAGAAAAAGTTGGAAGTCAATCATTATGGAGACTGCCTCTTTGTGCTGTAGTTCATTGATCTTTTCTGTAATAAATAATTCTCATTTATAAAGGCCACTCCTCATCTTCATCTCATGACAGTCACATACTTCTCTTATTACCAAAGGCAAAAATTGAATGTACTAATTTGTCAAGTGTCCTCCTTCTCTACTAAATTTCCTTCTGGAAAATAAGTAGTCAGTTCTCACACCTGCTATATTGCTCCATTTTTGAAACAGGACTTGGCTTTTGCAAGGGATCTGAAGGGGTCTGAGAAAGTGCAATGGACTGAGTAAAGTAGATTTGCTGTTCATAAATCAGCTCAGGGTATGGCAACCTCAGGGCAAATTCAGAGAAGACAGCATTCAAGAGTAGTAGCAGTAGGATCAGTAGCAGCTGATCAAGAGGCTTCAGAGTATTTTCTCTATCTTCTCTTTTTCTCCCCTTCACCATTGGGAAAAACTTTATTGACATACCAGTTGGAAGCAGATGGGAAAAAAATAGCCAAATGATGAACTCTTACAGACATCAACAGTATAAGAAATGGTTTTCCTGTCCAAGTCCAGCATAGCTTGGATAGAGAAGCTCCTAAGTGTCTTGGAAAGATCTATCCTTAGATTTTAGGATCATTGAGACATTTGCAACCACAATTGTGAAGTTATTGCAAAAATTCAAGTTCATGGGATTAGGCCAGACTGATCAGGGTTTGAATCAGGTCTGTGTGACTTGTGACTACACACCAGAAAAAAACATATCGATGAGAGCAATATTAAACTTGATGGGCTTCCAAATGGGAAGTTATTTGGAATATTTTGCACCTTTTTTTGGCTTTCTGTCTTTCCTAATAAACCTTGCAGTTTTGAATTACCTTACTTCAATTTATGGACTAACCTTTCTGAGACAGATATAGAAACTATTACTGGGGAAAAACTTTCTTACTTTCTTCTGTATGCTTCCAGTGCTAACAGACTACAGCATCTGAATGCCAGCTACTGAGTAAAAATGTACCCTTAGCTATGAACTTGTACTCTTAGTTACAAACTTCTTGTGATTTTCAATAGTAAACACATACATGACATTTTGTACAGCACTTTCCAAACAAACGCTTTTGTTGCCTTTGACTTCCGATAGCCATATATGTGTTCCAGCGGTATTTCCAAAGTGCTGATCATAACTGCATAACCCAAGCCTGCTACTCACTCAAGTGTCAATCAGACTCAACAGTAGCATGTCAGGTCAGATTGATGTCAACAATTCTTCCTGTCTTTTACATAACTTGCAATATACAGTTCTGCCCTTCCCTATCATAGAAAGATAGAAACACTTATGTTGGAAGAGACCTTCAAAATTATTGGGTCCAGCCACAGCCTAGATTATGTTCTTAAGCACAGCATCTACATGCTCTTTAAATATCTCCACCGCTTCCCTGGGTAGCCTGTTCCAATCTTGCTAACCCTTTCAGTAAAGAAACTCTTCTTGATATCTAACCTAAACCTCCCCTGGTGCAATTTGAAACCATTTTATCCTATTGATTGTTACAAGAGAGGAAAGACCGACCCCCCATCTCTCCACATCCTCCTTG
Organism: Zapornia atra; assembly: GCA_013400835.1. Lineage (NCBI taxonomy): Eukaryota > Metazoa > Chordata > Aves > Gruiformes > Rallidae > Zapornia > Zapornia atra. The sequence goes on along the minus strand of VZTU01027178.1, from coordinate 60,608 downwards.
CAGGTAGTTGTAGAGAGTGATAAGGTCTCCCCTCACCCTCCTATTGTTTCCTCCTTTTTCTTTTTGATTGTTTCCCCCATCCCACTCAGGGTGGGAATAAGCAAACGGTTGTGTGGTTAGCTGCCTGCCTAATTAAACCACAACTTCCTAGAAGTGTATACACCTTCTTTGCTCCAGCAGATGTTTACTTTGATACTTTCTATAGCCCAGTTATTGCCACACTTTGAAATTTTTTCTGTAGTTCAACAGTTTGCTCTTCATTCCTTTCCTGGGTCTCCTTTTCTGTTTCTTCAGTCATGGCAGGGTCTTGTAACCAGCATTCCTATTCTCTTGCTCATTATTGTTAGGATGTTAGTGTTTTGTGTGCGTCTCTCTCTATATTTGCGCATAATTAAGTATAACAGAGATTCTCTTTGCTGAGGTACTTGGGACCACTTCCTGACATTTTGATTCAAATACACTTTCATCTTTATATTTCTTGCTGAATCACATGTTGGGAAGCAGAATGCATCACAAAACCATTTTGAATTTCAGCAAAAAAGAGTAGCTCTTTATGGGTTTTAACAGAAATTCTAAGCTACACAGATAATCCCCACTGTTGAAAAAGGGAAATATTATAGGAAATTTTGTCTGGTTGCAAGCAGAGTAGATATCTAGTTTTAATGCCTGGTTACTTCTCTTTAAAACAGGCAAATTCGGTAGGTCTGAATCTCTTTAACTGAGACTGTACAGACATTGACTTCAGTTAGTAGCCCACACATAGGTGTCTACCAATCAACATTTGGTATGTTAGCTGGTAAATATGATGCAGGAGCTATATAAAGTCTCTGTTCTGGAGTGGTAGCTATAGTCCAGACAGGATACTCTAGAGTATCTCAAACAATACTAGATTGTGTGAGCAGCCAAGTCCAGCCCAAGACACCCAAACCAGGCACTGGAGACTGTATTAACCTCTGTTAACCACTGTTATATCTGCCAGCACCCTATGGATGTCTTAGATACTCAAGGAATTCTGAAATGGAATAAAACACGTAATTGTGGGCAACTGACTATTCTTCTTAGGCTTCCTTTGTAGACAAGAGAAAGAAAAAAAGATGAATCAAGCTCCAGAGAGCTATTAATCTAATTTTAACTATGGTTTCTGAGACAGCAGAATGAAGTGTTCCATAAAGCAGTCTCTAATTCTCCAGTGATATAGACAAAGTACACATAAATGTTTTATAATAGGTACCTAACTTTTAGAATATAGATTAAATTAATCTGAAACATTCTGGTATCTCTGGAATCAAAAATCATCCATTAATATTTCTTGATAGGCACCTGTTGTATATATTTAGACTGTGGTGTTTGATCTTTCCAGTCTAAACCCTATTATGTTGGGTTTTACCTACAGATCAATTGCTATACCGTCCCAGTGATCTTCTTTTCCAGCATATAGATAAAACACAAACAAAAGTAAAAAGTGCTTTGGAGCATAGCCAATGGGTAGAGAGGAATATCTTCAAAGGGAAAATCAGAATGGCTACAACTTTGGTACCTGACAGTACATGTGATAAATTGAAGTCATAAAGGCATGGCAAGGTCTGGGCTGAGTAGATTGGAAATGGTTTACCAAGTGATGCTTCCCGGTCCAGCTGAACTCCGGGAATGTCCTGCAAGGGGAGAAGTCAAAGTTTCTCCACTATGTAGTTTCCCCATGATCAAAGAATTGTGACTGACTGCTGGTATGTGTCTAGCTGCACAAGTAGTGGCTATAGTATAGCCCACTAGAATACAGTCAAGATAGCAAGATCTTTAGTCTCCTTTGTCTTCAAGGCAAATTTGTCCTGAAATGGTAAAATGGAGATCTGGGAAATGGACATGTGCAGAATGTTATTGCAGGATACAAAGCAGCAATGACAGCTAGCTCTTTTATAAATCAAAGTTCTTTAACAACGGGAGTAAGAACAGTTGTACTGCTCTCCTTTCTACAGGTAGCCAAAATGAAGCCCAGGGTTCAAACCATATAAAAGGCTGAATGCAAGGCAGCCAGCAGAACACCCTGCCTTCTATGATGTGTTGTGTGGGGATGTTAATTCCAGCCATCATCTGGTAATATGTTTTGTCCTTATTTAGAAGGTGGTTTTAGTCAACTCACAGAGATGAACAATAATCATTCAGATAACGTGGGCAACTTTTTCATTCTGATTCTTGTCCTGGCTTACAAACAAGTTCTTATAACTACATGCAATTTTTTTTCTGATTAATGTCAGGCATGAGATCAGATTTCTTGGCTTTTCTTTTAATTTAAAGGGAGTGCAATGAGCTAGAAAAGCAGCATGTATCAGAAGAAGCAGATGCAATGGATCCAATCCTATGAACACAATTTTCTAAACATCTGCTATGACTATAAAGTACTAAAACCAAAAGAAGAAGACATTAATGGCTCAGTACACTCAAGAATATGACTTAGAGTCTATATACAAAGTGTGCCAAATGCACTTTCAAAATATAAGACTCACCTACTGCTATAGACCTAGGCCAGGTGTTATTTTTCCATCAAATATCAGTGTGAAAAGCTGATGCAGGATGTAGAATTAGCTTCATGTTTTTACTCTGTGTGGCATACCTGTAGAAGAAATTACTTTTAATTACAGTTCTGTAGAGGTAATTGTAAGCAAGAAATTACAGGATATAAAACCACATGACCTGGGTCTATCTGGGTTTCAGCATCCAGATGCTCACGTGGAGAATCATAGAATCATAGAATGGTCTGGGTCGGAAGGGACCCCATGGATCATAGAGCTCCAACCCCCCTGCCACAGGCAAGGCCACCAGCCTCAGGCCTGGATCTACACAAGGTTGCCCAGGGCCCCATCCAACCTGGCCTTGAACACTTCCAGGGACAGGGCATCCACTACTTCTCTGGGCAGCCTGTTCCAGCACCTCAGCACTCTTTCTGTAAAAAACTTCCCCCCAATATTTAATCTAAACCTTCCTTCCTTTAGTTTTAATCCATTCCCCCTTGTCCTGCCATTGTCTATCCTTTTAAAAAGTTTAATCCTCTCCTGCTTATAAGCTCCTTTCAGGTACTGGAAGGCTGCAATGAGAATGGGGGACTGAATACAGTACCTTTCTCCACAGTCTGCACTAAGTAACCAGAGGAAGTGCATGGAGCTATAGGAAAGTCATGTTACTTTTCTGTGGCTCAGCACTGGCTTAGACGAGCTGATTTTGCCACCCCAAGGCACTTGTGTGTTTCTTCGGAATGAAGTACCTACTCTGAGTTGAACTGCCCAGCAAGAAGACATCGGAAGTGGTACGGAAATTCCCCGCTGTGTATTTTTTCTTATATCCTGTGTGGGGCTTGGCAAATCCTTTGCATTTGGCATGCATTCCCATAAAGAGCTAAATTCCTCAATCTAAACTGTCAGACCGGGAGGATGGCAGCCCTGCTCTGTTGTTAATTATGTGCAAGACAACTTTCCCAGGGCCCACTCCAGCCTCTGTATTGGTTTCTGCTTAGCTATGAAGACCTCTCTAACCACCATTTGTCCATAATAGATTATAACAAAGGAAGAACACCACCACAGGGAGATGAAAGATTCAGGAAAGACTGTGTCTGGGATTACATTAAGTGGGTTTGGGTATTTGAAGCAAATGGAGGGAGAGACTAGTGACTGTAAAATGGATTATTTTCCTCCAGCTTTTAATAAAAACCAGTAACCTTCCTGTAATTTTTGACCATATAATGTAATAGTCCCCTTATACACTCCTTACGCAACAGTAGAAATATTACAACTCTTCATTAATCTCAGAACAGATTTGGGAGTAATTTCTGTCTGCTGATCTCATTGGACAATTTTACAAGGGTTCATTTGACCAGATGTAGACATATACATCTAAGCTAGTTGTCTGGGCTTCCTTTGCACTCAGTGAAGAGAAAACTACAAATTACAGGATGTGATTCATTTTGTCCTAAAACCAGTCAGATCTATCTGACATATACTTCTTCTCAGTGACTATAACAGGAGTTAGTTTGAGGTAACTGACTCACATGTCCATGACTGTATTAGAAATGTTTGAGAAGACTAGCTTTTTTTCTGTCAATAACTATGATGCCTTCAGTAACAATACACTACATAAAAAGTCTTCCAACTCATATTTAGTACAGTTAATGGAAAGGAACTGAAATGTCCCCTGGAAGAATGAGTACTTGTGATTTACAGATGATACTTTTTACTGGGAAAGTGTCCATATTTATTTAAAACAAAAAAAAATATATCAGATCAATGTCAAATATAATGGCTTAATATTAAGAGAGCCAATGGGATCCTGGGGTGCATCAAGAGGACTGTGGCCAGCAGGTTGAAGGAGGTGATCCTCCTCCTCTACTCTGCCCTGGTCAGGCCCCACCTGGAGTATTGTGTCCAGTTCTGGGCTCCCTGGTATAAAAAAGACAGAGATGTCCTGGAAAGAGTCCAGAGGAGGGCTATGAAGATGATTAAGGGCCTGGAGCATCTCCCTTATGAGGAAAGGCGGAGTGAGCTGGGACAGCCTAGAGAAAAGAAGACTAAGGGGGGGCATTTTTAATGTTTAGAAATATCTTAATTATGGGATACATGGGGAAATGGCCAGCCCCTTTTCAGTGGTCTGTGGAGACAGGACAAGGGTCAATGGCCTCAACTGGAGCATAGGAAGTTCCACACCAACATGCAGAAGAACTTTTACACAATGAGGGTGACAGAGGTGGTGGAGTCTCCTTCTCTGGAGATATTCAAGACCCATCTGGACACCTATCTGTGCAATATGAGCTAGGTACCCTGCTTTGGCAGGGGGGTTGGATCTGATGATCTCTCGAGGTCCCTTCCAACCCCAATGATTCTATGATTAACATGTGGGAATTAGAAATTATTTATTGTGTGCTTTCCCTCTGGTTTTGGGGCTGTGCTTTTTTTGGTTTTTTCTCTGTGTGGAGGGCTCCTTGGAGCACCTTCTATTCTCCAGTTTTGCTGCAATGACCACTCTGTACTTCTTTACCATGCAATTCCATAGCTGGGAATGACTTTGACATAATATAAAGCACTACACATTTATATGTAAGAGAAAACTTGCCTTTAATTATTCTGGGGCATTCCCAAAACCCTTTCAAACCACAAACAAAATCCTGAGGACTCGATATAAAATTTGCAAGAAGACAAATTATTTTAATGATTTTTTATAAGGGAGAATTTTTTGAAGAATCACAGAACATTAGGAGTTGGAAGGGCTTGTAATATCATCTAGTCCAGCCCCTCTGCCAGAGCAAGATTTGGGGGTTTTCTCCTCGAAAAGGAGAGTGATAAAGGCACAATTCGCTTATCTTAATTTTTTGCATTTTAAATTCTGTCATTTTTATAAAAATGAAATAAAAGTAATTCTACTTCTTAAAGACAATGTTGCCCCGTGGCCTTGCATTCCCCTCCAAAATATTCATCGAACTGCAGTGCTCTATGGCAAAAGAGTTTCTCTCAGGACCAGACACATGCAGTCACTGGAAGGAAAGCGCAGTGTGATGACACAGAGGAATGTGTCCAGAACTTATTCAAAGCTGTTTTCTGAATCCCTTAAAGGGCCTGAATTGTCAGAAGATAAGAGACACCAAAAAAAAACCTGGAGACAATAGCTTTGGGGAAACTGTGCACACATAACCATTTGTCTCAGGAGATACTTACTTTGCTTTGGGGATGGCTGTATATTGGGCCTAAGATTTCTCTTTCTTTCTTTCTTTTTTTTTTCTTTCTTTTTTCTCTTCTTTTTTCTTTTTTTTTCTTTTTATTTAGGGAAGACTTACAAGAATGTGTTTCATGCTTGCACATTTTTTTTTTCTTTTTTCTCCTTTGCAGTACTGAGGATTTCTCAGAATAACACATTCTTCTTGTTCTCATTTGTTAGATTTAGGAGCATGGTTTCTCTATCGCCTAAAATGCATGTCTGTAATCAGATATAAAGGTGAAGAAATGCTGCCAGTTTCTGAGACCATTTCTGTCCTGAGGCAGGAAGGTATCTGAAGGTACCCCTGAAATCATTGGATAAGGCCATGAGTGAATGTCTACAGAGTCAAAAGAAAAAAAATCTCTTTTATTTAACAAAGCCCAAGTGCATCTGAGAAATGTCTTCAGGGAAAATTTCCCTTCCACAGCACTCAGCTTCTCTGTCTTGTTTAGATTAGCCCACAAATCCTAATTTCAGTTTGGCTCAAGAAAAATCAGCCTACATTTTTTCATTGTTTCTTTCAACAGTCTTATATATCATACTAGAGTAACATCCAGAAACAGCCCCTTAGTCTGATTAGCCTTGTAGTAAAATGATAACAAAGGCTGATACCAAAGGCAGCTTTGGAAGAATGAACATAAATGTATGTGGGTTTTTTTGCCATCCTCAGGAGATTGTAAGTGATCTCAGTACTTTCTCAGGCTCAAATAAACATGCTGGCATTCAAGATGAAGACTCTAAAGATTTTTAGAATTAGTGCTAACATTGTCTCAAATGACCTGCTCAATAACCTTAAAATTTAAGCACAAGCTGGGACTGAAGGGGGCCGTAATAAGCAACTTTGTACCTTCATTGTGTTGCACTTCAGACAAGTGATTTCCAGGTGCATTACTTTATAACTGGATGACTGCTGAGAGTGCAATCAGTAACAAATTTCAGGTTCTTTCCCTGTGTAACACAGTCAGTAACTAATCCTTTTGCAAAATGGAAAGCCTTGCCCAGGAGCGTAAGCCACTGGGAGTGTTAAAGTAACCTCGTAGCTCTGATTAACAGGCTTCCAGATGCTAGATTAATGAGTGGATCTGAAAAGTTTGCATCAGCATAAGCTTCACCGTTGCTGAAAGCAGTAAGCTTTGTTGCTAGCACGCTGTGGTAAAGCATGAGTGGAGCTGTAGCATGTGGAAGAACATTTTGCAAAGAAAAGAGACTGAAATGTGTGGTTCCCCCTCAGCAACAAAGCCTCTCCAGGCTAAGATAACTCCCCTTCTGCTGCTCATTTTGGTCTCAGAAGTGCAATGTGTTGTCCTATTTGTATAGCTGTTTCATTTATGGCTGCATTGTTGAGAAGAATAATCTCACTAAAAAAAAACCCAAACCAACAGACAAACAAAAACCCCCCTAAAAAACTGCTGAGCCAAAGATAATAGATTCTGTTTAGTAGTGGCAAGGAACTCCCTTTGCTCCATCTCCTTCCCTTCATGCCTGAAAACACCTCACTAAAGAAAAATGCTGGCTTTAAAAGGAAGCAACATGCCCTAAACACAGACACTTTTGAAAGATGCTGGGTAAGAAGATGCTAGACAAGAGTGACAAGAGGTGTCAGCAGTGAAGACTGGGTAGGGTTGCATCAAAATTAATCTTGTCCTTTTTTACATCAGTGCTATAACAGAGCTCTCACCTAAACATATATAATTTTTTTTTACTTATTTTTGTGCAGAGTCCAATTATGTTTTTATACTTAGGGTTCGGCAGCTGATTAGTTTAAGCCAGTCAATGGCAGCCAAATGATCGGGTATGAGCTTGGTTATAGGTGTCATCCCTCCGATGCCATTCCTACATATTGCCAAGCAAAGAAAACTGTGTCAGAAGTACCATGATGATCAGTTTATTTTCCTCTGAACATCTCGTATGATGACGTGAAAGGGCATTTTGCAGGAGTCTACATTTTCTTTTGAAACTCGCTCTCCGTTTTCTGGTCTGTTATTTTGTTGGGTCCTTACATGAATTTTCCGCTTTGCTGCTTGTGTTAAGGTGCATTTATCTGTCTGTAGAGGTAGTTTTGGCTGTCAGCTCACACTATATATTTTGCAACACCTGCTGCAAACTTGTTTTATCTCTAACAGTCAACCTATTCCTTTGTGGAAGGGAAAGATTTAACAAAAAAATGGCAAAAAATATGATACCATTACCACAGCAATTTATTTCCTGTTCAAAGAGTAGATTTATTGGCAAGCAGATAACAGAATGCTGTCTCTAGGCTAATTTTGATTGGATTCATAAATGTTTGGCTGTCATTAGTCACACTTTCTATGCTGAGTAAGATTAAGACCAGATGCTGCATGTATGTCGTGCAATGAAGTCCTTTAGTTAACCAAGCAAGGGCTGCTGTGCTGCCAAAACTGCTTCTTTTTATAAAGCTCCAGGACAAACCGTCCATGCTTCTTTTCCCAAGTAGGATGAAAGGGAAGAGCATTGCTGACAGTGAGTGATGAGCTTGGATTTTGAAGGGTGTTTTGATTGTTTTGAGGTCAAATTGACTTTGGGCAACCTACCCTAGTGAAGGTCTCCCTGCCCATGACAGGGGGTTGGAACTAGATGATCTTTGAGGTCCCTTCCAACCCAAACCAGTCTGTGATTCTATGATTCTATGACTTCAAATTGAAAATACATAGGGAGCATAGGGAAGAACATATATACCACCAAGGCATCTCACCAACTATCTGGACAACAGAAGAGCCTCGTAACAGATATAAGGCCATGGTTCACATTTACAACTGCTTTTAGTGACAGTAGTCTCCCAAGGCTGCCTTTTCTCCTCTGAGGTTCCTGTACATATCTGCTTCCAGAGCCCCTGGGAACTCACTGTCTGATGGTTCACTGCGGCTGTGTCTTACAAAATGTTTGTTCAATCTGCCTCTTCCCCAAAGACCTAACCTCTTTGCAAGTGAAAAATAGAAATAATTCCCTGTCTCGACGTGGATTTTAGGATGCAGCAAGCCTTCTACCACTCTGTGCTTAGAGACTGAAGCTCCCCAGGCTTTCTGTTGTGATTTGGGTTCCCCTCCTTCAGGCCCGTGTCAGTGTTGCCGCAGCAGAGTTACACCAGGGTGGAAGGAGAGATGAGAAAATGAGTGTTTCCAATAGCTTACAGGCAGCGTTCACAGCTGACACCGATGCTTTGCCATCTGTGTGCTTGGTCTTTACAGTACTGACTGCGGCAGAATTATGATCGAAGAGCAGCTCAGTAACATTTTCTGTTGGTCGATTCTATTCCATAGTGTCTGCCCCTAGGGCCGATTTGTGACTTCGCCTGAACAAGTGAAGTCATCTCAGATTCTAATTTTATCTTCTCTATTTCAGCCAGTAGCTAGAAATGGCACTTTTCCGTTTCGGAAGGTTTTGCCCTGAAGCTGACCATAGCCCTCCTACAAATAATAATATAAAGTAAAGTTCAGGGACAGAAATCTTGCATTAAATAGAAAATTATTTAATACAATAATTGAAGGTTGAAAAGTCTTGTCATCTTGCATACATGTCAGATAATTTACTATCTGCAGATTAATCCCTCTGGTCTCCAAAGGTCCTTACACGTGTAGTTGTGAGAGACAGTTTGTCTAGTGCACATGCTCTGTATCAACCATTATTCGCTCCTTTCATGTTACTTTTGGGTAGATTTATTCAAGTACAAATGAAAGAAGCATCTCTCTACAGTTCCAGCACTGAAAAATTTACTGCAGTGGAGCCGCTGCTTGAGGGCCTTAAGGAAGAGTTCTACACACTGTTCAGTTACTCGCTTTCCAGAACCTAACTGTAACCACTGATTTTAATAAATAGGGGAAAACAAGCAAACCACACAATTAAAACCAAGAAAACAGCTATTTTATATGGGAAAAACAGATGATGCTACTGACTAGTTAGAAAGACTCCTGTATCACTTTGCATCTTGTGGGATCACCCCACCTAGAAATTTTTTATTATTTTTTGGTTTTGCTACCAGACCTTGCAGTGCTCCTGTCAAGCCTTGCCAAGATAGGTTAGAGCAACCTAGAGACTGGTAGGAAACAGCACTGGGACGTAAAGACTCAGTGGTCTGTGCTGGAACAGGATGGTTTCAAGGAGCAGTTGCTTCTTTAGCTGCCTTCTTGATGGATAAAACCAAGATCCTGCCAATCTGATAAGATAGAGTGGCCTTGTCATGGTTTTGCCCCAGCCAAGAGCTGAGCACCATTGCAGCCATTCTGTGTAAGGGGAAGGGGGGAAACTGGGCAGGGGAGAGGGGAGGGAGGGAAAAGAAAACCCAAAAACCCCCAAACCTTGAGGGATTGGGATAAGGATAACTTACTGTGATAGCAGAGAGGTAGGTGCAATAAAAACAGGACTTTATAGCAAAATATATGAGACTGGTGACACGAATGCAGTTTTTCACTGAACTGTACAACTCAAGCTGTACAGCTCAGAGTCATCCCGAAACCGGACCATCCCCAAAACCACATGTCCTGGTGCTGTATGCTCCTGTCTCACCATCCTTCCTTTATGCTGAGCATGACATAACTGGCATGAAGTACCCTCTTTGGGCAATATGAACAACAGAAAAGTCCTTGGCTGCTTGGCAACAACTAAACCATCAGTGTGTTATCAGCACTGCTCTCATCCTAAATCTCAAACATTCCATTGGCTGTTAGAAGGAAAATTAACTCTATCCTTTCCAAAACCAGGACAGGCCCCTAATGAAAGAAGGCTTTTTTAGAAATGGTTGAATTGCTGTTACATATCCTACAAGAAGCAAGTTAACAATATCTGAAGATACAGAAGGGTCTCAGTGACTGCTGAGGGAAAGTTCTCAAGTGATTTTTTTTGCTGCATCCACATTAGGTACAAGTTCCAGGTATACAGCTGAGCAATAGGAATAAATTTTTCTTAGATATCTGTGGACAGACCTTAATAGCTATGTGCAATCCTAATAAAATTATCCAGTATCTTATTAACTGAATCAATTTTTTCAGGAAAAGAAATTTGAAACTTTGACAACAGTAAAATATTTTTCTCAGTTGTCTCAGTTTTAGCAGCTTCAGATGTAGAAAGCAGCAAAAATCATTCAGGGAATGACAAATCACTTCGATTCAAGATGCAGCGTTCTACTTCAGACTTCCATTTTCATTTCAAAAGAACCTTGAATCTCAAATTAAACATTGTACTTCAGGATTGAATGGGTTCCTGAGATTTTAAAAAATGAAATTAAGACAGATATAAATATATTTTAAAAGTATATAAATAAAAATATATTTGTGTATTTGCATACATATTTGCATACAACAGAACACCGAACCTTTTTATGGAAAGAAATTCTTCCTTTTCTAAAGGGTCATCTGACACCGTTGCCTCCTCTGGCTTCTTGGTCCTGATGTTTCCAAAAGTTGTATTCACAGTTACATGTAGGACTTTAGGGGTGATCATAAGATTTGTTTGCTTTGGGAGTGAAGCTCTCATAAGAAGTTTCTCTCTTGCTGTTTGTTTTTACATCATGACCCAATTCACTATTTACTAGCAGTGAATCCATAGCTGTTGGCTCTGTGATCCAATATGAAATGCCTGAAGAAAGTGGATGAAATCAGATTTCCAAGGCAGACCTTTCAAAAAGTGAAACAAAATATGTTTCACATGTTGCTGTATACAATAGTTGAGTTGCAAAGCCTGAAACTGCTCCTTGGTTTAAGAGCCCAAGTCATATATTTGGTAATAGGTAACCGAAGTTCTGTCTTCTGAAAGTGCTGAGTGGCTGGTAGATTGCTGCTACACAGGCCATGTAATAACCTTGCTAGCTCTGCATGAAGTAGATCTAATATGAGGGCGGAATGTTCAGCTCCCCTCTTGAAGCTGAACAATCTTATAGTCAGCAATGTAAAACTCACGGGCCCAGAGCAGGAGATGGAGTTGAAGAAGGATCCTGTACTCCACTGACTGGTGCAACTGCCTGCTCCCTTTCTCCAAGACAGAGAGTCCATTTTAACTTAGGCAAAGTGGAATCACCTGAGGGAGCAGTCTTTACCCACAGGCATGGAAATGTCCTCTCTGATTCTGTCCTGCCACCTAACTAGAGAAACTGTGCAAGGGGAAAGAAGGAAAATGGGAATTGGTGATGGTTGGACAATAGGCCAGTGATAGACAAAATTTGGGAATACAGCCGAAATTTTCCAATTCCCAGACCAGTGATTTGGTCACTAATCTGTGCTGTTTTCTTCTTCTAATAACCAGACACTTCTGTATTAAACTGCCACCAATCTGGAGCTGAGATAGGAATCTCACTAGCCACAATTTACATCTATCTATGTAGCTTTAACATCAGTGGGTACAAGGTGTATCTGAATATCCATCTTGCCCTTCCGTCTTTTTGGCATACATCCACAATGAAAGATTCTGGGTTGATGTTTAAATTATTAAGAGGTTTTATTCTGAGATCCTTGATATATTATTCAAAGGCAGACATGTGCCTGGGGTTTATATATCAGAACACCTGATTTTCTTTCTCAAATTATACAGCGGTATTTCAGGTTTCTAGAGCCAAAAGCCAAACAACCCTGTCCAACCTTATAATCACTTTGAAAGCTTAAATATTGGATGAACATATTTTGGAAATGGCTAAAACCTATATTAATTTTATATCATTTTAGACAAAAGGGGAATTGCAGGCATTAATGACTGAGTGACATTTCTGGGAGAGCTCCTTTCAGCCAAAGATCCTGGAACAAATCTTGGAAAATCCACTCCTCACTATTAACTAACTCAAGGAGGGAGAAAAAAGAAATGAAAGTACAGAAGTTTTCTTCATGGTCTTTATGATATTCCTCTCACTTTCCAGATAGTACCCTTCCTGTCTGGGACAGTCAAGAGGCAATCAGATTTTGATGAAGGAGATAGACAGACGTAATGTTAGAGAAGGTAGGTATTTTATTTCCCTGTGGACACAACACATTGGAAAAATTTAGAAGTTCATGCTGGAGTTAATACTTGTGAAAGCACTACTAATTGATGCAGATGTCATCGGGGCCTGTGATGGGAATGTATCCAACAGCAGCTCTGCTTCTGTAGGACCTGGGAAAGAAATAAAGATCTTACAAATGTGATTAGTCAAGGCTTCAGTGATATAGGCCCCAGAGACTACTGGATCTGGGAGATGGTTTCCCATGGAAACCACTCAATACTTCTTCATCTATTAGAATACTTCTAACAGAAACATCTTTTGTTGAGTCTACAGTTTTCTGTCTTCTCTTGGATCATAGATTTTACTGCAAGACATACTCAGTGAAGCAGCCTAACCTTGAAGTATAGAAGTCTGTATCTGCAACATAACAATGCTATGCTAGCAGTGTCTTCTCCAGTGCAGGAAAAGGTAGCAGGTAGAATGCAATTATTCAGCTGGAAGGAAACCAAGCCACTGGGGCCAACTTCACTATTCCTGTCATAAGGAGGACACCGGATTTTTATTGTGCGTTAAAGATCATTGTCTGTGTTTTATGGCTCATCTTAAACAGAGTACCTAGCATCTAACAATTGAGTATGGTGTTTCAGTCATGATTCATGAAGAGCCCTTTTTGGAGCCCTAATTCTGTTTGCTGCAATTCCTGTTATCCACAGTGATCACCTATTCAATGTGACTCTATCTCTTCAAATCATGGTCATCTCACCTTAGCATTCTAAATGTAGGTGTCTAGTCTAAGCTGCCTATAGATCTTCTTGCTATATTCAGAGGACAGAGAGGTATCTCCACAAAGTTATCAATCCCCAAAATTTTCCACGATTGAAATTGAATTTTCCTATAAACTTTTCTGGCACTTTCCATTGACAGCAGTCTGATCAGCAATTGCTAATGTGAGTTACATCACTAAATTTTTGATGACTAAGTTCAAGTAATACATATCTTACCTTAAATATTGCATTTTCAAAGCATGCCATGGAATTTTACATCCCTGTTTCCCTCAGGGCACAAGGCAGAAATTCTGTTTCTGCTGTCTGCCTCCAAAAACTCTTGGGTCTTTTGTTTTCAGTTCATTGCTCTGAAAAACAGCTACAGAATTAATTTATCCATACTCAGGTCAGGGATTTGAGATTCCACAGTGATGGGTGCAGTATAACAATACAAGCAGAGCGGAAAAAAGTAATTCCTTTAATGCAGTGGGATGGCCTGACACTGAATTGCAGAATTTATCAGGAATTTCAACACAGCTTTCAGTGGGACCAAGGTTTCTTTTCCTAGATGTCTCTATTCTTGAGAATGTGTCAGATCTGAGGCAAAACATAAGTAAATAAATTTGGTGTCCTTTTATGATGGGGTTACAGCGTTGGTAGATAAGGGAAGAGCAATTGACATCATCTACCTGGACTTGTGCAAAACATTTGACACTGTCCCACACAATACCCTTGTCTCTAAATTGGAGAGACAAGGATGTGACAGATAGGCCACTTGATGGATAAGAAATTGGCCCAAATGGTTGCACTCAGAGAGTTGCACTCAATGTCCAAGTGAAAATCAGTGACACGTGGTGTTCCTCAGGGGTTGGTATTGAGGCCTTCACTGCTTAACATCTTTGTCAGACAGTGGGATTGAGTGGAACCTCAACAAGCTTCCAATGACACCAAGCTGTGTGGTGTGGTTGACAGACTGCAGGGAAGGGATGCAATCCAGAGAGACCTTGGTTGTCTTGACAGATGGAACCTTGTAAACATAATAAAGTTCAACATGGCCAAGAGCAAGGTCCTGCACACAGGTCAACACAACCCAAGCAAAGCTACAGGCTGGGCAGAAAATGGATTGAGAGCAGCCCTGAGGAGAACAACTGGGAATGTTGGTGGATATGCTCACTGCGAGCCAACAATGTGCATTTGCAGCTGAGAAAGCCAGCTGTGTCCTGGGCTGCATCAAAAGCAGTGTGACCAGCAGGCTGGAGGTGATGATTCTGCCTCTCTCCTCTGCTCTGGTGAGACCCCCACCTGGAGTGCTCTGAGATTCCTAGTCCAAGAAAGGCATGGAGCTGTTAGAAAAAATCCAGAAGAGAGCCACAGACATGATTGGGGAGTGGAGCACTTCTGTTATCAAGACAAGTAGAATGAGTTCGGCTTGTTCAGCTTGGAGCAGAGGAGGCTCCAGGGAGACCTTATAGTAGCCTTCCAATACCTGAAGGGTCTTACAAGAAAGATGGAGAGGGACTGTTTACAAGGGCAGGGAGTGATAGGACAAGGGGTAATGGTTTTAAACTGTTTTAAACTGAAGGAGATGAGATTTAGATTAGATGTTAGGAAGAAATTCTTCCCTGTGAGGGTGGTGAAGGACTGGAAGATGTTTGCCAGGGAAGCTCTGGCTGCCCCCTCTCTGGCAGTGTTGAAGGCCAGGTTGGATGGAGCTTTGGGCAAGCCGATCTAGTGGAGGGGGTCCCTGCCCATGGCAGAGGGTTGGAATTAGATGATCTCTAAGGGGTTCTCCATCCAAACCAGTCTGGGATTTTATGGTTCTAATTTCAGGTACTATGACTGTAATAGCAGGTGCTAGTTTTGCTTGCACCATGATTACATTGTTTATGCCATTTGCATTCATAGACTCATCATTGCTCCTTTGTTCCTGGAAAAGATAGGGAATTTGTCCAAGGACAAATACGGTAACTCCAACATTTACCCATGGCTCCAGGTCCACTGATAGTCAATACTGCCTGGAAGTAGTTGCATTTTCTTATGAAGTTTCAAAAACTTATTCTAAAGTTTTCTAAAACAAAATCAGGTTTATATTAGAGCTATGCCCAAAGTGCATCTAACAGAGGTTGGAGTTTTTGCATCAGTTTCTGCTCAATCTTTCTTTGAGATCTTCTTGACCTTGTAGGCACCTTGTCAGGGATCTGCGACCTCTCTGAGGAATGGGAGTGTATCTGCTGCTGTTGGTTATGGCTAAAGGTAAGGTAATGGTATCTCTATCACTTTCTAACAAAATCTGGCAGCTGTCCTTGATAAAAGATTTCTGCAGGTTTGTTCTAGCTCACCATTGATTAGGGAGGGTCAAATACCCTTTAAACCTGCACTAGGAGATGCCTGTACAAAAGCCAGGCCCAGAGAGCAGGTTACAGAGGTAGTCAACAGATAGAACAGTTTGTGAAGTAGTGCACAGAAACGAGACTGGTAGACTTTTTGTGTCTTGCATGTAGATCCTTAGGTGTGGTGGGCACAGTCTCCCAGTGTTGCTGGAGTATCTATTGCTTTACAATAGAATTTTTGGACCCAGATTCGGCTTCAGAAGGAGAACACAACTCTGTGAGCCTCAGTCTGCTGTCCGGGCCTGAGTTCAGCTCAGGATCCTAACAAGAGGAAGCAAGGTGAAAAGAAGTACCATGGCCATGGACTTCAGGAGAGCAGACTTCAACCTTTTCAGACATTCACTTGGAAAAATCCCATGTGGTATTGCCCTGGAGACAAGACGGGTCTAACAGAGTTGGTTGATAATGCAGGAATCAACACCGCCAAGCTCTAGAATGGTCTACCCTGACAATTATAAAATCAAGTCAAGGTGATAGGAGACCTGCATGGATGAGCAGGCTGCATTCAGACCTAAAAAGGGCATGTGCAAGAAGTAGAAGCAGCAGTGGAGGTGTATTGACTTGCTCTCTGATCATGGAGGGACGGGGTCAGAAAACTCGTAGCTGAATCTAGCAAATGATGTAAAGGACAACAAGAAAGGCTTCTACAAGGACATAAACAGCCAAAAGGAAAACTAAGGAAAATGTGGGACAGCTTCTGCAGGAGCCAGTAAAACTGGTGGCAAAAAGCATGGGAAAGGCTGAGAGACTCAGTGATGTATTTGCCTCATTTTTACTGGTATAACTGTCACAGGAATTCAGGTCTGTGAGACCAGAGACCTCTAGGTATATAATAATCCTTGATTTCATGCTATAAATACACCAGTCCATCAGGTTGTGACATTGTTCTTTCCATATTCTGAGAACTTCAATTGGAGGCTGTCTCAGCATCTGTCATGATACGCAACCAGATAGACTGTTTTGGCACAGGTTAAACCCCCTTGCTTTCCAACCAACCTCAGATTGCTCTGGGGACACTCAGGGGCTTAACCCCTGAGTGATGTCCAATTAGGGGCTTTATCGTGACCAGGTCTTCACAATTCTCGGGATCAGAATTAAGACTCAAAATGGAGTCAAGGTTTAAGTCACTTTATTTAGCCTGCAACAAGCATGCAGGTGAAGGGGAGGAAGAGAGAAGAGTGAGAAAGAGAGTGAGAGTGAGAGAGAGAGAGAGATTGCAATATCTACCACCACGGAGCTGAGGCGTCCCATCAGTCTGAATTAACTTCATGACAGGTGGGGGATTCCATTAGTTCAGTGCTGGGTGCATGGGGCACTGCTTCACTGCGGACATGCACACTAATGTGGCAGTTCTTCTTGGTTATATACAGTTCAATGATACTTATTCATTAAGTTACCTCATACATCTATACATATTCATAACCTGTCCCGCTTCGTATTAAAATGAGTTCCAAGAAGTGATTTCCATAAACTCCTCCCAATTGCATCTGCGCACTGGCTCATGGTGGTGGTCGTTGGGAGTCTTGGGGATGAAATCGGATGGCTCCTGTTTGTCACCACAAGTAGCCTTTTGTTTTGCGCAGACTCAGTTACCCCTTGACTCTGATCCAAACCACAAGTTTGGTTTCAGCAGATTTTGTATACTTTCAAAGACAAGGGGGAGCTCAAACTAGCTACGATGAAATACTTTGCCTGAATTTAGGACCAATTTCAAGACAAGCAAGGAATTAATTGAACAGATAAGGAGTTCGTCAAACCGATGGGGAGGGGCTGGAAGTCATCAAAGAACTCATTTTCTTTTCATAGTGCATAGTCCTTGAGTGCGTAATTTACTCAAAATATGGTGTTAGACTCAACTTATGTCTCAATTGATGTTTCTTCTTTATCAGTGAGGCAGAGTTGTTCAAATGAGGCATTGTTTATGTGAGGTCACCTCTATGGCACTTCAAACCATCCTGTTAGCAAGTCTTCCTTAACTCTTTATCACAAATCAGCAATGTTGAGACATAAATCCACTGGTACAGGCATTCGTTGACGGACACGGTACCTCACAGCATCCTATTTTACTTTTTTATCTCTATGAACGAATATCACAGCACAGACCATGGCATGACCAAAGCTGAATCCTGTTGCACTGGAGATGTGTTCTGCAGGAAGCTTAAAGTTTCCTTTTGGAGTGATGAAAAAATAGTTTGGAGCACAATGAAATGATGGTTTCAGTTTCTGACTTGCAGGAGTTGTGGACTATTTCCAATGGAGCTATGAAAAATAGCCAAAGAAAGTGGTGTCAGACAGCACAAATTTGCTGTATTGGAAAATTCTGTCGGTTTTACAAGATGGGGGGAAAAAAAAGGGTTGAAAATCATTGTTCTGCAGACAGAAGTGTGAGCCCATGTTCTTTCCATCATGGGGTATATAAAAGTCTCTTTGTTCTAGGATGGATATGGTACAGGTGTGTTGTGAGGCATAAGTGATTCACCACACAGTGTTCACATTCTCAGTTTGCAAACAGGCCTTTACAAATCAGCTGGCTGAAAAAAGACATTAGCCCTCGTACATGGTGACTCAGAGCTCCATAGCATGAGTGCAATTGAGGAGGAAGTTTTTCTAGGAAGCAGCATTGGGAAAAAGATGGATTGGTTCTGGTGTGGGAGCACCATCGACATTCAGACTGATTTGGAACTATGACGTACAATTATGCCACTAGCAGCTCTTGTCCCCTTTCAAGGATGTTAAAAATTGACACAAAAATAAATTATATATGAGAGACAAGTGGAGTAGCCCAGGTGCTCTTGGCAAATGCTGCCATGAAAACTAAACAAAATAAAAGCCCTTTTTAGGAGGATCTGAACGAGCAATCTTTCGTGTTTCATGCTGAAGCCACTTGCCCACCATCACCACCTCACTACAGATGAGGAAAGAGATGGTTTGAGGGCTCTTGAGCTTTATGAATGATCACAATGAATCAGCACGGAGTGATTTAGCACAGGTGTTCTGTAATTGGGCTGTGCAGGAAAAATTCTGCCTTCATTCAGCAATTCTCAATGTCACCTTTCCAGTGGGGAGTTCAAGAGAAAAGTCTGACAACTGACATGCAAATAAAATGGCTAAATGGGGTGAATATATGCAACCTTGATATTTCCCCTCCTCCATGTTTTTATGGGCTTATTTGTTACTTATTTTCATTTCAATAAAAATATTTAACAGGTGGAATCCTTTAAAAAGACCCAAATAGTTTTGAAAAAGTTACTACTGAAGCACTTCTGATCACCATCTTCATTCTGAAAAGGGACTGCCTCCGCGCTTGTGCCCTGTGGCAATTCTCAGCACCTCGTCAAGCATCATTAAAATCTTATATGATTTCTATGATTGAAATTCTAAGGCTAGTTTGAGGGAGAGTAAAAAAAAAAAAATCTAGGGAAAATGCATCAAGAAGCATGAAAAACAGATGAATACATCCATCAGAGAGATGAATACACTCTCCTGGTGTGTTTACTGTATGGGATATTTTTGACTGTCAGAGCCGAGCAGAGATTGGGCTTTTCACAGATTCAGAGTGAAAACCAAAAGCAATGTCGTGAACTAAATCTGGAAACAAAATGGAACATTTTGCTCTGCAGTGCCTGGGAGAAACCCAGTGCACTTTCCGCTGGAGTTTCTTTAGCCTCTTTCAGTTCTAACATTAAAGTGTGACTGTTCTTACATACTTTCAGTAATTAGAACATATTGTTTTTGTGCCAAGAGAGACAGGGGTCTGTGAAAAACATTTCCCCTTAAGAATATTTCTCAGCTCCTTTTCAGCCTCAGCTCTTTATATGTCACGTTGCCAAAGCTATAGAGAACTAAAGCTCCCTGTTAATACATTAGTCCCTCAGTGTTTCATATGTTTGGAACACAATTTTCCTTTGTTGAATTTTCCCCTCAAAGCAATCAAAGTTCCAGGTAAATTAAGCCTCCTAGCAGTGAGGTGCATGCTTTTACTTCAAAATGACAAATTAAAATATTTAAGCCTGGTAGTTCTTTACTGCTGAGAAAAAAAATCCCAAACTAGTCCAAAGACCCTGCCACACTGAAAAAGTAATTTCTAGTCTACATCCAAGCTCTGCAAGCCCTGGCTGCTAGCCACAAAGATGGCTCCAGCCCTCCAAAGGTCAGGGATGCTAGTTCCAGAGTGCCTGTTGGAGTACCAGGCCTGTGGTATGCTCTGGTACATGGCCCCCCAAATGTTCTGGAGGGTGCACTCTGGATGTAGTGAATTCATGCAGTCAGATTTGCTGATTATATGCAGTTAACCCCAGTTAAAAAAGCCGTAGTGAGTCTCAGGGCAAGGTGTTGGCTTATTGTCCACTTCCAACTGTAGTAAATACCTTTGTTCCCTTCGACAAGCCATCAGGCACCCTTCACAGCGTGTGGCTTTTTCACATTCACTGAGAATGTGGTACAGGTGTGACTAAAACTGGGTTGAATCACGAGGTTGGAAAAGACCTTTAAGATCATTGAGTCCAACTGTTCCTGTCCTATGTTAAACAATATCCCTAAGTACCTCATCTACCAGTCTTTTAAATACATCGAGGGGAGGTGACTCAACCCCCTCCCTGGGCAGCCTGTTCCAGGCCCTGACAACTCGTTCGGTGAAGAACTTTTTCCTAACATCTAATCTGAACCTGCCCTGACACAGCTTTGTGCCATGTCCTCTTGTCCTCTCTCCTGTCACCTGGCTGAAAAGACCATTGCCCACCTCTCTACAACCTCCTTTCAGGTAATAGTAGGTGGTGATAAGGTCTCCCCTCCTCTTCTCCAAGCTAAACAGCCCCAGCTCCCTCAGCCACTCCCCATAAACCTATGTCATGTCCTAATTTCTGGGCTCAGTAGAAAGAAAAGCTGCCGAGATTGAAAGTAGATATTTGACTTGTTGCCCTGCAAGACTGGCTGATAAGAATCATAGAATCATAGAATGGTCTGTGTCGGAAGGGACCCCATGGATCATAGAGCTCCAACCCCCCTGCCACAGGCAGGGCCACCAACCTCCAGGTCTGGATCTACACAAGGTTGCCCAGGGCCCCATCCAACCTGGCCTTGAACACTTCCAGGGACGGGGCATCCACTACTTCTCTGAGCAGCCTGTTCCAGCACCTCACCACTCTCTCTGTAAAAAACTTCCCCCTAATATCTAATCTAAACCTTCCCTCCTTTAGCTTTAGTCCATTCCCCCTTGTCCTGCCATTATCTACCCTTTTAAAAAGTTTAATCCCCTCCTGCTTATAAGTTCCCTTCAGGTACTGGAAGGCTGCAATGAGGTCCCCCCGCAGCCTTCTCTTCTCCAGGCTGAACAAGCCCAGCTCCTTCAGCCTCTCTTTGTAGGGCAGGTGCTCCAGCCCTCTAATCATCTTCGTGGCCCTCCTCTGAACCCTCTCCAACAGTTCCACATCTTTCTTGTATTGGGGGCTCCAGATCTGGACACAGTACTCCAGATGGGGCCTCACGAGGGCAGAGCAGAGAGGGACAATCACCTCCCTGTCCCTGCTGGCCACCCCTCTTCTAATGGAGCCCAGGATCCCATTGGCCTTGCGAGCTGCAAGAGCACACTGCTGGCTCATGTTAAGTCTCTCGTCCACCACAATCCCCAAGTCCTTCTCAGCAGGGCTACAAGAAGGCGTGTTGGAAAGAGTTAAGCCATTATTTGGGAAAGCGCTAAATTTACACTGGCCAAAACCGTGCAAAGGACTATGCTAAGAATTCAATTTTGGACCTAGATTATCTGTGGATAATGGGATGCAGAGGCTTGAGTTTATGCTTGGGTCCTATTTAGTTTATTAATATGGATATGGACTCAGACATCATCTTATCCTACTGTGCAGCAATGTTTATGTGAAAGACAGGCAGCACTGCTAAAACATGAGTTTATTTGCATTTAACACAGAGATGAAATAAATGACTTTGTTTAGTTTTCTATGGAAAGGTTACACAATATTTGGACTTGTTTATGCAGTAGCAGACACATTTTTAAAATTCTCCTTACCAAAGAAAAAGTTTATTTTATTTTTGTCTTCAGAATAGAAAGGAAGAAGAGACAAACAAAATGTAGAGAACTGGGAAGCTTCTTTTCAAAGCTGACAGAAATGCATATCTATAACTTGTGAAATCCATACATTTAAACAGATGAACATATGCTTTGCTTTCATGCAATAGAGGGAGAAGACACAAAACAGTCTTTCTACAACTTGCTAGGCATGAGAAGTAGAGAGGACTGCAGTAAGAATGGTATATTAACATCTTAAAATTCTTAGACATAGCTAAGATTTGACCTGATCTCTTCACCCTGCAAACATAAAAAAATCCCTACACTTTTGAAATGCTTCTTTTGTCTGTTCAATTTTATTTATCCCAGAGAAAAAATTTCTTAGTGTAGCTGTAAAGAGCACTCCGAGACACAGGCTCCAGAAAAGGGATTTGGGATGTTCAGAGGTCATTAGCAAAAGAGCAGGCTACCTTAACTTGCCTGTCAAGTTCAGGCTCAACATACCTTATTTTCCATCCTCTATCAGCTGGCTGGTACAGACATCTCAGACTCTCCAGAGTCTGTACTCTTTCACTAGTTATTTCAGTGCTGTATGCTAGGATCAAGGTTTCAATATAAATCACATCTTGAAATCAGATTCACTACAGTTTGCAGGTGTTTGGTACCGGAGCTTTGGGATGAACTTCTATTGAGGTACACAAGTATTTGCACCTGGATTAGCATTTCCTGCAAACTCTAGCAAAACTTGAGGCATTAATCCTTCAACAGTAAGAAGAGATTGGAAGGAAATTCTAAAAAATCTTTCAGAAAGCATTTCCACTTATCATTGGTATCTCTATGAGAAATACAGGAAGGGGAGTTTAAGAACAGAGATAGAGAAAAAGATTAAATTTGCTGAAGTACCAATCAAGGAGTCAGTATGCATAGCTAGTAATACTAGTTATATTACCGTAGTTATTATATTATAATATGCATAACTAGCAACTACTGGAGGTAGCCTACAGCATGCATAAATCCTCCCCTTGCACAAGGTTAGGCCCTGAACTGACCTGGGCAATCTGCCTCACCTGAGTTAATCCTGTAAGCAACTATATTTATGAAATTCCCCATACTTATTCTGAAATTTCTAACCTCAACTGCCCACTGAAATGCAAGAGTTCTGTTCAGAAGCGTCTAAATTCCCTATATTTACTCAAACAAATACCTTAGACATTTTTTATGGTATGCGATGGAGATGCCCATGGTGGTGCCAGCCTCCTGCGGTCCGTTAAAGCCATATGTTTATTGACAGCTATATTTTAGGCAGTTAACATCAAGTGAGAGGAATAATATCCCGGAAAAACATGACTGAGTAATCCCTCTTACCATGACACAGTTACACACTGGGTTTGAATGAAGATTTGCAAAAGCACTACTAATTCTACAGCCTCCCAACTTTAAAGTGTTTGAATTCACAGTCCCAAGATTTCTAATATGTATATTATACATTTATACACAGTTCTTCAGTTTTCCTTGGAAAACATCATGTTATAACGCCGTGCTGCTGAGGAGACAAACGAGCACATGAAAAGCTCTTGCTGAGCTCCTGCAGGAAGGCTGTGCCCAGTGTGTGGAACATCTAATGGCACAAAGTAGCTGGAAGCGGTGAGAACACAGTCAGGGGAGTCACAATCTGTGGAAAATGCGTCTGCCAAACCGATACAACATCCAATTTGGAATTTTTTCAGATGCAGAAACTCTTGGGCTCTTTGCTTCTTTATTTCCTACTTTTCATTTTAAGTAGAAGAAGAAAAAGGTGTATAACTGATATTGTGACTTTTCCTCTCCCCTCCTTGCAAACTTTCAGGTTCTTGATGCATTAAATTCTATAATTCAGTGAAAAAAGTTTTAGAATTCAGTGAAATGGATAAGAGCAAGATAAATTCCCTTCCCCCTCCGCCCTTTTCTTTTAAGCATGGGCAAAAAAGCCCTTTCCAATTGGGTATAGCCTTTCTGTTTAAGTTAAAAATGCAAAACTAAACGGTGGCAGAACCTCAGAGATTAAAGCCTTTAGTGTTAAAGTTTGGCAGTTAGAAGAAAACTAAACAGTCTCATGATGGAAAATGTGAAAGAAGTTTAATCCTAGACATAGTTGCCTGTGCTGCTTAATATCCTGCTTTGCTCACCATACATAAAGCACAGAGACATGGAGTGATACAGTCTGCAGCATGACTTGCTCTCTAAAACTCCATCTAGATGGTCCCGTGTTTATGTTTTTCATTTTTCCACATGGTATGAAAGATGGTTTCCCAATCAAATATCAGGGTTGTCCTATGCTTTGCTCTTTTTTTCCTATGTCCTTCATGTTTTTATGTTGTGGTTTATATGTAAGAACAAGCAGTGAATCAAACAAGAGAATTAAACATAATTAAGATTGTGCAGATTGATCTAAATAAAAATGCAGCCCCCTTTGTTTTGTCATGGCTCTTAAGAAAGTGAAGGCTTTTACTACTGTAACTAGGATCAGAATGAAAAATAGCCAGCCTTGACTTCTAGCAGTATCTTACCTTGCTGATGGAGAAGAGTCTGCTCCTCCTGCCAAAAAAGACATCACACCTGAGAAGATATATGAGTTCATCTGTTTTAAAGGCTACTCTTCTAGGAAATTCAGCTGAGATGGCTTTGTGGAATAAATTGTTGTGCATGCAGAATTCACAGACAAATGCTGATTCTTCACAGATGTGCTCAAAAACATCTGGTCTCCGTCAGAAATACCTACCACTTACAGCTTGCTGTTAGAAAGAGCTGAGGATGTTTAAGCTTTTAACTCAAGGCATTTGAAAACAAAATTGGTTTATCTGAAGACAGACAGAAAAGATATAAAATGAGAATTTGCTACTGACTCTTCCTTAGTAAATGCCCTTCCATGTATGGAAGGGATCACAGCAACATTGGTGACTAGTCAGGGAAGGAACTAACACTGTAGGAAAGGTATTACTGACAGAAGATGCTAGTAATGAAAATATAGAGACCTGTCTTGAGGATCAAATGTCAGTAACATCCGCCTGGTAAAATCATATAAATGTGGTGGACAACTTAATCTGTGTCAAGGAACTTTAAAGGTAAAATCAGGGCAACCTTGCCCTAACTTGAAAAGGAGAGGCTACACAGAGATCTATCTTGGTCTGTTAGCAGCTCCAGTTCTGTCTGTAATTGCTGTGAAGGCCTCTCAATTTGCCAAACATGTTAATCATTTTACTGTACAGACTGGAATTTTAGGATTTGTTTTAAAACAATTACATAAATAAACATAAATGGAGGACATCAACTATGTGACTCATGCTCAGAATTTTCTTGTCTGAAACATGTTACCAGTGTAAAAAATTTTATCCTCTTCAAGGCCTATAAGTATTCAGGGAGAATCCAGCGTGTTAGGTATAAATAACTCAGACATCAAGTTCCCTTGGGAACAAGAATGCATATAGAGTTTTCATGCTCACTCTGAAATCACATGAGATGCCAGGCAAGAGTAACAGGTAGCATGCTGCAGAGAAGACGATGTCTGAAGTACTGTCTTCTGCCTGATCTATTCCAAGATGCCAGGGCTTACCTTTTGGTGGTGAAATAAGAGGCACACACTTCTAAGTCAGGATAGATAACTGAAAGGAGCAAAGTTACATTCAAAACTAAATGCAGCAATTGCAGAAGTGTCTACTGGGAATTTGGGTTCAACCTGGAGTTCAAAATGCTGAGCATACTTCACATTTCTGGTCTCATCCCTTTGTCACCTGTTTTTCTCTCTTCCTATCAAACAACCATGGAGCTGATATTTCATCTTCTCAGCTTTCAAGGGCCGGCTGGCCTGTCTTCACTGTAATTCAGGGGATGTTTTCTTTTTTCCTGGAGTCATTATTATCAGGCCTGCCAGATAATGAGCATTGACCTGCTAATTTTTCTGCATCTTGAGTTGGTGGGTGGAATTGACCCAAAATATGGAAAATCTAGTAGATGTTTCGATTTTCTTGATGATCTATGACCTGTAATGTAGACACATGGAAGGTCTGGGGCTTTTCTTTACATTTTAATCATAGGATGTATGACTTATTCATCCATCAGAACCCTGCAGCATTGCAACACTTAATTGAACTTTACTTTTTTTTATCAAAATCCTTTTACTTTTCCAATCACTGTAATAAAAATATCAATCAATTTACCATCACAATGATCTTCTGAATTATTTTGTCTTTCAAAATGTAGAGACATAGTTTACTGTCTTTTATGCCAGTAGCCAGATGAAGTTCTAGTTTGGCTTTGGCCCTTCTAAATTACTCCCTGCAAAACCTCACATCATTGTGGTCCTCCTGAATGACTTGCCCCTTCTTCCAAAGGACAGAAAGCCTCCTTTTCTTTCCTGAATTCCAGCCAACGTTCTCTGTTCAGTCAGACTGGTCTTTCCTGTCAGTCTGTCTTTCATCACATGGAGATGTCCTGCTCCTGCACCTTTAAGACTTCCTTCTTGAAGAATGTCCAGCTTTCCTGGACTCTTTTGCCCCAGCTGATGCACCACACCCTGTTTGTCACTCACACACCTTAAGGGCTTCATTTACACTTGGTGGGGACTTGGTTGTCATGGCTTCTGGCCTGTCCTAGGTGCTCCTGGCTATGATCTTGGTTCCCCATGTGACTCCTTAGTTTGGGAACCCTCCTCTATACCACATTAGAGCTTTCCCACACGGATCAAGCTGGCATTGGAGCTGCTGTACTTGGCAGTTGACTACCATTTAAATTGTTGGTACCATGCCTCAGTGCCACCTGAAAGCCAGAGACCCACTACAGCACAGCAAAACTGTGCAAGGGGAATAGTGGGTTGTTCTAAGGTTCTGTGTCTGGTCAGTAAGTCCCATCGCCCAGAAGGTTTTGTTGGCTGAGGTTTACCATGAGAAAGGCTCAGATGTTCTGGGAAGCAGCCTGTTTATACATTGGTCCAGTGTCCCTCTTGTTCTGTTTTAGAAGAGAAGACAGTAATCATCAGCTGGATACATGATGAGAGGCAGAAAAAACACACTATAATTTCGTCTACAGTGGAGAAGCTACAGACTAGTAAAGCCAAGGACCAGACTATGACAGTGCCCATATCCACTAATCTTTTCTGGTATTTTCTGAATGATTTTGACTCTTGCTTGTCACTGCAAGTGATCAACTGATGCATCAAATCTGAATTTTCAGATTCAGTTCCCACTCATACTTCCATAGTTCTTTCATGGTTGGCGACTCTCATCAGCACACCCATTTTGTGGTGTGCCTGTAGGTGAACAGAGACAACCAGTGAGTGGGTATATAACCTTGTTTATGCTATTGCCCTGGATTCAGCTAGTATAGAATTAATTTTCTGTCTAGCAGCTGGTGTAGTGCTGTGTTTGGGAGTTAGGATGAGAGCAGTGCTGATAACACACTGAAGGTTTAGTTGTTGCCAAGCAGTCAAGGACTTTTCAGCTTCTCACACTGCCCTGCTAGTGAGAAACGGGGGCATCCAGGAAGCTGGGAGGGGACACGACCAGGACAGGTGACCCAAACTGGCCAAAGAGGGTATTCCATATGAATGATGTCATGCTCAGCATAAAGGGGGCCTGGTGGGAGTGGATCACATGGCTTCAGGACACACGGTTTTGGGGATGGTCCAGCTTCAGGACAGCTCTTAGCTCTATGGTCTGAGCTGTGTGGTCTGGTGAGAAAACTGCATAGTGTATCACCATTTTTGTTTATTTTGCTATGAAATCCCTCTAGTGTTATTTCTCCCTCCCTCTACTGTCCCAGCAAACTGTCCTTTTCCCAATCCACCTGGTTTGCCTTTGTCTATTCTTTTATTCCCCCCGCCCCTGTGGGAGGGATCAAACTAGTGGCACATGGTGCTCAGCTGCAGTCTGGGGCTAAACCACGACAGCTATAAATCAGTGGAGCTTGGATGATTTACGGTCAAACTTTGCTGACAATCAATAGCCTCAGTATACTGAGATGAGCTTAATTCAGTGGCTGAGGAAACATCTTGACCTTTTGTTGCTAACAAGATAGGTACCAGGTGTACTAGGAGGTATCCTTCAGGGCTACCATCCTTTTTCCTTTTTCCTTTTTTTTTCCTTTTTCCTTTTTCCTTTTTCCTTTTTCCTTTTCCATTTTCCGTTCCTTTTCCTTTTCCTTTCCCTTTCCCTTTTCCTTTTTCCCTTTCCCTTTTCCTTTTCTTCTTTCCCTTTTATTAACTCACAGCTTGGGACTTCCATCTGAATGTTTCTCCACCTCTGAGCCCTTGTGTATCAAATTCAGTAGAACTGGGCTAGGACTCAGGACACATTGTTTTCTGTATGAGATAGATTACTCTGGGCAAATTACTTCATATCCTCATGCCTCAATTTCTCAACATGCAAAATGGTGCTGATAATTCTGACCCTCTGAAGAAGCATTTTGCAAGTTAACAGTAAAATATGCTACTATGGATTTGGGTGCTACACCTTGATTTCAGTTCTCCAGCTGTTTTCATTTTTGACTTGTTTGTAGGCGATGAGAAAGCATTGGGGAACTCATAAAGTCAATGTGTAAACTGGCAATGAATTTAAGATTCTCCTGACAGCCTTTACTGTGCCTGCCTGGGAATTCCTGCCAGAGAGCATAAAGGTTTAAATGAGGTGCGGTTGTGATGATCCTGCAGGAAAGCAAGATGTGTGTACTGGGAATTAGCCAAAGGTTATTATCCACAGCTCATGTACTAAGGAGATCTCTGCTTTCACTGCGGAATAGAAGTGGGTTTCTTTTGATTCAGTCTATGAGTAAACAGAGGAAGAGTCCTCTATGAATGAAATGTTTTCTGCCCCAGGGTCAGCAGTGGGAAAGAGTCTGTGGTTTCCCCTGGGTGAACTGACTTTACTTCTGGCCAATTACCTGGACCTCTCACGAATCTTTATTAAGGCACCTGTGACTGTTGTTTGCTCAAACTGCAAGATGGTGAGACTAGACTACAAGATTCCAAGCTATACCTGTCATTACTGGTAACAGGTTCACTCCAAGAAGCAGAGAATCCTCATACCTTATTGCTGTTTTACTTCGGAATAATTCTAGTGAGATCAATGATTCAATGAAATGTAATCATGCTGAATAGGTTGAGATAGGTGTAGTGTAAGAGAGAATTAATATAACTTTAATATGAGAATTTTCATAGTTTTCAGAATAGACTAGTTTAAGAGAAAGCTGTAACTGTGTAAGCTGCTTGCAAGGGCAGAGCAAAACTTAACCATAACAACGCAACAGTAACAGCCTTGAAGATAAAGAAGTAAGAATTTGTGAGTTTTTAGGAATAGATTAGTTTTGGATTTTAGCAGAACTTGGCTGTAATCACTTGAGCTGTTTCATCAAAGCAACTACAAAACTTAGCCATAATAGTGCAGCAGCCTTGAAACCAGAGGAAGTAGGAGATAGAGGAGTCGTAAATAATGAGACTAACAACCAATTAAAAGTCAGAGTCTATCTTGTTTTCAGTGAAAAACTAA
>VZTU01027178.1:0-31185 GCA_013400835.1 Zapornia atra | reverse complement strand
TAATCTGTATAAATATGAGAAATTTGGCTTTAATGGGCGCACACATTTGGAGGAGCGATCCCCTGTGTGCCCAGCGCTGCAATAAAGGATACCTGCTTAATAGTCACCAAGGCTATTGAGTTTTGATTCCGGCTTTCCGAGGCATCATCAATACCTCCCCTACAAAGAGAGGCTGAGGGACCTAGGTTTGTCTAGCCTAGAGAAGAGAAGGATGCAGGAGTACCTTGTTGCAGCCTTCCAGTCCCTGAAGGGAGCATAGAAACGGGAGGGGAAACAACTTTTTGAAAGAGTAGATAATGGCAGGACAAGGGGGAATGAACTAAAGCTAAAGGAGGGAAGGTTTAGATTCGATATTAGGGGGCAAGTTCTTCAGAGAGAGTGGTGAGGTGCTGGAACAGGCTGCCCAGAGAGGTGGTGGATGCCCCATCCCTGGAAGTGCTCAAGAACAGGTTGAATGGGACCCTGGGCAACCTTGTGTAGAACCAGGCCTGGAGGTTGGTGGCCCTGCCTGTGGCAGGGGGGTTGGACCTCTATGTTCCTTGTGGTCACTTCTAACCCAGACCATTCTATGATTCTATGATTCTGTGATTCTATGATAATACATTGGCAAATTGATCTCAAATGCATTCTAGCTCACATCTCTATTTGAGTCTGAGCTGGATGTTTTTTATATTGTGATTTAGCGAGTATGTTTATTGTGTCAAAACAGCCAAGGATTGGAATTATCCTTAATTTTCATATACTCCATCTTCTCAGAAAAACAGTATGTTTCTCAGAAACTGTTATGGAGACCTGACATGCAAATCCCCATAGAAATATTTCTCTCATGCTGAAAGAAGGCTTTGCAAAAGTGATTGAAATTTTCGGGGTAACTTTTTAATCCTTTGAGTCGTACCAAAATAATTTGACTTTTCCTTAATTTCACATTGAAGAACAAAATAAATTAAAACAATTGTCAAGTTGTTAAGAAAAGATTTCTAATACTTACTTGCCTTCCTGAACATAAAATCGAATCAGAGAGAAAGGAGAAAAAACCTACAAAAATTAAAAGATGCCTGAAAGAAATATGCCAGCTGATCCCTTCAAAATAGATAAACAATTTCAAAACTAAGTGAATGGTTTTTTTGCTTTTAAGAAAGTTTTAAAATATCTTTCACATAGTATATTTTTTCCTATGAAACTCAAATATCTGATTTCCCAATTAATCTTCTTCAAGGCATCCCGGCATTTGTATTTCAATCTTACACCAATATCTATATAGGATTTTCCATGAAAGACTGTATCCTTTTTCATCAACTAACTTTAAGAAGCAAAGCTCTTCCTTTAATTCCTTGAGTTTAATTGTTTTAGCACTTAGGCTATTGCTAAAATAATCAGAAGCACCTTTTTAGATGGGAAAGGAATTTAGCTATTAATGAAGAGAGTTTTTCAAAAGTTTTCCAGTTCTCTAGATGTTCAGAAGATGAGTTTTCCATAAGGGTTTTTCATATTATTTTTTATTTTTGCTTTCACCTTTCCCAGATAAATAATGAGTTTAATTATAATCTGGGACTGAGTAGTGATATGACACCTGCTGAGAATGCTACAAATATTTTCAATATTTCATGTGGAAGATGAATCTAAAACCTGAGCAATGTCAATAGAGAGTGCTTGCCATCTCTGACTGACTTGTTGGGAAATCTGACAGTGATGCTGGTGCCTCCAATTCCTGCTTTTAATCCTCTACAAAACGTGGAGAAGACATTGATTGTCACATTTACAAAATAAAGTATCCCACCATTATGCATGTTCGACAGGTAAAGAATACACTGCGAATAAAAACCCACGATGGCATTTGAAATATAACAAGTTGGATTCTCAGCACCTGGCAGAAGACTTCAGTGAAGTTACACCCACTTGTACCTGCATCTGTTTTTCTGCAGTATACTATAGGTTTTTATAGGAGTCAGCTCTAAGCCTTCCTACCATCTGCTTTTCTTACACCCACAAAGATCATGCACTGGTTCCTAAAATGTGTCATCCCACATTATGCCATTGGTCCTTCCAGATCTATACCATGTGCCTGCCAAAGGTGAACACCTGCCTTTAGGAAGTAAGAGTCTCTAGTAATATATCTGAGCTATTATGGATTAATAAAATGTAGGTGTAGATGGATGTTCATTTACTGACCACCACGGGTTGACTTGTTTACATCTTGAAATAGAAGCTTTTGTTGTCTATCTGAGTGCAACAGCTTGCATGGCATTGCATATCATTATTAAACACTAACTTATCCAACCTGCTTAAAACTCTGAATATAGTGCTTAACTTAATGATCTCCTGTAGCCGTAAATTCTAGAAGGCGGCTGCATGCTGCATGTAGTACTTACTCCCTCTATTTCTTCTACATGGATTGTCTCATCATTTCATCCTCTGTCCTGATGTCTTTGTGCCATGTTTTTTAGAAGATAAACTTTTTAGTTCCTATGACCTTCATAATCTAAAAATCTTTACTTCAATTACTCTCCTCCACTCTGGGAAAATATATTTAAGTCTCTCTGGTTTTACTAACCTCATCCCAAATATTTTTACTATTTTTATGATCCACATAGCTCCTTATGATCTTTACTGTTTGGTTTCTAGGGGTTTAAGGCCCTGTGGGATCAGAAAAGTAATCTTACCAGCTCAGCTGTCCCCAAAAATAGTCTTTAGGCTCTTTGTATCAGCTTTCAACTGTAATGCAGGTTTTTAGAGCTTTTGCCTTCAACAAAGGTTCTTGGCAGGTCTTCAGCTGAGCTCACTCCAGTCCTACCTGTGAGGTGCTGATTGTCTCAGTGCCTCCAAATGGTGAGTGCACCCCAAGAGTCTAGGAACTTCATCCTCCACTCAGAAAGACAGATAGGTATTATTTAAAAATAGCTACAAAGAAGCCTATCCATCTCCAATTTGTATCCTCCTAAATCTAAGGCAACAATTTCAACCAACAGCTCAGTTTCAGCAGACAGTGCAGGTTATTTACAGAGGGATGTTCTTGATGCAGTTCCCATCAGATGTGGCTCCAATGTTGTTCTTCACAACACCTAGACACAGTGGCCAAGATTGACAATGATATATTAAACTCGATGGCAAAGGGTAGAAGGGTATCAAGGGCTTTAGACAAACACAGATGAGTCTCATACAGGAACCCAAACACAGATGAACCCAGATAAGTGTCAAATAATAGAGAGTAGAAAAGACTAATGAGAAATCTCTGTTAGGACTTATCATTTTAAAGACACTTGCTTTGTCCAACCAAAATAGTTTATTAAAGACATCCTAATCTCACAATCTCTACTTTAATGTGTTGGCTCTTGATTTTAAAAGAACTACAGAGATTATCCAGCTGGGCTGCTGTAGGTGTCAGTCAAGTTTTACTATTCCTATTGGTGGAAATGAGTTTCTGATGGTCAAGAACTTAGGGGACAAGACTAGGCAAGATCTGGTCTAGTTTTCTCTCTAAAGTCAAACCAGGCATTTTCCCTGTATAGTATTTAGATCTGTCTCATTTTGCTGAATGGTTGAGTCATTGGTGTGAGACCTCATCATGCCCTCTCAGAAAGTATATGACGATCTTGCTGTGCTTACCCTACTGCTTCCAGTAATTCCGCTGTTACCCAGGCATACGGTGAATCAGCTAATCCAAAGAGTGCTGCTGCTTAAGGACTGATGAGCTCCAGGCTTCTCCAAGAGAAAACTTTTGGCAGCATTCACACTGCAAGTTCTGGTGCTGTTGCACAGAAGGGTTTGTTTGAAAAGTGGTGTTTCTTTTTCTTTTACAAGCCAGGGGATGCTAATTCATCTTGGCTCACTGCAGCCTTCTCCACCATCTGTGCTGCCTGCATATTAAACACTTGGTTTATATCCCGTTCCTCCATTTCAGAGTTTACCTACAATTCTGCTCAGGAAGAAGATTTTCTGTTCCTTTTTTCATCCCTGTGCACTTGAAAGGGTGTCCTACCCAGCCAGGGCAGGGGTCACCTGAGATTTAAACCTGACTTCCAGGTTTCCAGCACCAAGTCAGACTTATCATTGGGTGAGTTATGACTAAAATTGGACATATTATTACCACTCAGTCATCTCGTCTGAGCGTTAAGTCTTCATGAGGAAATGGGCTTGTAATGGCAAGTCAGCTAGGTCTCTAGGATGGCTCCATCTGGACTGTTTTTTCTTTATAATGAGCTTTCCAAATGAAGACCAAAACACTTTTAAACATAAAAATGTGGTTCAATTATAGAATATTTACATAATCTTTCACACTGACAAAACTCAAAATTATTAAGTCAGAAAGATAAGTTTAAAAGGAGGGTATGAACAACTACTTTCCCCACTTGATACTTCCTTCCAAGCTTGGTTTTACGCACTTCAGTGAGTTTATGAGTTGTGGTAAATATTGCAGTCTCCCCTAACCTCTAGGAAGTTTTGGTTTTGTCCCCATGGAGTCCAGGATATCTCTTCTTCTCTCTCCTCTCAGACACTTCCCTTTTTCTCACATATGGTACACCACTTCTTGCTGTTTGCAACTCTCTGTGTTCTCTCCGACATACCTCACAGTAGGAAAAAAATAACTTTTCTCAGGTATGTTCAAGTTCTCCAATGTAAGGAACAACCTCTTTCAGAAGGCCTTAGCTGATACATTTATTCTGTTCACAAAATAAAAGAATTCATAAACAGGTAAAATAGATACTATATGTGGGGTTGACCTTGGCCAGGTACCCACGAAGCTGTTCTCTAACTTCCCCTCCTCAGCTGGACAAGGGGAAGAATAAAATGAAACCTTGTAGGTTGAGATAAAGACAGGGGGGTTGTTCACCAATTACCAGCATGGGCAAAACAGATTTGGCTTTGGGAAATGAATTTAATTTCTTGCCAATTAATAACAGAGCAGAATAATAAGAAATAAAACAAAAATGAAAATAATCTCCCCTCCACTTCCCCCTCCCACCGACTTTTCCTAGGCTTAACTTAACTCTTGAGTCTTTTATATGTTCCCCCCCAAATAGTGTAGCGGAATGGGTGTTGAGGTCAGCACATAAAACTTCATCTGTGCTGCTCCTTCCTCTTCACACTCTTCCTTTGCTCCAGTGCTTGGTCCTACCCACAGAATACAGTCTTTCATGAGCTGCTCCAGCGTGGGTTCCCCACAGGGTCACAAGTCGTGCCAACAAGCCTGGGCTCCTACCTGGGCTCCTCTCTCCATGGGGCCACAGGTCCTGCCAGGATCCTGCTCCAGTGTGAGTTTCTCACGGGGTCACAATATCTCCTTTGGCATACACCTGCTCTTGTGTGGGGACTCCATGGGCTGCAGCATGAGTATATTCTCCAACATGATCCTCCAAGGGTTTCAGCAGGGCAACCTGCTTCACTATAGTCTTTACCACAGGCTTCAGGGAAATCCCTGCTCTGGCATGTGGAAGAACATCAAAATGAATCCTTTTTTTTTTTTTGGTATTTTTATTTATGTCACTTCTGCTGGTGTAAAGTCTTCTTACTGTGACCAGACATAAAATGGACTACTGTTCCTTAAATTTTTAAAATAAACAAATCAAAACACCTTTATGTAGCGCTGTAAAAGTAGTACAGTAGAAAGTCTAGTAGATTTTGATCCAGAAGATACAGTAAATATAAAGAATTCAAATAAGGTTTGTGATATAGAGGATGTGACCTCAGCTCTAACCTCACAGTTATACTGTCACTACTGTGTT
Source organism: Zapornia atra (assembly GCA_013400835.1). Classification (NCBI taxonomy): domain Eukaryota; kingdom Metazoa; phylum Chordata; class Aves; order Gruiformes; family Rallidae; genus Zapornia; species Zapornia atra. Next base: position 25,465 of record VZTU01027178.1, on the reverse strand, counting down.
TCAGGTGATATAACACCTACAGGAAAGAATGCATAAAGGAGATGAATCCATAGGAAATAAGGTGAAAAGATGAAATTTCACAAGTAACTTGCATGATCTTTTTATATACATTTTCTCAAAATATCTGTCAGTCTGTGGATTTCGTCAGGAATGTACTCCTTAACTTTGTAATTAATGCTACAGACAGAAGATGTGACTTTGTAAGCTCCATCTTTGCTACTCTATTGTAATTGCAATTTTGTGCTGTTACTGGTACAAAAGGCTACACATAGTTGTTTGGCTCTGTAGATACCTGCAGTGATTAATTACCAGTGAAATTTTATAGAAAATCCTTAAAAAGCTGGAGGCCTAGCTTTAAGTACAACATGTGCCTCATTTCTTCAAAAGAAACATTAATTGGAGCAGATTTAAAGCTCTAACTTGTAGAACCTAATCAGAAATGACTTGACTTATACCACTATCAAGCACAAACTCTACTGAAGTCAGTGGATATGAAGGGGAAATTTGTCTAGCTAAATGCATGTCACCAAGAATATCTAGCAAGACACCGAGCCTATTGCAGAAAACTGAGGAATATATTTTAGCTCTTTTAAAGTTGTAACAATTCATTCTTGGGGCCCTTCTCCCCAAAATCTTGAAAGTGATATAAGTACTCTTAGCAGTTGGTCCATCTGCTTGAAACAATTTTGTGAGCTGACATGTATGAATGAATAATGAATTACACAAGAACAATGATCCTCCTGAGCTACAGAAATCACTCAGCATGCTTATTTATACTCCATTAACTAAAAATTAAAGCATAAAATGTCAATTCATGATGGTCGCAGAGAAGTAGCCTTAAACCCTTGCACTAGGAAGGTCTCAGTAAGGATATTCTTATGCTCTCCAGATAGGGTTGTGTGCAGTAGAAGCCTCTGCATTATAAAATAATAGACAATCTAATTCCAGCACCTTCATCTGGCTTTTGGAATGCAAATTTCAACTGTCAAGTCTTAATTAAAAACTACCAGTCAGCACTATTTAAAAAGTGGAAGAGAACTAAGTGGTAGGTTGCTGCAGAAATTGTGCAAGTTGCATGCTAAAAGAAGTAGCTAAGGTGACAGGTATATAATTATCATCACATCAAGTGAGGGACAAGAAACAGTCTATAGTTCCTGGAGAGGTGGGGCTCCAGCAGTCTTCAGTGTGGCAATGGGGTCTTCAGACAGGGTTAATTTGTCATTCCATTTATTTCAAAGGAGAATCTCCTTCTATGCCAAACCTCTGTGAGCCTTCAAAACTGGTGACATGTGCTGGGTGAGGTTTACGCATAAAGAGGTTAGCGTGAACACAGACAGTTTAAGACACAATGCTGTGTTCAGGTATTTGGCAGATTCTGCTCAGCAGCACATCACAGCTGTGTTGTAATCCTTCATTCAACAGAGAACCAGCAAAGCAATGAATCAAAGGCCCACTGCACTTATCATCTGAAGGCAAGAATATTCAGCAACTGCTGCAGGTTTTATACCAGCAAAACAGATCTCCTGTGTACTGCTAAAAAGTGCAAGTTCTGGATAAAGGACCATACTTGCTGCCTAAGACAAAACCACTCAGAAATACCATCCAGTACTCCTTAAGACTATGATACTAACACTACAAAACTTAACAGCACTGTCCTCTTCCTCATAGCTATGCAGAAGGAGACCTTCTGCACTGAGATTTCTTCTGGTTAAACATATTAATGTGAGGCAACAGTAATGCTCTGTTTGCCTTGGTTTTACAGGTCAGATCCTCTGACCGTCGCCCACTGCTGCAGCTGATGTGGAGGTGCACTGAGGGATAGTAACAGCCTTGTGCCTTATTCCCCAAATCCACATTTGCAGCCTGCTCTCCCCTGTGTGTGTGTGAGGTGCTTGAATCACAGAATCACAAGGTTGGAAAAGACCTTTGAAGATCATCAAGTCCAACCATTCTCATCCTAAACTAAACCATATCCCTAAGTACCTCATCTACCCTTTTTTTGAACACATCCAGGGAAGGTGACTCAACCACCTCCCTGGGCAGCCTGTTCCAGGCCCTGACAACTCTTTCAGTGAAAAATTTTTTCTAATGTCTAATCTAAACCTGCCCTGGCACAGCTTCATGCCATTTCCCCTTGTCCTATCTCCTGTCCCCTGGCTGAAGAGACCATCGCCCACTTCTCTACAACCTCCCTTCAGGTAGTTGTAGGTGGTGATAAGGTCTCCCCTCAGCCTCCTCTTCTCCACGCTAAACAGCCCCAGCTCCCTCAGCCACTTCTCATAGGTGGTATGGTACCCATGGAGTCTGAGTAGTTACAGCAAGTGAAGAAAACTCCCAAAGAAGAGGTGTCACTGATAATTCTGCAGAAATATATTAAGAAAATAGTGCCAATTCAGACTTTGGATTTTCTGATGGTTTTGTCAGCTTAAGACTGAACATGAAAAAACACCATCCTAATCTTTTTTATATTTAACCTGAGAATTTGGCTAAGTAGGCTTAACAGTCAAAACTCAATTTTAGAAATGGCATCATGCTAAATGAACTTTACTTCGTTCTCCCTGGTTAGAAAACCTTAGCCTTTAAATCTCGGCAGGTTTGGAATATCCAGTCTCCTGGATAATATATAATCAGTACTGGAGAGGAATAATGTATTAGCTACTCAGACATCTGTCAGAAAAAAATCTTTGTATAGCAATTTTCCACTTTGGTGTAATCTATACTTGACACATTTGACTTGACTAATTATTCATAAATAAAAGTAGTGTTACCATACTTATTGTCTGGGCCCTGAGGGTTCTGCTAAGCTTTAAGGACCCTGCCCACCTCCAGGGCGTCCTTCCCATGCCAAAGACCGCATTTTAGGACCCCAGAGCTACCAATCCCTGCTGCAGTGGCACCACAGGACATTGTTTTCCAGCTGCCCATAGCCCTACCATGCTTGGCTATGGTCTCCACCAAGCCATGGACCAACATTCCCATCTCCATGCCCTTGCCAGGCCATCTCAGGGCTCTGTCTGATCCTGGTTCCCTTCACTGGGCCTGATCCTAATTCTCCATTGCCCTTTTCCCTGATGCTGCACACACTGGCAACCATCAGAATCGCAGAACAGTAGGAGTTGAAAAGGACCTCTGGAGATCATCTAGTACACTTCCTGTGATAAAATAGTATGACCTAGAACAGGTCGCACAGGATTGCATCCAGGTAGGTTTTGAATATCTCCAGAGAAGGAGATTCCACAACCTCTCTGGACAGCTTGTTCCAGTGGCCTGAAACCCTCAGAGTAAAGGAGTTTTTCCCCATATTGAGATGGAGCTTCCTGTGTTCCAGTTTGTGCCCAGTGTCCCTTTTCCTATTGCTGGACACGACTGAGAAAAGTTTAGTCCCATTGACATATTGGTAAGTGTTGATAAGATCCCCTCTTAGTCTTCTCCAGACTAAACAGCCCCAGCTCTCTCAGCCTTTCCTAATACAAGAGATGCTCCAGTACCCTCATCATCCTTGTAGCTATCCACTGGACTGTCTCGAGTAGTTCCCTGTCTTACTTGAACTGGGGAGTCCAGAACTGGAAACAATTCTCCATATGTGGCCTCACCAGGGCAGAGTAGAAGGGGAGGAGAATCCCCCTTGGCCTGCTGGCAATGTTCTTCTTAATGCACCCCAGGTACCATTGAACTTCTTGGCCATGCAGGCACGTTGCTGGCTCATGGAGAGCTTGTCCACCAGGACTCCCAAGTCCTTCTTTGCGGGGCTGCTTCTCATCAGGTCAACCCCTAATGTGTACTGGTGCCTGGGGTTATTCCTCCCTAAGTGCAGGACCCTACACTTGAGTTTGCCAAATTTCATTTGGTTCCTCCTTGCCCAGCTTTTCAGCCTGTCCAGATAACACTGAATGGGAGTGCTGCCTTCTGCTGTATTTGCCACTCTTTCCAGCTTTGTATCATCAGCAGACTTGCTGAGGGTAAACTCTGTCCCCTCATCCAGGGCATTGATGATTTTCTTCAAAAAGACTGGACCAAGCACTGATCCTTGGGGCATGTATGGCTAGAGGGCTTAAGCTAGACTCTGTGTTGCTAATTACCCCCTATTAGGATTGACCTGAGCTGAATTCCTTCTCCCCCTGTCTCACCTGGCCCATGGGACCTCTTCAGGTGGCTGGACACCTTCCTCACCATGATTATCACATGGTTATCTACTCCATCTCTTAGTAGCTGGATCCTGCTACTTCCTGAAAATTATAGTGCAACACTAATGCTCCAATCCTTAATTAAGCTTAATTAAATTAGTATATGCTCAGTTTTTATTTGGTACAAAAAAAAAAAGTGAGAAAATTGAGACTACTCTTATTCCTATCTCCTCATGTTTGTTGGTTTTATGCATTCCAAGATCTTTGGGACATTTGTGAAGACTGTATGGGTTGCCTTGGGAAAGGTGATTCAAGTTGAAATAAAGCTGCTTGGATGGAATGAATGTTGTCTTTTCTTTAGCATAAATTTGGACTGATTATGGTGACTGATCTGCTCTTGCAGCTATCAACATGAGTGCAGTGATTTCAGAAGTCTCATAAATCAAAATAAATGAAATTCCACAAAAGGTTGTATGCAAATACTGTCCTACAGGGTGGTAAGTAGCACTGAATTCCCACTTGTCAGAAAGGTAAATAAAATCAATGAGCTTTTAACAGATACATTATTTCATTATGTGACAGTTAAAGCACAGTGTGAAATCTAAACAGAAATCAGACATGGCACCTGCCAATGCTTGTTGAGCTATGTGCTTTTTTTCAAGCTCATGATTTAAAAATCTTAAGAACTGGAATAATAGTCCATTTTTTTCAATATTTTTTTGTTTGAATATCCTCTGAGAAACTGAGATCTACTTTTGCCAACACTTGAATTGTTTTTGATTGCTCAGATCCTCCATGCTGTGTCTTGGTTTCCTGAGGTGTCAGTTGCTATATTGTAAAAGCACTGGAAAGGCTTCTCCTGAATATCATGGCGCGTCATTCTTCTCTTTTGTATGATGTCTTAAACTGTGCTGTTCCTTGATACAAAAACCTGATAGGTCACTGTTTATCTCAACTCCCTGCTAGCCAAATCATTGTAATTTGTCAGATTATGTTGATCAGTCTGGTGAGGTTCATGTGACATGACATGTCGTTAGATCAGACCCAAATTTTATCTGGTACCTACAAGAGTCTGTTCCTTTGCACAATGGGAATGAAGGCAACTAGTTTAAATGGACTCACCATTGCAGACCTCTGAAGATAGATGAGGTGAATCCATGATTTAATTTTCTTCTACTCACCATCTGTCTTTATTCTCCACTCTCCTGGAACCAATGCCAACAGCCAAGAAGACATCCTTGACCTTAACCTTCTCTGCAGATGTAAAAGGGACTTGGTAGAAACTAATTTCTAGTGGGACCCTGCTTAACTGAAAAAGGGAGCAGAGTGTCAGGCTGGTCCATGTTCTGACCTGCAATAGTCTATAGGTTTTGGTTGGTTTTGGTAGTGTGTTAATGGAATAATCTCGAATTTAGTCATTCATTATGAAAGTTCAGCTGATCCTACCTCTCCAGTCACTCATTGTTTGCTTCTTAAATATGCTATGTGTAAACATACAATTTACTGTCTATCATTTCAGCAGACTGGGTAGAAAGAACAAATGCAGAAATGTTACGTCTTACCCACACGTGGATCACACATTAACTCTGATGATTGTAGAATATCTTCAAAATAATCCATTTCCCTAAACTCCCAAATGTTCAGTTAGAGACCCTGAGAAAGTACCACATACCCTAGATGTATGAGAAAACTGGACTGTTTTCTATATAATTGTTTTCACCAAGTCACTTTCCATCATTTTTCAGCAGCTCTGTCTAAATGAGGAGGTCCCAGATGTCTGGAAGTTAACAAACATGAGGCCCATCCATAAGAAGGGCAGGAAGGAGGATCTGGGGAACTACAGGCCTGTCAGTCAGACCTCAGTGCCAGGGAAGGTTATGGAGCATATTGTCTTGAGTGCCTTCAAGCAACATCTACAGGACAACCAGGGGATCAGGCATAGCCAGCATGGGCTTATGAAGGGACAGGTCCTGTTTGACTAACCTGTTCTGCTCCTATGACAAAGTGACCTGATTAGTGGATGAGGGAAAGGCTGTGGGTATTGTCTACCTGGATTTCGCTAAAGCTTTATATACTGTTTCCCACAGTATTCTTCTAGACAAAGTGGATGCTTATGACTTTGATGGGCATGTGCTTTGATGGGTAAAAAACTGTCTGGATGGCCAGGCCCAAAAAGTTGTGGTGAATGGAGTTAAATCCAGTTAGTGGCTGAGATTAATATTGGGGCCAATTAACTTTAATATCTTTATCAGTGATGTGGATGAGGGGATCAAGTGCACCTTCATTCAGTTTGAAGACAACACCAGGTTGGGTGGGGATGTTGATCTGCTTGAGGGCAGAAAGACTCTAGAGAGGGATCTGGACAGGCTGGGAGAAGGCCAATTGTATGATGTTAAACAAGGCTCAGTACCAGGTCCTCCACTTAGGTCACTATTACTCTGTGCAATGCTAAACACTACAGGCTTGGGGATGAGTGTCTGGAAAGCTGCCCAGCAGAAAAGGACTTGGGGATATTGGCAAATAACCAGATGAATATTGAGCCAGCAGTGTGCCCAGGTGGCCAAGAAGGCCAACAGCATCCTGGCTTGTATCAGGAACAGTGTGGCCAGCAGGACTAGGGCAGTAATCATTCCCTTGTACTTGGCACTAGTGAGGTCACACCTTGAGTACTGTATTCAGGTTTGGGTCCCTGACTACAAGAAGGTCAACAAGGTGCTGAAGTGTGTCCAAAGAAGGGCAACAAAGCTGTTGAAGGGTCTAGAGCACAAGTCGTATGGTGAGTGGCTGAGGGAACTGGGGTTGTTTAACCTGGAGAAAAGGAGGCTGAGCGGAGACCTTATTGGTCTCTACAACTACCTGAAAGGAGGTTGTAGAGAGGAGGAAGCTGTTTTCTTCTCCTAAGTAACAAACAATAGAACAAGAGGAAATGTCTTCAAGTTGTGCCAGGGGACGTTTAGATTGGAAAATAGGAAAAAATTCTTCACTGAAAGGGTTGTCAAGCATTGGACCAGGCTGCCCAGAGAAGTAGTTGAGTCACCACTCCTGAAGGTATTTAAAAGACCATAGATGTGGCACTTAGGAACATGGTTTATTGGTGGATTTGGCAGTGCTAAGTTAATAGTTGGATGTGATGATCTTAAAGGTCTTTTCTTACTTAAGCAGTTCTCTAACTCTTATTTACATATTGTGATAACATCATTTCACTGAATTTTTTGGAAGTGTCTGGCAGTGGTGGGTGGCACTGAACTGAATCACTCATTCATCTAGACAATATGTCAGTGAGGATGACTAAATTGGGACTATCAGGGAAAATAGTCACAATATAGGCATTTGTACTCATATGCTGGTAGGAGCAGGCTTTTCAAATGTATGTCAAGTTGTATGGTAGCCTATGCTGAAAAACAGATAAGAAAAAAAATATTCCAAAGATCACTTTTTTCCTTGTATTGAACTTCTTCTAGATAAAAGTGAATTGCAATTTTCTAGGTCAGGAAAAAATATTCTTTAGAGGACTTTTTGACCTGGTGATGTAGGTCTGTAGTACCGCACCTTGAGGAAAGCAGTACTGTTAAGGAAATGGCATACAACTGGAGGGGCTGCTGTTGGCACAACAGTCTTCAACATGTCTGTGGCTCATCTCTTTTTGAGTTTGAAAGCTGTGGATTCTTACGAGTGGTATTGTAATACAAGCAGTCACTTACTTGAAGTGAAAGAAATTAGCCAACTGTGATGGATGTTCTCCTGGACAGACTCACTTTCTGAAGAGATGTCTGGTTTCGCTTCTTGCCTTAAAATATCAACATTTTTGAAAGAGGGCCTTTTTTTTTGTCTGTGTTTGTGCAGATGCAACTATGTGGGATCCTGCTCAGTGATGGAACTCCTGGGAGTTACCAAATCCTATGGATAGTAATGCAAGAAGTATTTCTAGTCAAAGACGCAGTGCAGATTTCATGAAACGACCTTAGTCGCCTGTTAACCTTCTTATGAGAAAGAAACTTATGGGTTCAGATTCATCCTTGGAAAGTTTATTTGCATCTGCAAAGGATGAAAGGAAGAAAAAAAAAAGGAAGAAAAAGAGACTTAGTTTTAATGACCAGTTTGTCGTTATATCCAGCCCTCTGCAAAAACAAATTAGATCTGTACTTTTACTGTTTCCCTCCCATGGAGAAGAGAAATATTTAGTTCTATAAATATTTGATCGGGGCTCAGCCACCTGGAAAAGCTTGTAAGGAGGAAATAACCTCCAAAAGGCCAGATCTTGTCTTGGTATCCGGTTCACCATATTGGATACAGAAATACTGGGACAGATTTCCCATCCCAGGGAAGCATGGTGAACATTAGTACTAGCTGGGGTGGTATGTGCTCCCACAGTGTATGACACAGCTCTGTTATGGAGCCTGTACCTGCCTCTGTGTGCAACCAGGTTTGTGTAGGGGATTTATCTCACTCCAGGTTAGGTGTCCACATATTTAATCTCTGCATCAGAAACAAGTCATCTTAGCTTCCAATTGCAAGCAGTGGAGAGCAATAGGCATTTTGGAATAAAATTTGCTTCAAATGTCTACTCAGAATGAGACTAAGCTCACTTTAGAAATACCTGCATTTCTCTGTTTATCACAAAGAAAGCCTGGAATGACTTGTTCATATATGGACTTCTCTCTTTCATCTCTTGGATGCCATCCCCTTTCATAAGAAATATCTTAGATGCTGCCATCAAGCTCCAGCTATGGTGACCTTGCTGAGTTTTTAAAATTGATTTACTATCCAGGACTGGGCAGCAGGTTAATATTTATGGTTGTCTGTATGGCAATCTCTTGTCTGGGAATTCAAGTAAAAACCAAGGGTGTGACATTGCTTTTCTAAGATAGCACCTGTAGGGAGAAATTAGAGGGTCACATTAATGTCTTACATCAATCCTATGGCCATGTCCGATAGGTATGACCCTTGTGCAGAAGCTGACACAAGAAAAAATGTTTATTCCTCTGTGAAGGATATTCAGGCCTTGTATTCCTGCAGGATGAATAGGAGTTGAACAGAGGCCTTCCTGTGTCAAGGCAAATGTATATCCTGAAAAACCATTTCCCATTCAATGAGTTCAGCTCCTCACTTGGTCCCTGTTGCCGAGGTGGCTTAAAGCCATGAGGAAACTTTGTCATGTTTTTCAGAGCAGAGCTGCCTGAGTATCTTTGGGTTGCACAGCTTATTCTTCAGTCACATTTGAATGCATTATTCACTGGGTTTCCCCTTCCATCGTTCATCCAGTTCATGAAGGGAACAATTTGGGATTGTACAGTATAGTGCAAGGTTTTGTCAACACATTTTAGAGACTATTTCATGTAAAATCATTGTGTTTTCTCTCTCAGGTTTAATAAAAGCACTAGGAATAAAGAAGAAAAGCTGACACAAGGTTTTTCTGTTGCTTAGATATTGAGAATGAAGGCACCTGATGGAAAGAAAAGCCCTGCTTCTTTACCTGTACCAAGACAGAATATCTTTCTGCCATGACAACATGCCAGCATTTAGCTGTGAGATATTACACAGTAGTGCAGTCTAAATATTGTTCTGTCTGTTGATTTATTAAGATAGAGCTTATTGACATCTGATCAACACTAGACTTTCTCTCATATTTAAATGAGCGGTTAGGATTAGCTGTGGCAGAGGTCATGCTCCCTGGTGAACCCTGACTTGATTCATCTTAACATTTTGTTTTGGTGGGTGCAAAGTTCTGTCCTTAGTACATAAAACATACCTATAGGCTTCATGAAGAAAAAGATGGACAAATTTTAAGGACTCTGAGGTTTTATAGCGGACTTTGGCTTAGGTCCTAAAATAAATAAGCATGAGGTAGGGCAAGAGGAGTGCATGGTGTGTGCGGTGCAACACTGGGGTAGGAGGAAACAGGCGGAGGACAGAGAGATCTTCCTGAAAGGCATCACTGCTGTTTTTCCTCTTTTGTGTGCTTCTGGGGGAGCAGTTTAACAAGCAAAACATGCAGGCAAACAGTGCAACAGATGGTGCAACCTACTATTGAGGAAACATTTCAAAGGGTAACAAAATATGGTTGAAACCAGCTTACAGTTTACACACTGAATGCAAAACCGAACATGCTGTTTTCAGCAGGCTGTAGCTGTTTTCATTTGTTGATGCCAAGTGCTTTGGGGACCTGCAGCTCCAAAGTGGTTAGTGCAGCAGCAGGAATCCCTGTGAATCTATAGGCTTAACTCAGCTGGGTGCGTAGGGTAGCCCTGCTTCTTACCTACAAATGTGCCTTAGTGTGAGCAGAGGGATCTCTCAGGGATGGTTCCAGTGCAGTGTCTGGCAATTTGTTTCCCTTCCCTCTGTCTTTCTGTCTGTGTGCCACTAATAACTTCTAAACCCCAGAGATTTTTATAAATATACAGGAATGGTAAGGGAGGTCTCATAAAAGCAAATAATATTGTGCCGTGGTTTATCACTGGCCAGCAACTAAGCACCATGCAGCAGCTCTCTCACTCCTCCCCAGTGGGATTGGGGAATGAATTGGGGGAGTGAAAGTGAGAGAACTCGTGGGTTGAGATAAAAACAGTTTAATAGGACACACAAAAAATGAAGATGATGATGATAATATACACACAAAACAAGTGATGAACAGCACGATTTCTCCCCACCCAAAACTGATGTTGTGTGAGACCCCCAGCTGCTGTGCAGGACCTCCATACTGCCCAGCCTCTCACCCTACAAGTGCAAGCAAAGCAAACCAAGGAATTCATTCCCCACTTCACATGGGCAAGTGGGTGTTCAGCCACCTCCAGGAAAGCAGGGCTTCATCACATGTAACAGTTACTTAGGAAGACAAATGCCATCACTCTGAAATCAATGCTGCACAAGGCCCCCAGACTCCCAGCTATTGCCCAGCCTCTCAGCCCACCCCCAGTTATAAACAGAACATGATGTCATACGGTATGGAAGATCTCTTTGGCCAAATTGGGTCACCTGTCCTGGCTGTGTCCCGTCCCAGCTTACTGGACGCCCCCAGCCTTCTTGTTAGCAGGGCTGTGTGAGAAGCTGAAAAGTCCTTGACTTCTTGGCAACAACTAAACCATCAGTGTGTTATCAGCACTGGTCTTCTCCTAAATCCCAAACAGCATCACACAAACTGCTAGAAAGAAAATTAACTCTATCCATACTGAACCCAGGACATAAAAATAATATAATCCAGGATAAGTTGCAGTTTCCCAAGCAATCGTGGAGTATTTCAGTAAGAGGTTAGAAAAATTACCAAAGACCTCTTTGGCTAAATTATCAAGTCTTTGTTCAGCCTAAACTTTGGGTATGGGTAAAGGAAAGGGAAGGCTTTATGAAGAAAGGCTGAGTGAGTTGGGACTGTTCAGCCTAGTGAAAAGAAGACTAAGGGGGGACCTTATTAATGTTTATAAATATCTTAAGTATGGGATGCAGGGGAAAATGGCTAACCCCTTTTCGTGGAGACAGGACAAAGGGCAATGGCCTCAAGTTAGAGCACAGGAAGTTCCGCACCAACATGTGGAAGAACTTTTTCACAGTGAGAGTGACAGAGCCCTGGGACAGGCTGCCCAGGGAGGTTGTGGAGTCTCCATCTCTGGAGATATTCAAGACCCCTCTCGACGCCTATCTGTGCAATATGAGCTAGGGAGCCTGCTTTGGCAGGGGGGTTGGACCCGATGATCTCTTGAGGTCCCTTCCAACCCCTATGATTCTGTGATTCTGTGAATCACAGATCATTAAACACACATACAAAGGAGCATCAGGAGCAAATAGGAGCAAAATCACAATAGACAGTACAGAATGAAGAGCAGCTAGGAAAAGAAACTGGAGGTAACAAGAAATCATTCCTTGAATGGGTTAGTAGCAACAGAAGGCCAAAAGGGAAGTGTTAGACGTTTATTCAGTGTGAAGGAATAGCTATCACTAAATGGTGTCAGGAGAAATGAAGAGGTAAAGGGTGCTTTTATTTCACTTTTCATTATAAAGGTCATATAGACAAGTGGCAAACTCATTGGTAGCAACAGTGGAGAACAGTTCAACGTAGAGCAGAAAGAGATCAGAACAGACAGTACTTTTATACTCAACTTTTCCGGGACTTCTGAACCTGATCTCAGTATGGACAGAAACCATCACAGAAACATTAGCAGTTGTCTTTGAGAACTTGTGAAGGACATAAAAGTTATTGCTGGACTGGAAAGAAGCAATCTTAATATACGAAGGAAGGAAAAACGAAGTGTAAATTTATAGACAAGTCAACTTCACTTCAGGTCCTAGAAAAAATCTAAACCAAACAATCAGAAGTGACTTGCAAGTGCTTCAGGATAACAAGGAAAAGAGTAGCAGCAAAGATTAATTTGTCAAGGAGAAGATATCTTGTCAAATCAATCTAATTTTCTTTTATGAAAGAATAAGGGTCATGTAGACAAAGAAGCAGCAATAATCTATATCTTGTTTTTTAGACATTTTGACATTGTCTTACGCTGATATCTTGTAAGAAAACTGGGGAGACATGTCGAAAGTGAAATTACTGTGTACAGTGGTGCATAACCAGGTAAAGTTATCAGTTGTTTCCTGTCCAAGTGCAAGAAGAGTTCCCTTCTCTCTGATTTGTTAATGACATAAAGTATATGATCAAATCAAGACTCTACTTATTAAATCCATAGCTGACATCAGATTTATAGGAACTGTAGGTATGTCAGAGGACAAGACTGAAATTCAAGATGATATCAATAAATTAAAGAAACAATCTGAAAGAAACCAGGAAACAGGCAGAAATAGTCTGCCTATTTTTAATAGAATTTTGAACAAAATTAATTAATTACAATAAAACTTCACTCTTTGAGATTGCCCAGAGTCTGAAAACTATATGGAACAAGACAGGTACAATAGTGAACAGGGATCAGATGAAATTAGAAGAATGGAAATATCAAAAGGCTTATAGAAGGGGAAAGATGAAAATTCTGAAATCATCCAGAAATGCTAGTTATAAATAAATGCTGGGAAAAATATTATTTCAAAAGGAAATGGATGCTGAAAACCATTAAACACAGGTTCAAGTGTCAGCAATCTCATTTTAAAGCAAAGGAAAGGATTAAATGGCACTGTGAGGTCCTGGAGCATTCCTTCAATTTTTATTCTCTTTATAACTTTTATTTATTTAAATCATATAAATTTGTCATTATAAATTTCTATTGAATTTTATAGAATGATCTGTAAAGTATATGGGAACTAGTGGATATTAGTCTACTGTGGTTTCAGTCATCTGATGCTATTTTTAAAAGTGTTTATTTTGAACATTTTCTGAGCATTACTTTGCCTATTTTATAATGACAGATTCTCATAGGGAAGAATGTCACTAATTGAATCTAATGAATGTGACTGGAGACTTATGGTAGGCTGGAGGCAGTAGATAAAACAAGACATACACATCAAGACTTCTGTGGATTTTAACAGCAGGAATATGTCCATCAACAGAAAATTGCATCATGGCTATAATTTGCATATGCAAATACCAGGAGCTTTGCAGATTTGATATAATAACAGCAAATATGCACTCTAGGAGAGCATGGTTTATGGACAACTTGTATGGAAAGTGAGGCAGAAAATGAGACAGAAAAAGTGTAGCAACTTTGAATGCTAAAATGTATTTGACAGGAACTATTATGTCAGTTTTATTCTGGATTCCTCACTGAAAGAATTACATGGCTTGCACATTGGTAAAATTGTCCTAAGAATATGATGAAGAGATTGATGTTATTTGATCACTAAGACATGTGTTACTAGAAAATTAGTAAATACACAGACTTCCCTCCTATTGTTGATAAAATTTTGGCATGAAAAGAGCTAGCCCATTTCTGTTACCAGAGTCTGTCAGAGTTTAGACTTCTGTAGGAGTAGGGAGTAGTTAATATTGGCTAACTTTTAGTTATCCCCCTCAATATTTCTACTTACAAATTGACTTTTTAGCTTGATGGATGAAGGGATCATTATGAAGACACCAGAAAGAGATCATGACCAGAAGGGATCACTAAAATAATTTTGTGTTGAGTGCTTTGCCATTTATAGGAGTTAAGTTTACTTTGCTGAGAGAGGAGAATATATGTATATACATATATATGACCATGTCTATATAGCTAAATGAGAAAGGCACAAGAAGGACTAAACTCTGTCTGCATTTCAGAGGTCATAGACTGGTTCAGGTCCACACAGTTTTATGATAGTCCTACAGGGCAGACAGGCTGGGTCACAGCTGTTAATGGGATGCTACATATTCTTTGGCCATGGGTATTCTCTGGGACGCACATAAGCATCACAGTCTCCTCAAACATTAAAAAACTACATTAAGAAGAGCTAAAAATGAACTTTTAAATGATTTTATTTTTTTAAGCAGAATAAGGCTTGATATTCTCTGGAATGGTGGGTTCCTAATTAAGGGGTTTGTGATAAGGTCATTATTCCTTAAGTCTAAGAGAAAAAAAAAAAAGAGAACTTTGTGTGCACTGAATTTTTTAATAATTGTTTCAGAAGATTGCTTGCTTTTAGAAATATGTCACTCAAGCACTCAAGTCCTTGTTATCCTTATTGCATGCAATATAATGCCGAACAGTTTAACTGTTCAGTCTTGGGACTGAATAAACAGTGGCAGTTTAAAGTTGGGGGCTTGTTTAGAAAATAAATAAGACTGTGCACCAGATTAACCAATAACAAGAAAGAACAACTAACCCATGAAATAGTTATAGAAAAAAATCAGTAGAAAGTGTAGCAGTGTGAAAATAGATTGACTTTGATAAGGATATTGTACATGAAGGGCCCTTCAAATTTATTGAATACTATGAAATGGGATGAGGCAGTGAGGGAGAGATAGACCTTTCAGAGAAAAACTATGTTGGTTATAAAAATTCAAAATAAAACGTAACAGTCTAAGTGGTCAGTTATAAAATCCTATAAATACCACCAGGAGAAAGGAATAAGTTTTTCAGAAGCCTAAACTATCAGAATGGAAACATAATAAAAATGTATATTGATCACAGTTTAAAAATATGAGAGTGTTTGAAAGCAAGATGAAAGTAGTAAAGATATAATAACTTACACCTTTCATTTGAAAGAACTGCAGAGAAGTTTAGTCAGAACATTGGCAGATTAACAAAAATCTTGGACAATGCTCAGCCTTCTTTGTCTCTTCTATCCCTCTCCTCTCTGCTCTTGTATGCTTCAAGTAAAAATTCCTCGGTGCAGTGAGCATCACTTTGCTCATATTTCTACAGTGCAAAGGGTTCTTCACAGAATGTTAGGAGTTGGAAGGGACCTCGAAAAAGGTCCTGCCAGAGCAGGATCACCTAGTCTAAATCACACAGGAATGCATCCAGGCGGGTGTGAATGTCTCCAGAGAAGGAGACTCTGCAAGGTCTCTGGGAAGTCTGTTCCAGGGTTCTTGTTCACCATTACTTCTTTGCACCAATATCTTTCAAATAAAATGCATATGGTAAAATAATCAAAGATGGGCATTGCCAAAGCCACAGTAGGCCATGCTCAAGGCAGTCCAGAGATGAATGCATAAAGCAATCTTTTAACTTAAAAGGGAAGAGAAAGACGTTTAAACAAAAAATTGAGTACTTCTTTAAAAGGCAGAAAAGATTGTTCTGAATGCCTGATTCCAGTGTACCCCTGCTACGGATAATAAATATGACTCATAGAGCCTCTTCAGTACACCTGCAGTGCAAGTAATAATGAAAAAAAAATATTGTGAATGTGACAAGTTCGCAGAATGCCAATATAGTATTTGTTGGATAACACCTTGGGAGAACAGCTCATTGATTTTTGATTCTGGATAGGCAAAAATAGCAGTATTTGGCCCCTTCATACTTCTTTCCCATAAATAAAGTTAGAATTTTCACAGATCCTTAGTGGATCATGCTCAATATTAAATTGACATAACATGTCCTAAAACTACTTCCCAGAACAAAGCACATAGCACTCAGACTTGTTATTCGTAAGGCTTTCCCCTTTCCTTAAACCGAAACTCAAGCCCGTTTTGCAGGAGCTATAGTGCTCCTGTTGTGCTGAACACTGAGGAGACTGAGTAGAGAACCAAAAGGGTCAAACATTCTGCAGCAGGGAACAATTTTTTTGCCCATGCTTCAGACAGACTCCAGACATCAGATATCTGTACGATTAATTCCAGACACTGAAGAGCTCCTAAGCCTGTGATTTGTCTGTAGGAAAGATGCTGGAGATTTTGATAAGAGGTGGGGATTAAGCAGTATTTTTGGAATGTTTAGTATGATAAATAAGCTTGAGTTCAAAAGTGGGCAACTGCTTCAGAGGAACTCAAGTTCTTTGAGGCTGTATTTGAGTAAAGAGATGAGGGCAAAACAGAGACATAATTTATTCAGATTTCAGTAAAAAGTTGGTATTTGGGCAGATAAAAGATTCCAGCCCACTGCTCCTATGCTGATATTTTTGTCTAAGAAGTATTTGACAATAGAACTCTTTAAAAATCTAGAAAGAGAAAACCAACATTTTTAAAGAGTTATAAGGAGGTTCACAAGGAAGAATTAGAGGGATGAGCAGTGGTACATGCACAGGGTCATTGTCACTTTTCCAGATTTTACATGTAGATAGTGTAAGTATTTTTGTAGGAAGGAAGATAACAGGTGGCAGTCAAATCAGCAGCACCTCCACATGCCATCATCTTGGATGTCTGAAGGACTAACTGAAACTCCTAGCTGCAGTAAAGGCTGTCCATGGCCCTGCCACCTGTGTACCCAGTACCCCAATACCTTCCCTGGCCTTCCTTCCTGACTGGTGGAGAACTATCCCAACAGTGGAGTTAAAGGAGAGGGGAACAGGAAGAGATACATTTTAACAGTGTTGTCTTTATCCTTGATGCTGCAAGGTTAATTTTTGACTATACTAGTGAGAAGTCCTAAACCACCTGTAGTTTACCTATGCTCTGCTCTGACCAGAGCATAGCAGAGCGATACCATACCAAGGATAACAAGATCTGGAGAAAGTCACTGTATATTTGCTGAGATTCTGCAACATGGTGATGTTGACTGCCTAATGCAAACTCTGAGTTGGTAGTAGCGTGATCTCAATCTCAGCGCTCATACTCCCATGTATCAATCTGAGCAATGCAGCATACTAGTTCTGGATATCTCTTTCTGAGTTGGAGACAAATATCTAACCCAGCTGGTACTCGACATAAGATTGATAAACCAAAATTTAAATGTCCTACATACACTTGTCTAAATTCTCCAGTGAATAAGGTCTATGGAAATCTTGATTTAATTGTCTGCAGGTAGGCATAATAAATATATCTTTTGAAACACACTAAGGGTATCAGCTGGCCTCCATGTTTTACTCCACAATGACAGATGTCTTCCATAGATCTTGTGTCATAGCCGCCAGGATTGTACAGATGTTTGTAAGCCTCTACGGAGAGTTAAATAACACTAGAAACATATGTTTAGGCAGTTGTTTTGCATCTCTAGTCAATACAATCAATGGAGTCTAGAAAGTGGTTCATATATTGAAGGTCGTTGGAGCTTATTTATATACTCCAATGTTGTAGAAATCTGGTCAACTGTACCTGACATTGACCCTCATCTCTAAAGTTACACAAGATCGATTTCTTCCAAGCAGATAAGAATCTTGTTGTATTCGAGCATTTTTGGATCTTCTGTCATGAAAATCTCCTCTTTATAATAGTTTACAGGAAAGACACATATTCATGGGGGTTTTTTTGTTTAAAATACACTACTATGCAGAAATGTAGAGGGGTTACAATGTGAGATCTTGACTTTTTAGTTGTATACATTACTACTGACTGTTCTTCCTATGTTTGGACACATTAAATGATTCATTACAGATCTGTTGTGATATATTGAGAATTTCAAGAAATTACTCTTCTCCAAAATAATTACCTTTTTGGGTTTTTTTAGGATAAAAATGGAGAATGGAAATTATACTGGTGTAATGCTGCAACATAAGGGGAACTCTAGAAAGAACTGGAGCAGCTGAATATGTGGGAGGCACTGAGGGATGAAACAAACAATAAGACTTAGTATTTAAAGTGAATAAAACAGAAGAGCGATTATGAAGAAGGCCAACTTACTGCTGCCTATGGATAACAGGCTAAAAGACATCTGTAAATGATGGTATAAGACAGTAGAAATAGAAAGGGAAAAAGAGGGACTTGCGTGTCAGCTTCCTGAAGGTCTGGAATACAAATCATCAAACTATCTCTGGCTGGACAATAAGGGCCTACTAATTAAATCCAGTTTTAAGACTTGACCCTAAAGACATTGCTCAAACAACACTCCCATTAAAGTTAATCAGAGTGTTGACCAAATAATTACGCAGTTCTGGGCCTTCAAAGGGATGATGCTATGTGCCAAGGACCAACCTCACCTGACCTATTTGTAGAACAGGTGTTCCTCAGAATCGTCCTTAGACAAATTCTTGAGTCTGTTTTGTCATTAACTCTTTTCAGTCCAAAATGTTTTACCCCAAGTTGGCTAAGTTATGCAACGTTTATGACCATCTGTGTGGTTCACATGCTGTCATCTCAAGTGCCATATAAATTACTGGGAGTGCATACAAGGAGGTGTTGAGGCGGGTATTTGGAGAGATTGTTAGGGATTAACTATGAACAGAGAAAAAAAAATGTGAATACAATAGATGCTCGTGTCTGAGACCTGATTTTTGCCCCTATAAGAAAATTACATCATTTCTGCCTGACCCCCTCCATCTTTTGTGGTGGGGATGTGGTTCAGGCAATCAGCACAACAAATAGTTTATACCTCCTCAGGTGTAAATGTGGCCTGAGACCTTCATCTGAACTAACGATACCCAAGTTCACAGATTCTTTTAATCATCATTAGGAAAATGCCTCTCTTTTCCAAAGCACAATTTTTACAGCCCTAGGAGAGAGTTGTTTTGCTTAGAAAACATTCAATGAACATTCTCTGACAGTTTCAAAACAAAACAAGCTTGGAAAAAAATGTTAAAGTGTATCACCATCAATTTTAAAAACCAATACATTTTTTCCTGGTCTCCAGCTCAAGTGCATTTATCCTGCTGAGAGATTACTTTTATTTTTCAGCTGTGACTCACTGAATGTATGACAGAGTCTTGTTTCAACAAATTTATTGAGGCTGAAGAAGATGTTAAAAACAGACAGGCACCTGGAAATGTCAAAAGTGGGAAAAAGAGCAAGCACAATTTATTTCAAGGGGAACCATGGCATAGTCCCTGATTCCCCCCTGTGTATAAAGCAAATGCAATCATTCCCTACTATTCTACTTCCCCTCTTTTAAACTTTCATATGAGCTCAGAGGATAAAGTTTATTTATCAGTCTGTTAATAACATTAATATCCCTGAAATGCCTTTTGTATAGAACTGGCAGGAGATGTTATTAGCCTTCTGATCCACTGATTAAGCTGTTAACTTCCAGACCCATACTCCTTAAGTGTAACATTTGCATATGGAGAAACTAATTAGGGTGAGGAGGGAAGTTTGCATCAAACCAGACAGGAAATTTGTAGTTTTTAATTTCCTGGCATCAGTATCACCAGTTATTGTGATAAAAATTTTGGAAGAAATATGACTGCCCTTTAAAACAGAATTACTTTAGCCTACCCTCTGGATGCATCTGAAGTTTTGCTATGGCGTCCTGTGAATGTTTTGCCTGATGATTTTAATGTTGGATCCAGATACACCAATAGATGAAACTGGAAATTCTGTGGTGGCCAAAAGTTCTGATACAACAAAGCCCTTACGTACGCGAGTAATCCGGTCTTCCTACAATAATACGTTTAAGTACGTCTTTAACTCTGACAGTTTTCAGTGGGATTTAGCCACATGCTTGAAGCTAAGAACGTATTTATGTGCTTTGCTGAACGAGGGATGCACTGTTTGGATTGGCCAAATGTCTTTATTCGTGGGAACTGAGGATGCTCAATATCTTAACATTTGGTCTCTTAGTAAAACATCTGTCCTTTACCTACCTAGTGTTTATGCATATTCCTGCATTGCAACCTCCTAATTGTACAGCTATTAGAAACAGGCATGTGATGAGGTGCAATCTTTGGCCAAGGCAACAAAACCCCTTAATGTATTTGTAGTTATATTGACAAAAATGTCCTTTTTTTGTGCCCATCTAGCTTTTTTCACTAGCACAAAGAGGAATAAAGCAGCCAGCATTCAGATTTGCCAATATAGCTTAATACATGTTAGAACAGTTTTGTGGCCGTCATGTGCCAAAGTCTTTATGATCAATAAAGTGCTTTTAAGAGAGGAATTAGCTTCCATAGCTTCAGGTTTTAAAATGTGCTCTGAAACAATGGAGCAGCTAACTAAGGAAGAGAAGAATATTCCAGGTTATTAGATGAATACTCAATATTCTTCAGAACTGCACTGCTGGTCCTCTGTCCAGAAATAATTCTGGATGAACTCTGATGAGTTTAAAGAGACCTGGAAAGCTTATAACTTGAAATCTAGCTTTTAGAAATGTACATGCCCATCACATTAATTTTTAGTGTATTTTAGAGTCCTTCAGTCTGGGTGTTCAAAATAGTCTAGTGAGGCAAAATCTCAGTGGGCAAGCAGGGTGGGGAGCAGAAAACAGAGCTTTATAAGGTAGTTCCTAGTCTTGCACAAAATATGGAATAAATCTCTGGGATATCCTGTACTATGCACCTGCCACATACTACTGATACAGCCAATAAACTCAGGATAATGGAAAGAAAGATGTTTCAACTTTTTCTGGATCTGGTGAAAGAAACATTATGGGGATTACCTTCAAGGCAAAGGAATTTATAGAAATAAGCTGTTTAGATGCAATTTGCATTGGAGGGATATTTTTCTGGTTATATTAAAATATTTATTAATAGGTCTGATGAATGCTTTGAGTAAGTCAGCCAGCCTCTACTGATGTAGCCAGGAATGCTATGTGTCAGTGCTGGCATTTGTGCCACAGAGTCAACATCACTGCCATAAGATAACTTCATTGAAAAGTCATGTGATATGGGGAAAAAAATGGGATCAGAACCTTTGGATTTATCACTATTTCTATTACTTTTATAGACCAGATTCTTCATCAGATATTCTTCCTCTGCTGCTATCGCAGAGAAATTTAAAAATTACCTGAAGATGGAAGAAAGGAATCCTATATACAGGAAATAAAGCCTTTTTCTTAAAATACTGATATTTTCGTTCCAGCATTAGAGTTGCTTTCTGTGAATGTGTCCTTGGTTTTGAGATTACTATATCCTGTGATCCTATATTAATTAATGCTGCATCAAAATGGACCGGAATAGAAAGGAAAAAGTTTGGGGCTATTTTGGATCTGATGAAAGATGATATTCTGGAAATTGCTTTCACAGGAAAAGGATTTCTAGAGATAAGGAGTTGTTTTGTATATATGCTTTGCACTGAAGGCATATTTTCCACAAACATTTCCTAGTTATACTAAATATTTATTAATAGGCTTGATAAATTCTTTCTGTCATCTAGGTTTTATTTCCTTCCTGCTGTATCACAGCCTCTAGCAGGAAAAAGTCAAACCTCAGCCAAGAGCTGAGCATCCTTCTCTCTGGCTTAGGTCAGGGCCCTGATTCTGGTTTCATCAATGAATCATTCATGAAGGGGAGGTGGACAGTGACTTTGATAGAGTTGTTTGAAATTCTCTCTTGTGTCAGTGGAAGAGGAACGAGTACTTGGTGTTACGTTTGTACCCTAAGGAAGGGTGGTCTCCAGATGGCTGGGCAGATGGTACGTTACACCTGCCACTAGCATCCTGTCCACATAACTGCCTTATGGGCTTTCTGCAGGGTGCTGGCAGACAGCCTGTCTGGGTGTGCTGCAAAGTGTGATTTCATTTGAACAGGCTAAAAACATGGAGACAAACTGTTTTGGGAGTGTGAGCTTTGACAGGACCCTGAATGGGTGCTCATTTTTTTGTCTGTGCAGCCTTCACTCTGGTCATGAAGACACCCTTGGGGACAAGTGCAGGAAATTCCAGAGGACTTGTCTCAGCTCAGCATGTACAGAGTAGATACATCAATTTGCAGTTTGGCCTGTTTTTTATAGTCATATGTACTTTGATATAGGTCTCCAAGTTGTTACTCTTAGTAGTAATGATGTTTTATATTAATTTGGGAATGCATGCTCTCTTAATGACTTGGACACTAATGGTGATTTTTCTCAGTAAAAATCTGGATTGGGATCTGGTTAGGAGAAGAAAATTTTACAACAATGTTAATGCAACACATTCAAAACCTTGCTTAAGAAAGGCAAAAGAGGTGTTTAAAGGACACAGTCACCCAGATTGGGAAAAAAAAATAAAGGTATTTTCAGAAGACTTTCTTTTCTTTGCTGTGCTTTTGCTACCTTATTTTTTTTTTTTGAAAGGTGTTTTTTCATCACAGTAATGGGAATGGTAAAATAATGATTGGAATTGTTTTTCTGGCAATCAAAAGGTAGTTATAACAATATGATTCAGACAGCTGCATCATATTCAAATGTCATTTTGGCAACACTATTAAGTCAGTTTTTATAATAGCTCAAGGGGGTAGATTATCATGGAGTAATTCAATCACTAAGAACAGGGCTCTTAACTCTTGTAAGAGCAAATCTCTAATATTGATCTCCAGCACAAGAGGCAAACAACAAAAAGATGGAGCAATCATCATACAGCATGGAATATTTCCCAAGCTGCCTCATGGACCTTTCAAAGTACAGCACAAGTATTTATATTTGAAGGAATAGCTCATACTGAGTCAGACCTATAGCTAAAATCAATAGAAATCTTCTTTGTGTAGATTTTTAATGAGTAGTACTTTCGGTCCATGTCGAATAGTGCTGCATATTTTAACAGAGGCTTGGAAGTCAGGACATCTGAATTCTGGTTCTGCTTAGATCTCGGACTCCTTGGACAGAACTCATATATATGCCATGCATAATTTTCTGATCTGTGAGAGCTGGTTAGACGTGGGAGTCCAAGGGCATGAGCAACTTTCAGAGCTCCACAATACATTCTGTCTCCATTTATCATGCTGACTTCAGGTGCTCGGGTGAATAATTCTCTATACACTAAGGATGAGCACTGTTTTAATTTGCACTACTAAAAAGAGCCAATTTTTTTTTGCTTAAATGCAGGCACCAGTGCTATTTGTGAGACTCTCAGATATCCCAGGCATCTGCATTCAAATGGTAAATGAGGCCTGAGGAAGACCATGTCCTTCTGGAGTAATAGTTAAAGACCAGGCAAGAGTCCCTGGTGTACATCAAATTACATGAACAGTTATGTGAGGGATGCTCAAAGAAGTCCTGAATAA
Source organism: Zapornia atra (assembly GCA_013400835.1). Classification (NCBI taxonomy): domain Eukaryota; kingdom Metazoa; phylum Chordata; class Aves; order Gruiformes; family Rallidae; genus Zapornia; species Zapornia atra. The sequence goes on along the minus strand of VZTU01027178.1, from coordinate 1,997 downwards.
CTAACAGGATGGGATTAGTATCTCCTAAATTTAGTTGGCAGAACATTAAATATGTAGCCTGAATTGTAGTCCAAATTCTCAAAGAGCAATATGTCATGCTATGATTCACTCCACTTCTTTTAGCTCTGTTACAGGACAAGATGAATCTCTTGCAGTAGGCCGTGCCTCTCAAAGAGCATTGACAATCAGCATTGTTTTGGTACCCAGATAACTGGGACTGAACTCACTTGCCTGCACATTTACTGACATTTGTGAGGCTCAAGTGCACCTTTCTTTGCCTTCAGCTACCACTCAAGTAGGGCACAGATCCCTTCTGCCAGCCCCATGCAGAAGCTGGGCCCCTTCATATGTTACTAGATGACTATGCATGGACAACTGTGTCTGCCACCTGATGTTTGGGGAGGTATATCCCACTTCTGCTTTCTGATTTAAGCAACTGACTATATAAAGCCTCATTTTCAGAGGATTAGCACTGGATATCAAGGGGAAAAAACATATTCAACATATTTGAAAGTCATAGTGTTTTGTTTGGGTTTAAGTGCTTAAATCTCTGCATGTTTGGTGAAAAGTGAGAGGATTGTTTATGGTGATAGCCATGAAAACATGTACAATTTGTATAGTTTAACATTCCCAGAGGAAAATTCCCTGTTCGTCTGGAATTGGTCTATATGCCAAAAAATACTTTAACAGGGTATTTTGTCATTCTAAATTGTCATTGCTGTACTGATAGCAGAAACTAATTAATTAATTGGGATAATTAAAGGTGCACTTGGGCTATAAATGAACACTTTCATGAATGTAGGAATGTGTTATTGATTCAGGGCCTAAACTTTCTGCTGGATGACTGGGGTGAAGAGAACCGAGAGAACACAGTGGAAAAAGATAATCGCAGCATTAACATACCTTTTACAGGTTCAGTGAGATTTATCTGGGAAAGCACCAGTGACAGTTATGAACTGTGTTTCAGAACCACTTTTTGAAATTTTTGTTTGTTTGTGGGGTTTTTTTTCAGTTAAAAAGTCTGTACTAGAGCTAGGCTTCCATTTGTTTCGCATTCCTATCTAGTCTTAGTTAAGCATTTTAACAGGGTTGGTAATTAGCAGAGCTGAGTGATATGCCAGTCTTTGACTTTCTGGATTAACCTTGCAGAATTTTTCAACTGAGCTTTGTACTCCCTGCCCTGACTTAGTCTAACCATATGTTTTATGATGAGCACTAACAGCAGTGTGACCCCAAAACACAGTTACTGCAGATTGCTTCAGACTTTGCTGATGTCCCTGTCCACTCCATCTCTGTGCCAGAGATTTCTCTTTGAACACATGTTAGTGCTTTGGCCACTATAGATAAGCTCATTGTTGTAGCTTGAATTCTTGAACTTCCAATGAAAGACTGGAATAAAGTAAAATTCACTCATTTATTCAAGAAAGGAAAAAAGAATGACTGAGGAAACTACAGGATAGTCAGCCTCACAGAGGTCATTGGAAGATAATGGAACTAATAATTCTGGAAACAGAAATAGAACAGAATATTTCAGTTGGAATGGACCTACAATAGAAATCTAGTCTGATTACCTGACCAAAAGTTAAAGCGTGTTGTTAAGGGCACTATCAAGTATGTTTTAAATCCTGACAGTAATGGGGCACCAACCACCTCTCTAGGAAGTCCATTCCTGTGTTTGACCATCCTCTTGGTAAAGAAATGCTTCCTAATGCCAAGTCTGAACCCCCCCCGGTGCAGCTTTGAACCATTCAAATGTGTCCTATCACTGGGTACAGGGAGAAAAGATCAGCACCTCCCTCTCCACTTCCCATGCTCAGGAATCTGTAAAGGATTTCTAAATGCATGGAGGACAAGAAGGTTGTTTTTAATAGTCAATATGTATTTATGAAATAATTCCTGAGCAACCTGACAGCCTTCTGTGATGAGAGGACTAGCTGGATGGATGAGGATAGAGTAGGTGATATTTTTTATCATGACTTGTGGTGGTTTAGCCCTGG
>VZTU01027177.1:2186-24612 GCA_013400835.1 Zapornia atra | reverse complement strand
TGGTCATGTTGGTTTTGATGCAGAACAGAATACGGTTGCCTTTCTGGATTACAAGCAAATATTGCTGGCTCAGATTAGGTTTTACATCAATCAACACTACCAAAACCTTCTCCTCAGGCTGCTCTCAATACATTTTCCACCCAGCCTGTAGCTGTGCTTGGGATTGCANATTTTCCACCCAGCCTGTAGCTGTGCTTGGGATTGCACCAACCCGCTGGATCATTTAACCCTCAAAATGCCCCTGCCACTGACAAACACCCTCTCCAAAGTATTGTAGTAAAAGGAAAAAACTGCACTGAGATGTACAGGCTGAGTCCTGTGTAAAGAACGTTTGCACTTGCACTTGGCCTTGTTGAACTTAGGCAGTTTTCATATGCCCACTTTTCTAACCTGTCAAAGTCCCTCTGAATGGCACCCTTTCCCTCCAGCATATTGACTGCACCACACAGCTTGATGTCATTCGCAAACTTGCTGAAGGCGCCCTCAATCTGTCCGTTTTGCCAACAAAGATGTTAAACAGTCTGAGTCCCAATACTAACCCCTGAGGAATGCCAATCATCATTCATCTCCACTTGAATGTTGATCTATTTTCTGCAACTCTGAGTGTGACAGTTGAGCCAGCTCCTTATCTACCATGTAGTCCATCCATCGAATCCACGTGTCTCCAATTTAGAGACCAGGATGTTGTGTAAGACAGTGTCAAATGCTTTGCACAAGTCCAGGTAGATGACACCAGTTGCTCTTCCCTCAAACAACAGTGCTGTAACCACAGGCACCGCTAGCCTTTAGTGAAGTCATGCTGGCTGTGATATCATCTCTATACTTTCCATGTGCCTAAACACAGTTTTCAGGATGATATGCTCCATGATCTTGCCAGCCACAGAGGTGAGACTGACAGGCTTGTAGTTCCCCAGGTCTTCCTTTTTTCTCTGTATAAAAATGTGGGTTACGTTCCCCTTTTCCAGCTGGTGGAGCTTCACCAAACTGCCAGGACTTCTGAAATATGACAGAGAGTGGCTTAGCTACTTCATCCACCAGTCCATTCATCAGGGCTGGTGGAAGCATCTTGCCAGTTGGAATGCAAGGGGGTTCAAACTCTGCCAAACTGGTCTACCTGGTTGTGAGTCCTGACAGTAAGGTTGCATTTTCCTACTTCATGGAGTGATGTAGAGACACAAGTATAAAAAATATTACTAGACTTCTTATATATATATATTTATTTATTTGTTTGTTTGTTTTGGGGACCTGTTCATATAAACAGGTCCCTAAAATACGTGTGAAGTTACATGCAAAAGACATTAGTTATAAAGTGGAAGTATTAAGTCTGAATAAAAGGAATGTAACATCCCGATACCATGACATCATGAAAAGTAAAATTTGAGACAGACAGGTCAGAGAGCACCTTGTTTCATGTCTTCCTCACAGGTTCAAGGACCTGCACTGATTAACCAGCTAACTTTTATATAGACAGCCATCAAGCTGGAAATTCCTGAGTACTTAGGAGTTGATGCTATTCACCTATTTTTTCTATATTCCTAAAAGAATCCTATTATTAGTGGAAAGATATGTTTCACCTGCTTTACTTCTGATGAATATAGCAAAGGGGTGAGTGGGAGAACATTATTAAGTGTTATGTGCTGCAGAATAGAACAGAGACATTGAATTATGGAGAAAAGTGTAGGCAGCAGTTGGTTTTGTCAAAGTGGTGGAAAAACTGAAAGAAATCTGTTTGAAGATATGTGGTGTGAATAAGGGGAATGAGAGATTAATGATATGTGAGAGAAGAAGAGAAAGAATGATAGAAGATGATAGCAGCATAGCTACCAGCTGGATTTTTATTTTGAAATTAATAATATTATTTCCTCAATTTAAAGAAAATATAATAATTTATGGGTTTTTTTCCCCCCTCTTTATCTTCACTTAGATAATCTTAGTATTTATCTAAGTGGTTGTCATCACTCATTACAATCATTGTACTGAAAGGAGTTGACCATTTCTATAAGGTGGCTGTAGTGTCCATTTGCATTGTGTGAGTGAAAGTGAGGTTGTCCAGATACTAATCTTAGATCCTTTTTAACAGACTAGAAGCAAGTATATCCTAATGGATGACATAGTTCCTTTGTCATTTTATCACCTGAGCAAGAAATGGAAATATATGGAGAAGTCAAGAGTTACGTGAAAGTGACAACAAGGTTTCTGTCTTTTTCTTGTCTTTCGTGGCATGGAAAAGACGGAAACTCTAAAGAGTGCAGACAGTGTGAGAGAGGATGAGATCTATGGCAGTAGGCCAAGAGTAATGGGAAGAAAGTGCCTCTCATAGATATATGTAATAGACATTTATATAGAAGTAATATATCTAGCAAAGGAAGTATCTGGAAATTATCTAAGAAAACAAAGCAGAAAGAAAAAAATTAGAAAAAAATATGGAAAGAAAGAAATATGTGAATAGGAATAGGAGACATCGCTACCCATGCTCAAAAGGATATACAGTGACAAAGAATAAGGTGTAATAATAATAATTGTTGTTGTTGTTATTGTTATTATTATTAATCTCAAAATGGCAAATAGGAAGTGCTGAGACATTTTTTGTCTTTGTTAGTATTCTTGGTGCTGTGACCACTGGGGAACCTGTTCCTGTGCCCAAACACCCCCTCAGTAAAGAACCTCTTCCTGATATCTAAACTAAACCTTGCTTGTTGCAGCTTCATGATGTTCCCTCAGGTTCCATTCCTGGTCACCAAAGAGAGGAGATTGGTCCCTGCCCTTAGATTACCCATGGTATGAAATTGTTGCAACTCGTAAAGGCTTCATACAACTTGTTATGGAAGATGCATAACTTGCCATCTGGATGATAACTAGTCTCATGGATTCAGCAAGAAGTGGAAAGAAAATCTATCCACATGGCAGAGACAAACATATTTTTTTCTAATTTAGGAAGTACTTATTCCACAGTTGAGGGGATTATTTGGAGAAGCATGTTCATATGCTGTTCCTGTCTTTAAAGTCCTGTTTCCTTTTCAAGTATTCATTACTAGCTACTATTAGGGCTGGCATTCTGTGACAGATAGGTTTATTTTTACATTACTTATATAGTATTTTTACTTTCCTCTTCCTAAAGGAAACTGGAAATAGCTTATTTCAATAATAAAATTATATCCACACACCTTTATTATTATTATTTTATATTTAATACTCTGTGCTACAGTGAAGATACTCCTCCCTTAGATTAGACATTGACCTCCAGTAAGGATTATACTTTGTGGTTTTATATAAAAAAGAAACTTTACATTACTTAAGTATTTAAATGTCTTATGATGGAAAATACATTTCCTGAAACCACTTTAGCAAATTTACACGAAAGAGGTAAGAAAAAGCTATAAGTTACCAATGAATAAAATTACATGTTCTCTGTTTCTTAAGTTTTGACAGATTAGATTGTCTGTAAACTACTTGGTGAAAGAATGGGTCAGTAACATTTTCTTACACTAACGGTGTTCCTAATGGTCTCTGTGGAAGGTATTATACAATACAGGGATGCTATTTTTACATGACTATATGAATATAAGTTTGCAAGTGGCTGTAATGACAGCTGAATATAAATCTATGATCTTGTGATGCCCTCATGCTGTCACTGCTGTCATTGCTGGCACTGCTTCTTCACAATTCTCCAAAATGAGTATAATAATCATTCATGCTTAGTATTCCTAGACATATTTGTTCAGTGTGCAACTTAAATTACTTTATATCCAGGCTTTTTATATCCGTGGTGTTTTGAAAGGGCTTAGAGAGTCTCTTAATGGACTTCGTGATCATGTCATACTGGGCAAATCCTAGACAAATATTATTTTGGATGTATCTTTTATATTTATTAAGAGGAGATTACATTCCATATAAAGGTTGATACTTATCTCAATCTGACAGATTTCTTGGTTTCAGAGTTCTCTGGAGAGAAGAGAATGGTACTAGTAATGTCTGAATAAATTTACTAAAAATGTAATTTTTTATATATTGTTTTACATTGAGGAATTTTTCTAAGCTGAATGTAATGCATCAGAAACCACTTTACCACACGTGTAATAAAAGGAATACTGTTTTTTTCAGTCGCCTTTCTGAGAACAGAAAGATTTAAAGGTTGGTTCATTAAATTATTCCTTTCATATTAATAATTACTTTTTATTTCTGCTGTATTTCTTTGTTACAGTAAGAGGCAATATCTTCAAAGGAAGATATTGCATAAAGAAATAGCTAACCTACATGCTACGATTTTTTTTTTTATTTTATTTTTTTGTCAAATTTGTCATAGTCAGAAGAACTCAGTGACTTTTTGATAGCAGAAGTTGTCACAATACTATTCTGCCATAGTTATTTCACTTTGGTATTCCTCAATTAATCTATCATAATTGTATGATTCCATGAAATATTAAAAAAAAAACCCCACAACTTATTTTTATTGCATACTTAGGTTTCATTCTGAAGCTCTCATTTCTATCATGATCACTAGATTAAGAACACTAATTTCAGCAGTATTATCTATATAAGGAAGGCTGATGAACTAAAGTATAAACACTGTACACGGTATTTTTAAGTGGTGATACAAAGAAGTAAAATCTTCCTCTCTCAGTCAGTGACTTTCAGACAAATGTCTGAAATAGCCAGCATCTTTTCAGTGGTCTGTGGGGATAGGACAAGGGGCAACGGCTGCAAGTTGGAGCACAGGAAGTTCCGCACCAACATGCGGAAGAACTTTTACGCAGTGAGGGTGACAGAGCCCAGGGACAGGCTGCCCAGGGAGGTTGTGGAGTCTCCATCTCTGGAGATAGTCAGGACCTGTCTGGACACCTACCTGTGTGACCTGTCCTAGAGAACCTGCTTTGACAGGGGGGGTTGGACTTGATGATCTCTTGAGGTCCCTTCTAACCCCTACAATTCTGTGATTCTGTCTATGTTCCCTTTCTCATTAAGACCATTCAGTGTGAACCAGGGAGTTTTTAGCTATACAAGGAAGCCTATCATATTTCAAGAGGATATAGGGAATGCACACACACTTATATGTATACAAATGTATGATTATATCTATGCAGGTCTATTAATGTATGTATGTAGGTATGTCTGTTATTCAGCTTTGAAAGATCAAGTTATTAAAAGATCAAGAAATCAGTTTATAATAACCAGTAAGCTTGTAACCAGGGCCATGCCAGTTCAAAGTCTTACTGGGCTTATCTTTGGGTATTTGCAATTCTGACCAAAATCAATTTCAAGTAACACAAATTAAATTAAAAATTAAGTAAAGATGTTTGCATCTCAGCAAATATTAACAATTTATAAATGCAAGTGCTTTTCAGATTTAACCTTTTGAGTTTAAATAACCATTAGACCCTCCTCCAAAGAATTCTGGTAAGCTTAAGAACAATGAATAAAATTAATATACTATGTGAAATTGGTTTGTTTCATTTTGTTTTAAATTGTAACATTTTCATTAGACATAGGTTTTATTTACTTAAATATTTGAGTTAAAATAGAATAGTATTAAAACTGAAATCCTATTAAATCTGAATAAAGTAATTTCGAGAGTTCATCAAAATAAAAATAAAAATGAAAATCCTGAAGCAAAAAAGAAATACCAGAGGTATGGTAAGAGTGTACAAAAGCAAAAATATATGCAGTAGTTCCTATAAATTCTTCCCTTGATGCATTGTAACATGCAAAACACACATCAGCAAGTTAGGGCTGATAGGACTGAATAAGAAAGAATTCACTTCCTTTTTCACTGGTTTTTATTTCCATCAGTCTGTGGTTTCCTCTAGTAAGGATGGTAACAAAGACTGCTTTGACTGTTGTATTTCCATTGGTAGCTCTTCTATCTAAGAAGATATTTACATCTTTTCTTTACCCAGTTTGTTGACTAGTACAAAAGATCTTAATGGGGCAATCTCCAGTACGGTTTGCCATACACGTTTGGAATAAGATGACTTAACTACACCTGTGCAGGTCAAAAGGAGCTCAGGCAACTGAGGAATCACATTTTATTATCATGTAAAACTCTAAAGACAAACCTTCTTCAGTATTTATAGCAAAAAATATGTCCATGGTATGTTTTAAGAGGCTCAGGAACATTTTTAAGCTCTGGTAGCATCCAAACTATCTTGACACAATCCCTGTCTCAGGTGTATGTGTTAGTTGAGTTTTATGGTAGGACAGCAGAAAAAAATGGGCCCACCTCACATCAGGATTTTAGTTAAGTATAGTTACAGCATGAATAAGCCTCATCTATCCGTTCTCATGTGGTGATATCACATGATAAATGCCACTTATAGAGTCCTTCCTAAAAGTTTCTACCTGATTTATGGGCATTATCTTCAAAGACTGATGCAGTCAGTCTGAACTCTGTCATGAATTTGACAGTGCAGTCGTGTGGTACTTAGATTTTTAAGGCAGCATTGTAGATAAATAGACTTAGATCAGACATTTCACAATTATTTAGTCTACTCCCTAGTGCATAAATCCAAGGTCACAGTGGGCCTTGCCTACTGATTTCAAACTGTTCTAATGTGATTGGTTATTTAAAGGACATGAAAACCTGTGTCCTCCAGTATGAGTCTGAATGTATCATGTTTTTCCATGGTAATGTGATTTCATATCATGATAGATAAGATTAGCTCTAGATTTGGTGAAAGATATGGACTTTTGGGTAAATTAGAAGTACAAAGTCTATTACCCAAATTGTACCATTTATAGTAGAGATACATAAAGATCTTTGTAGTTTTCAGTTTAATTCATTAAATATTTAATATTACTATTCTATCAATTATTTTTACCTGATTTAATCTTTTAAAAGTAAGTTCACTTTCAGTTTCTCTGAAAATCCCATAACATTTGGCTTCATGTTGAAGTAGAGGTCAGTGATGAGTGGCATTCCTCCAGGGTTGGTACTGGCTCTGTTTAACATCCTTTTTGACAAAATGGACAATGTGATTGAGTGCACCCTCAGTAAGTTTGCCAATGACACCAAGCTGTGTAGTGCAGTCAATATGCTGGAGGGAAGGAATGCCATCCAGAGGGACTTTGACAGGTTAGAAAGGTAGGCATGTGCAAACTGCATAAATTCAACAAGGCCAAGTGCAAGGTCCTGCATGTGGATTGGTGCAATCCCAAGCACAGCTAAAGGCTGGGTGGAAAATGGATTGACAGCAGCCCTAAGGTGAAAAACTTGGGGTGTTGGTGGTAAGAAGATCAACATAACCTAGCAGTGAACACCTGCAGTCCAGAAAGCCAACCATATTCTGGGCTGCATCAAAATCAACATGACTAGTGTGGCACAGGGCCTGAAAGGGTCAAGCAGAAATTCTAGCACTCTGTGGCTGTCGGAGGCAGATGTGCTGGTTTGTTGGGCACAAACCTTGGGAGAGTTAAAATAACAAAGAATAGCTGATTGATAAGGGACAAAAGAATGTTGGGTGACCAGACATCTTGACACCAGAAGTGCATAACAGGGCCTGGTCAGCCTTGAAAGGGAGAACGAAACATGCATTAAGAAACAAAAACAGAATATGTGTAAAGGTTGTGTGATTAGGCCTAAGCTGCTTTTTCTAATAATGTTCGTAAGTGTTTTTAAACCAATCAGCAAATAGTAAATGTAAGAATGGCTTCTGCACTCCAATGAAACTAAGGCCCATGTGGGCTTTGCAAAGTATATAAACTTGTGATTTGCTACGATGAGACAACAATTAGCTTGCATCAAGCTGTATCCCGTCTCTTAATCGCAGCAGACTAGGTCAAAGGAGGTGATTCTCCCATTCCACTCTGCTCTGGTGAGAACCTACACAGAGTTATGCATCCAACTCTGGCGTTCCCAGTACAATAAAGGCATGGAGCTGTTGCATTGAGTCCAGAGGAGGGCCACATAGATGAGCAGAGGGCTGGTACATCTCTCCTGTGAAGATAAGCTGAGTAAGCTGGGTTTTTTTCTGCCTGGAGAAGGCACCAGGAGAACATTATTGCAGCCCTCCAGTACCTGTTTTACCACAGAAAGTGGTGTTGCATTTAAAGTATTTTATCCTGAATAAGATATATTAGTTGTTTTATAGTTCACATACTTAAACATTTGTCTGTGCATCCTAGTGTCAATCAAACATCAAAAAGTTGAGTTTTTTTGTTTTGTTGTTCCCCTTCCCTGTCCCCCCGATAGCATTACAATTTTTAAAATTTAGTTCTATTATGAAAATCTCTGAAATTATTATTCATAGTCAGACAGATTTGGACCGCCTTTTGGATTTTAAAATTATAGTCAGCCATGCCATCAACAGATAAAAGACCTCTAGATATCTCTTGGAAGTTCTGTGTAACTGTAATCCTAGCTGACATTTGACAGATTCTCTGTCACATTTCAATGTTTTATCTTTCCTCTCTGAGGTTATTTTTAAAGTGTGGCTATGAAAACTCTGTGCTGTATAGAAAGCTTATTTGTAACTGGCACGGTGCCACAACAACATATGGAGGTGCTGAACATATTGCAATATTCCACAAATGGGAAGGATTGGAAGAAATCTTATTACACATATGATTTAACATTGCTCTGCTTTTCACAATGTAAGAGTTCAATTTAGGACTGTACGTAAAACATATAAAGTATTAATTATCTAAAAAATTCCTGTATTAATATTGTTTTCTTACAAGTTTAAATGTGATCTCCATTGAGATTTATGTGAGTATAGCATGCATATATATAAATATACCCAAATCACATCTGTGTACCACACAGAAATTGTCTGTTGACCTCCCTAGGCTGTGTTACCTTGAAGACATTAAAATTAGACAACTTTCTTTTTAGTTTAAAAGTTTCCCAGGAATGTTCAGAAATTCTTATTCTCAGGTGATAGGTATCTCTCCTCTATTTGGCAGTTCCTCATATTAAAGATTAAGCCTAGATACTTTGTGACATTGGCACCAAATCATAATACTCATCTGAACTTCAAGAGACAAGGTGTTAAACTGGCAGCATAAAAGTTCCCCAACTATCACGCATCACGGCATTCTCCATCTTGCTGTTCTTGTAGAAGCCAAGGTGTTGGACAGAGCAGTATGCTGGGAAGACAAGATAGATCACACAAACAGGAGCCATGGTCTTGCGAGCATGAGGGTGGGTGACAGGGTGGCCTCTGTGAGGAGATATGGGGCTGCCAGACACAGCTGGTTCCAGCCAGCTCCAACCCACCCACTGTAGGTCACGGCTGAGCCCAGCAGACAAGATGGTGTCACCTTGTGGGAAACATGTTTTAGAAAGGACAAACCCTGCAGAGCAGTGAGGAGTGCATTGCTGGGAATGCAGGCAGATAAAAGGAGTTGGGAATGAAGGAGTGAAGTTGAGCCCAGGAAAAGGTGAGGGCAAAGACGCTGTTTTAATATTTTGTCTTTATTTCTCACTACCTGAACCTATTTTAATCAGCAATAAATTAATTTTCCTCAAATAAGGTTTGGGTTTTTTTGGTTTTTTGGTTTTTTTCCTATGACAGTAACTAGTAAGTGATCTCCCTGTTTTTATCTCAACCCACAAGCTTTTTTTGTTTCATATTCTTGTCCTGTCCTGTTGAGGATGGCAAGAGAGAGAGAGTGAGTGGGTGGGTATTTGGCTATTAGCCCGGGTTAACACTCCAGAATTAGTGGAACAGATGTCTACATTTAAGTCAGTGATTTTAGTCTCCATTCTGAGAGGAGACTGAGGCACTTACAAGGGTACTGACATGTGTGTTTCACCTTGTTTTAACATTGGTTTGATAGGTTGCATTTGTTGACTGCAAAAGAAAGCTGAGAATTAATATCTCTGATTTTATTACTTCTATGGAAAGTGTGGAGCCTTCTTGCCCCACAAAATATCAATTCATGAATAGTTCCCAGATTTTACTTCTATATCAAAGCCACATCATATTAATTGCAACAAGGCCATGTGGCCACAAGTGCTGTTGGGCAAGTAAGTAAACAAAAGCAGACAAAATTGACACCTCTAGGCTAACACTGGTTTCAGCTGAATATCTAGTCCTGGACTTCTGTAACGAGTCAGAGCCCTGTGCTCTATGCTGTGAACTCAGCTGCTTGTACTTAAGCTGGCTCTGATCTTTTGTTGCCATGCGGCCTTGGATGAGAGTGTGGTAAAGACAAGGATAATGCATCACACACAAAAGATTGTCTTTTTTTGCTCATTTGGTAGTATACAAAATCAAAGGTGAGGATGCACCTATTCAGTCCATCTTTGTGAAGGACTGGATTATTACATTAATTAAGAGCTCATCCTCCTGCATTAGGATAGGAATAACCTAACTGGTTCAACTCTTCTTTACAATGTGAATAGGAAAGAAGTAGAACTAGCGTATAAAATTTATACCCTTGATTTGTTACAAATACCATTTTGTGGGAACCGGAATCGATAGCTTGTCTCAAACAATCTGTCTTGAAAGGCAGGATAAAGTTTTGTGGACTGGCTCTCACCTCACAAGGGGCTTAATCCTTCAAGCATCTGTGGGACATTGGACTATGGCCTCCATCCTCCAAAGGTTGGAAGGACCTTTAGAGTCTTGATCTCCAAGCAGCTGCTCTGACAAACTGGACATTATGCTTCTTCATTTAATAAACCATATGGACACTGTCCTTGCAAGGTCAGCCTCTTGTTCAGCAGCCACCCTGATAAAGAGGATCCTGTCCTTACCCAATAAGGTACAGTGACAGGCAAGCAGGGCCCTGTGGAGGCAGAGCACTTTCTTGCTAAAGTCCCATGTAAGGCCACCGAATTAGGGTCATTGCTCCATCAGTTGCGGGGGAGGAAGGGGTGTCAAATGACCACTTGGGACCCCTCTTTCCCACCAACTCATTGCCAGAATACTCTGCAGCAACACTGAATCTGCACAAAATATGCTCGGCCTACCTGAAGGGTGGGGCCAGGGAGCATAAAAGATGCAGATTCAGGATATCTGGCATCTGCCCACCATCCAAGGACTACAGCTTTAGGACAATCTATGCTGGATCCCTGGGTGGTGATATCTTCTTATTTTTTTCTCTTTTACTTTTTTTCTCAATCTCAGTCTCATTCTCCCTCTCAACTTCTAACCTAATTCTAGGCAGATAATTGTAACAGTGTTTCCAGTTTTGCTAAATTCTACTAATTGTAATCCATTGCTCCGAATATATAGTGTGGCGTGGTTTTGTTTGCAAGCTTTGTATTTGTATTGGCTTTTAAGTAAAGTTGTGCCTTTTAGGGTTATTGTTGTTACCCCTGAATACTATGCAGAGGATTACAGAAGCTCATCTCACCAGTGTGGTTGTTAAAAGAGACTAGCTAAGAAAGGGTTAACCTGTCCTCTGGGGCAGGTAGAAAAGGTTAAGTCCACACATATCCGTCTGCTGGGACAGGACAGACAGGTCTGAATGTCTCTGGTTTGCCTGACTGGTGGGACGTCACAACCCTGTAGCATGCAGAGGTACTTAGCTTTAGAAGTAGAGCTCATACTTCTCTTAGCTGGGGAGCTACATTCAAATTCAGATATTATTGCCTCTGCTATGGAGCACATATGCCTGGACCTGTCCATTCGTAAGGTCACTATCCTTCCTACTTTGGGTCAGCTTCGACTCCCTCCTCATCTACCCTTACAGAGGAAACCACACCTATTGCTCCCTGCCCCTAAGATGGGGATGCCCAGAAACTGCCGTTACTCTTTTATGAAGTATTTTGATGTATATGCTGTGATCTGTGTTTTAGAATGCACTTTATGAAGTCACGTCTATACTTAGAACTCAACAGCAGCTAGGGGTAAAAGCTAGTTAAAACAGAGGAAGGAATAAGCTCGCAGCTAAGTGTTTGAAATAATCAAGGATACAAAGATTGCTCTCCCTGTTTCTCTTATATTTAACAGTGGATGCATATATTTTCCCCAAGTAAAGACAGAGTGAACCCCAAATCCACACTTTGCTAGCTCTTCCTAGCTTTTTTCAAAACCCTCGGGGGATGAGATCTGTACTTAATTACAGCTGTCTGGATTACACTCTGGGGACATAAAAATAGTAAGGTCGTCCTGTATCAATTATTATTTGTTATTGTAGGTGCATTAGTTAATAAAGAATGATCATGATTATGAGAGGCTCACTGTTTTGACTCTTTCTCTGAGCCAAATTAATTTCCTCTTCTCTAGTACCATGCACCTAAATGAAATATTTTGCCTTGACAGGTTTAGAAGCAGAAGTTTCATCGCCTTTAAGTCAGTGTTGTATTAGCAGAAATTCTGACAGAAAAAGAAATGGATCCCAGTATAATACCAAAATGATACCCATATTTCAAATTATGGAAATGTTCAGACTCCAGTAAATAGTTACATCTCTTGTATCATTAAAATAAGCTTAATATTATACAATTCTATTACTATCAAATAAGTAGATATGAATTCAGGAATAACACTAAATAACTAATCAATAGTAAAAACTTATTGGGATCGGGATGAAAGAAAAAAAAGTAAATGATCATTCAGGTTTATATTTTTGATAATATGAAAAACATAATCAGAAATAGGCAGATATTACTTTTGTAACCTTGTTTTCATTTCATAAGTAATTGTATTTCTAGTAAGTTCCCTCTGTCACAGACTTTTCTTTAAGAAAAATTTCTTTCCACGTGAACTGGGAGACTTTTATACCATAAAAGTCATAAAAGAATTCCAGTGACCAGGGCTGAGTTTTTTGAGATATAGCAAGTATCTTACTAATTTTTTGTATTATTTTAAAATCTAAGAGAATTATTCTTCAATCTTTAAAAAATAGGTTAGTTACAAAGTAAGTTAATTACAAAATTATAGGTTTCGATCTTCCCCTCTTCCCCTCACCCTCCCCCTTTTTTTTTTTTTTCACAGGCATCTTTTAGAGTAATTTCAGATAATTTTCAAAGCATACATACACAGAATGCACACACAGCATATAGCATGTACAGGAATTGCTTATTGACTAATACTCATTGCAGATAGATAGGACTAATACTGTGTTACGATAACTCTAAACACTAAAACTATCAGTGTAGGCAAAGCACAGGCCTTTGTAGATTGGACAGTTGTGACTAAGTTTTGGATGCATTGGTTGAATTGCTGGCTTTTCACCCTCTACTTCTTTAATTATGATTTTTTGGGCAAACTTTTTGCATCATTATTTTTCTTCTGAGTCTGTAAACTTCTGTATGGCACTGCCTCAATACCAGTTTTGTTTCTTGTCACTAATCTTATTTTACATGGTCTTCTGTTATGTCTTTGCTCAGGGCTCAAGTTCTTTTTGTTTGTTTGTTTGTTTTCCAGTAAGGTTTAGCTGAGTTTGCATCATACACAGCTGGACTTTGGTTCTCACTTAGTAGAATTCATAGACTTTGGGTTACAAATAGTTACAAAATTTATGACAGTACCATTGTTTGACTGTAAATGTAACTTTTTATAACAGTCTACAAGCTTCAACAATTTTTTTATGATTCTTGAGGTGGAACTTCTGGAATGTCAAAATCAGAGAAAAAGAAGTAACTCTTCTAGCAAATACTATATTAGTATAGGGACCACATCTCGAAAATTACATACAGAGATTGAAATTGCATCTTAACTCATGCAAAACCAGGACATGTCCTTAGGTCCTCCACATAACATTTGAAAAACACAGTCACATTCCTAAGGTTGTTTCTTTGGGGTTTTTCTGGGTTTTTTTGGTTTTTATAATTCTAGATCCCGACATTTTTTTCTTCCTGCCGCCAAAAATGAAAGAAAATAGGACAGACAGAGTAAAAGTCCTGAGGTTTTCTCTGTAATTAGCAGAGGATGAGAATCTATTCTATATACAGAGCACTTAAAATAGACGCCTGCTCTGAGTATCTCTTTGGAGGAATCTATCTCTCTGCTTTGCCTATATGAGAATCAAAGCAGACTAGCCTTCTAAATTAGGTACATATATTTGGAATTCATGTGTCCTAGTTTATGGATCTAAAAGGCATGCAAGTATTAATTAGTTACTCTGGTCTCACTTTGTTATAACCTCCAATGACAATTCACTGTGTTGGAAAGAGCAGATCAGTTAGTCTCTAGAGATGCCAATATCTTTTTGCAAGCTATAGAAGGACCTTTAGGTTATCAAACAATTATGACCTTAATTCTGTTGCTCATGTAAAGGCATCTCTGCCATTGAAGAGCTCCAGGGCATCTGGAACATCTTTGTAGAGCTAATAAAAGTCATATAGGAAACTTACTCCTTCAGGACCATAAAACATGTCAGGCAGAATAAAAGCCTACTAATGGCAATCTTCTGTCCTTCTTGATGCAAGGAAGCTCAGCTGTTACAGCACCAGATAACCCCTTCTTTATTGATTACAGCATACTGCACAGAGTTCCTGTCCATGGTGAGGTTCACCAGCACAAAGATATTGCTCATAATACAGATTCATCAGTCAGTATTAGTATAATGTCTGCAATGTGGACTCAGCTCTGAAGAATCCCTTGGACAAGACACACTAATGTCCTAATCACATAATAAAATTACAGTTTCTGAAGAGGTGCATGCATTTCGAGTGAAAAAGACAATGCTATGGTTAAATGCAAATTGAATACATGTACATTAACGACATATTGATTATATGTGCATGTTGATAATATGTACAGTGATTAATTAAACTATTACTTAGATACACCATGATTAAATAGCAGTCACATGGTATCTAGAAAGGGACTCTTTATTGGAGAGGGGCTGTTTATAAGTAAGTGTAGTGATAGGACATAGGGTAAAGGCTTTCAACTAAAAGAGGGTAGGTTTAGGCTAGATATAAGGAAGAAATTATTTACTGGGGAGGCACTGAAACAGGTTGCCCAGAGAGGTTGTGGACACCCCCCCATGACTGGAAATGTTTGACACCAGGTTGGACCAGCAACCTGGACCCCCTCTCCACAGCAGGGGAGTTGGAACTAGATGATCTTAAAGGTCCCTTCCAACCCAAACCATTATGTGATTCTGTGATACCTGTGATACATTGTCATAATACTGAATCGTCATAGTGTCTACACATTAATTATGTGCACAGATGTCCATTACAGGAACTAGAGTTCTGGGACTCAATTCACTTGCTTAATGAGATATGGCAAGTGCCATTTGAGTCCTAAACTATCTTCTCTAGCTTCGAGCTCCTTCTTCATGGAGGCATAGATCTCCCATCTGTTTTCTCAGATAATCTAAGCAAATTCAAAAAGCACTAGAGGCCATTTTTAAGCAACAGATCGCAGTCATACTTTTGGCAGCTTAGAATGCAATTCATCACATAAAACAGAAAAATAAAGCAATTATTATTATCACTTTGAACATGTTCCAGCATCTCAACATCCTTCCTATAGTGAGGTGCCCAAAACTGAACATAGTACTCAAGATGAGGCCTCACTAGTGCTGAGTATAATGGAATAATCATTTCCCTACTTCTTGTCACACTGTTCCTGACACAGGCCAGGATGCCTTTGGTCTTCTTGGCCACCTGGGCACACTGCTGGCTCATGTTCAGCCAGCTGCCCACTAAGACTCCCAAAGCCTTTTCCTCCAGAGACCTCTCCAGCCACTCTGCCCGAAACCTGTAACATTGCCTGGGGTTATTGTGACCAAAGTGTAGGACCCAGCACTCGGCCATGTTGAACCTCATGAAGTTGTCTTCTGCCCATTGATCCAGCCTGTCCAGATCCCTCTACAGTGCCATCCTGCCTTCCAGCAGATTGGTCCTCTGACACAATTTGGTATCATCTGCAAACTTACTGAGAGTGCACTGAATCCCCTCATCCAGATCATTAATGAAGATGTTAAACAGGACTGGCCCCAGCACCAAGCCCTGGAGAACACCTTTGGTGACCTGTCACCAGCTGTATTTGCCCTTGGTGACATCATGCTGGCTGTGACCAATCATCTCTGTACTTTCCATGTGCCTAAGCATAGTTTTCAGGAGGATCTTCTCTATGGTTCTGCCAACCACAGTGGTGTGATCGACTGTCCTGTAGTTCCCCACGTCTTACTTTTTTCCCTTTAAAAAATGTGGGTTGTTTCCCTTTCTCCAGTCAGGAGGAACTTCACTGGACTGCCAGGACTTCTGAAATATGACGGAGAGTGGCTTAGCAACTTTATCTGCCAGTTCCCTCAGGACCTGCAGATGCATCTAATCAGGTCCAGTGGAATTATGCCTTCAGGTTCCTTAGATCATGTCTGGGCCCTTGCCATAAAAAGACATGGACTTAGAGAAAGTCCAGAGGAGGGCTATGAAGATGACCTGAGGGCTGGAAGAACTCTCTTATGAAGACAGGCTGAGACAGTTGGGCTTGTTCAGCCTGGACAAGAGAAAGCTCTGGGGACATCATATTGAAGCCTTCCAGTACCTAAAAGGGAGTTACAAGAAAGCTTCAGAAGGACTTTTTACAAGGACAAGGGGTAATGACTTTAAAGTGAGAAAGGGTAGTTTTAGATTAGACATAAAGAAGAAATTAATCACTATGAAGGTGGTGAGGCACTGGAACAAGTTGGGTAGAAAAAGTTGTGGATGCCACTCCCTGGTAGTGTTCAAGGTTGGATGGGGTGATCTAATCCAGTGGAGGGTGTCCCTGCCCATGGGGTTGGAACTAGATGATCTTTGAGGTCCCTTCCAACCCAAAACATTCTGTGATTCTATGAACTATGGATTAGGTTCAGTTGCCATATCATATGGCAGTAGAGCCATTGTTGTTGGATTAGGATACATGAGAAATACTTAGTTCACTGGTGTAGGACCTACTAAATACTTGTGATATCCTGGAGCAGTTGGAAACTTCAAGAATAATCAGGATACAGTGTGAGACCCCTTTTTCAGCCACATTAATCAAACTTTTAATGTCTATTTTAGAATCATTAGAATTCATCTTTAGCCTCCACTAATTATGCTCATTTGCTGTATTGAGAGCTTAGACACCGAAATCACTTAACATCTGTATCTTAAGTGTCTGAAATGGGAACAGAATCCTCTCTGTCTCCTTAAAACTGAGTAAGAAGAAGCCCATACAAAGTCAGGTGTGTATGATAGGCAATATGAATATCTCACATTTTAAAGCTCTTTTATTTTATATAGTAAATTCCTTATTCATAATAGCAGGAGCCTGAATATTGAAAGTACTGGCAAACTTCCTTCCACTACTACTCTGTCCTCTGCTTTCCAGCATAGGTTAACATCTCTGTGACAGACTGCAGAAAAGAACTGTTATTCCAGAAAGGTTCATACAAAGGAAGCCAAATTTTGTGCCACACATAAGCATGCACAGAAATCTGTTCCCTTTAGTTTACTCTGATGAGGGAATGGTATTCTTTGGTAGAATGGTTGAGTGGAAAATTGGGAGTTATACCCTCATAAAAGACTTGTGAGAATTTGACTTTGTTATTTAATACAGCTTTTATACATTTTGTTAATTTAAAATCACAACAGATTGCTAGAGATCCTATACTTTATTAAAAGCATCTGTTTGCTTGTTTGATTTAGTTTTCCCTAAAGCTGTGCTCAGCTTTGTTTGATTGACAATACTGCAAAATATACTCTATTTATCTGGCTTTTCTTCAGCTTCAGAAGCATAAATTAGAATAACAAGAACATTACCTTTGTCCACACAGCCCAAGATAGAAACCTTGGGTTTCCCTACAGGCTGAACCACAGTGACCAGGAATAGGAGGACTATAGAGAAAGAAGATAAAACATAGCTTTAACTGTGTATGACTAAGTAATTCAACTGGAAGAAGGTATTTTTTTCTATCCTACATTTTGATTTCATTAATTTTGGGGTTAATGTGAAATTCTTAAATATTCCTAGAAGCAAAGGTGGGTAGCTGGACTCCTTTTTTTCAGTATAGAACACCTAAGTCACTATACTACAGCTTTATTTTCCTTCCCACTCACTCTCCTCATAGAAGGGCATGACAATTTACGTTTAGTATGGTGGGCATTTGAAATAATAAAAAAAATATTTTTTTTCACTTTAACTATGGTACAGAGCACTAGTTGAGACTGAATGCATTATATAAGGGGGAAAAGTCACCATAATTCACCTGTGAAAAATGAACTTATTTATATGTAGTGGACAGAGGTACTTCCCTGAAAATTTGGAGATTGTAATTAGGAATAACAGTAATTACCACTCAATTTCATATGACAGTCTATAGTAAAAGCCAGCTCTTAGAAGCCATCTAAAATTTTACTGTACAAAATTTACATTCGTTAATAAAACTTTTTAATAGCACCTTACTAATTTGCTTCTTAGAAAATGAACTAGGGTTAGGTAGTCACTTATTTCAAACCTTGTATTTTTATATGAATGTATTAGAGAAAAAAAACCTGCTAAATATAATTAAAATCAGACATTAGGAGAGAAAAATATGTACTTATTCAGAGTTGTTGACTTATTCCCTAAAACACTGAGACATTCATAAAGAATGTATTTTTATATCTATAGAGTTTCACATATATACAATCTATACATATATTATGGCCCATCAAATTTTAACACTGTATCTTTGCTAGCAAACATCTGCTCTAGACACTGTGGACCTAGATAAGAAAAACTGTGTGCTGAAACTGTCAAGCTGGTCATTATCTTTTGGCCTTATATAACATATTCAGTAATTAAACTGCACCTACATAAAATCTTTGCCATATTTTTTTTTTCTTTAGACACTTGCAACTGTCTTTTCAATGTGATTTTACGGTAGTTTTTAAATTATTTAAATTTTAATCTGTTAGTCTACCAGTATTTTATACTGTTAAGTCAGTTAAAATTGTCTCTTTTCTTTCTGACAATAAAAGCATACTGGATGTGATAAACACATTGGTCTTTTTGGCAGCTATAATACATTTTTAAAAAGAAGAAAAACCACTTGATTATTCACCTGAGAGCCAAATCTTCCTTTTTCCTTTTTGACTGTTCTGAGCTGACAACTGCAGGAGCATAATTCTAAACTGATTTCATCTTTCGAAGACACACGACACTGTCACCTGTTTCGTTCCACTCAGCTGATGTCATGTCTCATAGAATTCTATGAATTCAATGCTTTTGGTAAAGACCTAGAGTGAACTGATGCTAATATCTGTCTATCTTTAAGGTAGACCTTAACAAAGAAACAGATTGTTGACCAGATAATTTCAGACAGGCCATATATTAAGTATAATCATAAATGACAGATGGAAGGGTTCAGAATCAGGATATTTTTGAAAAGAAATTATGAGAAATGAGACAGTATCTTCTATCCATGTGTACAAATGACTTGCTTGTGTTTGCAAAGCTACTTATTTTTTGTGATATGTGTACTCCACAGGTATGTTATTCTTGCTTTCATACCCTATCCATGTTAAACTTTAAGATAAATATGACTATTGTAAGCGTTTCTTACTCTATTCAAGAACTCAAAGCAAAGATTCCATTAGAGAGCACATATTCTTTGTGACTTAAAATACAGTAAAAAGTAAAAAAAAACAAAAAAAAAACCAAAACCCCAGTAAGCAAACAAATGAGGCTATAGTAAAAAAAATTCAGAGGGAGGAAAAAAAAAACCCCACAAAACCACCCACAAAAAACCCACAAAACCAAACCAAACCAAACCAGTCAAAACACTTTCAATAGTATGACTTCTGGCATCAGATGTGATGTTATGGATATGGAACATTTTGAAAATGAGACTTGATCATTCACTATAAATCTTAGTGGTGAGGGAAGTCATGTTCAAAATTATGAAGAAACCTGATGTAATAACAGTGTATTCTGGGAAGAATCTGCAGAATACTTGTCTTTTCTGGAAAGTGTTCATTCTGCCAGCTCTATTAAAGACATCAATGAGCTAAGTATTTCACAGACATTTTGGGTATAATTAAAGGGAGAGTTTGCATAAGTTCTCAGTAATCAGTACCAATAGGATTTCAGTGAAGAAATAATTCAGTGTTTTGCCAAGTGATTATTATGTCAATGGCAGCAGCGATAACTGCTATTGAGCCTGTGGCACATTTAAGCCACAGGAGAGCTTGACATATGTGACAGCATGCCATTTAGAAGTACTGCCCAGATGTTATCCCTCGGGAAGGTTTCATTTGGCTCTAGTGGTTTAAGGAAATGTTGAGAAATGCAGGTTACAAATTGAGCAGTCCCCAGCTGTGTTATATGTGTTTGTGGCTGAGCCTATTATAGCTCTTCCATTTATGTTTGATAAAGCTGTGTTTGCTGTTGTTCTGCTGAAGTCATTAAATATTCTCAGCATTGTGCAGTGATATTGCTAATTGAGAAAAAGACCATTAAATGTATTTTATTTTCATTTCTGTACATCACAGTAACAATTAGAGTGGAGCTAGGGTTCATGCCTCTGGCACGTACTTACAGTTTCTCCGAGTTCTAAGCTTGCTGTCATTTGATACATTCAAATCTGTTTCATCATAATCTTAGATGTTACCCATAGGAACCAAAATTATGAGCAAACATTAAGAACCCACTCCTATTGCTATGAATGTTGACAAGAAGGCTGTAATTTGAAATTTTCATAAGACATACTTAGAGCACCACAAACAACACTCAGCTCTTAATCTGTTCTAAATACAGATACTATTCAATGACAAGAACTGTCTAAAGGCACTGGAAGTGATGAGGGTTATGAGATTGGGGAAGCAATATTTAAAAATACTTCTCTGAAAAAAATATAAACACACCTAATTCATAGATCTGAAACTTCCCCTTACAAAAACATAAAATAAAAATGTTAAATCTTTTTTCCTTCCTCTTCAGTGGAGAAACCTGGGAATGGAGAAGTTACTTCAGGCATTTCTTGGTTCCTATCGTTTTATGAGAATCATTCCTTTCTAGTGGTGTGAAATTCTGTGCTTATAGTCTGAGGATTCAAAATCCCTACTATTGCCTTTAGGAAATATTACTATCTAATAGTTTAGACTTGTAAAGTAAAAACTTGTGGCTAAAAAATCACCTATTGATTCATTTAGAGGCAAGAAAGCTATCTGACATCCTAATGATGTGAAAAAGGAATGTTCAGGATGCCTCTTCTATTTCACCTCTAGTAAGATATTCACTCAAGATATGTTTCTGTGTTTGGGGTGAAAATGAGGTTAATTTCCAATCTGGTGATAGGAAAAAGGAGCATCTAAGTAAATTTACCTCATAGTATAGACATAGTTGAGTACCAAATATTAGCTAATAGTTTAAGTGTTTATTAGTCAAAAGACTCAAGGCACAAATAGTGAAAAGGTAGTAGAATAACATCAGTAAAAGAGAAAATGGCATTTGGAGTAAACAAGTAAACCACAACTGTGGATGCTGTGCAACAGGAGAAAATGTAAATGTTTTAAACACACCATTGGATATAGTAACAGGAGTGTGTGTTAAGCTTTTAGTATAGGGATGAATGGCCTGCAGGGCAGCTTCTGTGAGAAGGAGCCAAGGGTTTTACTGATTCTAGCCCACTCCAACAGACCCCTGTAGGTCATGGCTGAGCCCCTCAGCCAAGATGACTGTTTCTCTGTGAAAAGTATTCAAGAGAGAGCAAAATGCAGTCTGGTAAAGTGATAAAAAGGTGTGAGAAACAAGCTTGTAAGACACCAAGGTGAGGGAAGAGGGAGGGTTTGGAGGTGTGCCAGGCACCAGAACAGGAACTCCTCTGGAGCTCCTGGAAAAGGACCAAAGTGGAGCAGGTATTTCCATGCAGCCTGTGGAGAAGAACATGCCAGAGCAGGTATTCATACTGTAGCCCATTGAAGACTACATGTATCAGCAAGTGAATATTGCTGAAACAACTGCAGCCTATGGAGAGTATTCATACAAGGGTATATTTTTTCCAGGAGAGCAGTTCATGGGAAGAGCCCATGCCAGAGCAGGGCACATGAGAGGGGAGCAGTGACTGAGAGAAATCATTATGTATTGACCATATCCCCATTCCTCCCTCTGTAATTTAGGAGGAGAGTGTACAGGAGTCTAGACTGAAAGAGCAGAGTTAAGTCTGTGAGACTGCTGAGAAAAGGTGTTGCTTGACTGTTTGTCTTTTTTTTTTACTACCCATACCTGTTTTAATTGGCAATAATTTAAATTAATTTTCTCAAAGTTTGGTTTATTTTGCCCATAAAAATAACTGGCAAACAATGTTTGTGCTTTTATCTTAATGCTACTTTTATCTTTTCATGCTACTTTCTCCTCCTGTCCCACTGAGTATGATAGCGTCTGGGTCAGGTTTTGGTACTTAGCCAAGGCTACCCCACTTGAGCCATATTAATTTTCTACATTATGTGTTCACCATATTTGCTTACATTAATCTTACTCTAAACATAAAAGTAGCCTTTAGTAATATTGCTTTGTATAACAAAGCAAATGAATGTCAAAAGAATCAAAATAGTGATGTGCAGACTACAAGG
>VZTU01027176.1:52210-72084 GCA_013400835.1 Zapornia atra | reverse complement strand
AGGGACATGGTTTAGTGATGAATTTGGGCAGTGTTAGGTTAATGGTTCAACTTGTTGATCGCATGATAGATTGACATCCAACAGGTTGACTGTCAGATTTAAGCCTATCCCAAGTTCCATGGCATTAATTATTGTATTTTATTATTTTGCTAATGACTTGGATCTGTAACTCATTAATGGCTGAATTTCTCCACCCAGGAAGCTCCAGCTTTCAAGAAAGCAGAGCAAATTCCCTCGTACAGAAGGATGACTGCAAATCATTGTTTGCTTTTCCTCAGACTTGGTATTTTTTCTGTTTGATTCACTGTGTTATATCAAAAGTGATGTTCTCAAAGTTTATTACATATGTTTGGTTTCATAGCCACACATATTTCTGCTTTTCCTGGTGATTGTCACTCAGTCTTTCTGTATCTTTCATGGTGACAAGCGCAGAACATCCTACCTTAGGCCTGTGCTTTAACTAAGCAAAGGGGTACGTGAAGTTTATTAACAAAGCACAGTAGAAGAAGGAAACTCTGAAACAGATTTAGTATTGATCTCTTTTTGAAAAATAGGGAGAGTCAATATGAGGAAACAGTACTACCCATCTTAAATTTTGGAAAATACAAACCAAAACAAACCAACTCAAAACCCCCAACTGAACACAAGAGCACAGTAAGCACTGGCTTACTATCACTTTATCACTAGAAAAAACAGGTTTTCTATCTGTATTTTCAATTTTTTTCCTAATTTGTTTTCTGCAGCCCTACAGAGCACATACTTTTTTTTCAAAGAGTTAGCAAAAGACTCACATAAATCCCACCAAGAGTTTACAGGAATCACTAGCAACAGTCAAAAGGGCAGGATCGTGAAAAACTTGAGTTCTGTGAATTCAAGGACAGAGGAGAAATTTTAAAAAACAATGCAAGCAATGATAAGAAAGGGTTACTATCTGTATTTACACCAAAATATTAAGAGAGAATAGGGCTTCCATCTGAAATGTTACATGGCTGACAGTATCAGTTGTTTTACCTAGCCCTTTTTGAATTTCCGGCAGTTCTAAATTATGGCTTTATTTGTTCATTAAGTTTGTTCATGCTATTTTTATTAATGGACAAGGAAGCAGCTGTAATTAAATGGAATTTTAAGTTCTATTGTGGAAGCCATGCAAAACCAGTTTGTTACTCGAGTTGCATTTAAGACCTATAATATAGGCACTATTCCAAGGAACTTTTGCAGAGGGAAATTTGCCCTGGAGAGGAACCCAGTATGAAAATCTCCTTAATTGCAGCTTGAAAAATCTGCACTTTTAAAGACCTACCAATTTATGGCTTCATGAATAGCTCGTTTGAAGTAAGTCATGCCTCCTGCTGACCTCTCTTCATGGGTTTAATAAGGTATCACAGCAAGTTAAGAGTTATCCCCATTAGTCTAGTTCATAACAGACTTGTTAAATTTCAAATAATACATCAACCTTAGCACAAAACCCAACAGGAAGCCGCTACCTAGGTACCTGTAATCTGAGTGTCAGATCCAGTCCATGCATATATAACAGTATATTACATGTAAGTACATTGTTATATGTAAGTTTAAGAACATTTCCTTTGTCCCAAAGGAAATTACTTCTGCCAGCTCCCTCAGCACCGTCGGGTGCATCCCATCAGGTCCCATGGATTTTTGGATGTCCAGACGGCTTAATTCATCCCTGACCCAATCCTCATCAACCAAGGCAGACTCATCATTTATCCTGACTTCCTCCACAGCTTCAGCCATCTGGGGCTCCTGCAAACAGTCTCCAGCAGTGTAGACAGAGGAAAAGAAGGTGTTCAGTAAACCTGGTGGTTTATTTATCCACTGTCTCAGCATCCTTTGTTACTCCAGCCTTCGAAAAGGGCAAGAAGGAGGACCCAGGTAACTACAGACCGGTCAGTCTCACTTCCATCCCTGGAAAGGTGATGGAAAGGCTTACCATTGATGCAGTTTCTAGGCACATCAAGGATAAGAGGGTTGTAAAGAGCAATCAACATGGTTTTACCAAGGGGAGGTCAAGTTTGACTAATCTAATAGCCTTTTATGAGGATATAACCAGGTGGATAGATGATGGTAGGGCAGTAGATGTGGTCTACCTTGACCTTACTAAAATATTTGATACCATCTCCCACAGCATCCTTGTGGCTAAACTGAGGAAGTGTGGTCTGGAAGGTCGAGTAGTGGGGTGGATTGAGAGCTGGTTGAAGGGAAGAAGCCAGCGAGTTTTGATCAATGAGACAGAGTCTGGCTGGAGGCCTGTATCTAGTGGAGTCCCTCAGTGGTCAGTACATTGATCTGTACTGTTCAATGTATTTATTGATGACCTGGATGAGGGAACAGAGTGAACAGTCAGCAAGTTTGCTGAGGCCACAAAACTGGGAGGGGTGGCTGACACTCCAGAGGGCTGTGCTGCCATTCAGCAAGACTTAGACAGGCTGGAGAGTTGGGTGGGGAGAAGGTTAATGAGATTTAACACAGGCAAGTGTAGGGTCTTGGATCTGGGGAAGAACAACCCCAGGTACCAGTATAGGTTGGGGACTGGCCTGTTGGAGAGCAGCGTAGGTGAGAGGGACCTGGGGGTCCTGGTGGACAGCAGGATGACCATGAGCCAGCAATGTGCCCTCATGGCCAAGAAGACCAGTGGCATCCTGGGGTGTATTAGAAGGGGGGTGGTTAGTAGGTCCTTCTGCCCCTCTACTCTGCCCTGGTGAAACCACACCTGGAATATTGTGTCCAGTTTGGGCCCCTCAGTTCAAGAAGGACATAGAACTCCTTGAAAGAGTCCAGCGCAGGGCCACCAAGATGGTGGAGTGGAACACCTTCCTTATGGGGACAGGCTGAGGGAGCTGGGCCTCTTTAGCTTGCAGAAGAGGAGACTGAGGGGTGACCTTATTAATGTTTATAAGCGTGTAAAGGGTGAGAGTCAGGAGGATGGAGCCAGGCTCTTCTCAGTGATGGCCAGGGATAGGAAAAGGGGCAATGGGTGCAAGCTGGAGCATAGGAAGTTCCATGTGAATATAAGGAGAAACCATTTCACTGTGAGGGTGATGGAGCACTGGCACAGGCTGCCCAGAGAGATTGCGGAGTCTTCTTCTCTGGAGACATTCAAAACCTACCTGGCTGCATTCCTGTGTGATTTGGTCTAGGTGACCCTGCTCTGGAAGGGGGGTGGGATTAGATGATCTTTTGAGGTCCCTTCCAACTCCTAATGTTCTGTGATTCTGTATGGTTCTATGATGCAGGTGATAATGGCTGCACCCATCTGAAATGTTAGTTTCCTGAAATAAAAAGGCACAGAGGCCTCAGGAGGCTCCATCAGAGACAGTATAGTGCATTCTGCCATTTGAGAGTCCTTCTTAAAAGCATAGATGAACTTTGAAAAGTAAATAAAAATGTGGGATCATGTTTGTGACTGGACTGGTGACTTTATCCTGCATGTGTGCAGCTTGTAACTGAAGAATCATCATTCCCAGTTCCAATCCTTGCAAATTCAGCTTGAATCTTAGAGCCAAAGTTGTGTTCATTCATTCTCAATGCATCACTGAGTAGAGTGTTCTTTCTCAGATTACATCTCATTAAAGCAAGATTCAAATCAGTTGCTTCCACCGGATTCACGCCTGTGTAACTAGCCACAGCAATTGTAGTGAAGATATCAAAGAATGTAGTGGACTCCAGCTCCATAATGCTTTGCCAGCCTTCCAGTGGGGACAGCTGGGCATTCAGGGAAGGGTCCCAAGAATTGCCACACTCCTTAGAGGAAACACAACCCACATGCCTTTGAATCTGCATTCTTTGTCTCATGTGGCATCCTGCCCCCAAAAGTGTCTTTCATTGTATCAGTCTCTCCTACCTCTTTCACGTTTCCATTAGAGAAGTAGCACTTGGAAAGACACAGAGGTAATTTAACCTTTATTAAATGAAATCATGAAGCATCTCAGAGCATATTTGCACACTAGCATGTAGAAGGATTAGGGTGGTCATGTTTAAAAAAAATGTTGAAACACGAATCAGGAGACACAATGTCACTTTGTAAAATAGTGATAGCAGATGTACACAGTTCTCTACAACAAAAAAATGCAGGTTTTTTCCTATTCTCACTGTTGCAGATAATTACTTGTTATTTTATGCTTCTTTTATTACAAATTATGTCACTCACATAATACATAAAGGAAAGGCTTGCTTCAAACCTCACATGAGAAACTAGCTTTGGTAGGACTTCATGTGATGGGTGAGACAAGTAATAGTAAATCATTATCTGTGCTAGTTAAGCACTGTCTCTTTGCTAGTAGAATTTTATTGTAACCAAGTAATTGCAAACACTAAAGTCTTGCCCTAATAAGCACCCCATCAGTAAGCGGAAAAGCCAAAGAGCTGAAAGCTTACTAAACTGTGTTAAATTAACTTTTAACATCAAAATGTCAAATATCCTTGAAGACTACTATGCATTTCAATACTAAAATGAAATGGGCTACAAACTAGGTCTGGATTACTATAAAGGCAAAAATGTTACAATTTTCACAAATCTCAAACCCCAATTTTTGCAGGGCTTATCAGAGTATGCTTGAGAATGAATAAATGTAACAGAGCTAGGAGAATTCTCCACATAGGCTATAAATAATCTGAATCTGGAAATTAATTTTTTTCATTGCTTTTTTTATTACTTTTTTCCAAATAGTAATACTTCTTTCTAATGCCTTTTAATTAATAGCAAGTAAGAAGACCTTAGAAGAAAAACCTTAATCTAGTTACAGTGTGGACAATGAAATTCACTGGTTAGACCTTCAAAATGAAAGGCCTACACCTGCATTTTATCCTTACAGCACAGAAGAGGCCTCTCACATTATTTCTGCAATTTTAAGATCAGAAAAAGAAAAAAGGAAAGTTGGGAAATTTATGAGTTACCATCCCAGGTATGGTGTTCCAAAGCATTCCCTGGAGTTGTATAGCAAAATACTTGTACAGCTTGTAGAAACTCGTTGTCTCATCACCTCTCAAAGTGAGAACAGGCAGAGACAAGTTTAGGTTATGTGTCGTTCAGTTAAGGCTAGGGTGCACATTTTGAGTGGAGTATTCAATAGCTTACAAATCCACTCATGCCAGGAGCTCTCTTTGCAAGATCCCAACTTGTGGTGCAGTTAAGCAATAATCGTAACAATAGCTGTGCAAAGTGGAAGCTTTACTTGCAGGCACAGATGTTCACAGAGGATTTCCATTTCAGAAATAGTTATCCTTAAAAAAAAAACAACCAAAAAACCCTGAATATGATTCTGTATTTTGTTGTAAGGAGTCATTTTCTTATTAAAAATGTTATTGATTACAACAGCAGTGGAGCTGGCCGGCTTCAAGAGCAGAAACTCTGCAAAGTATTGCATTGGTTTTTTCCTAAAAATCAGTATTTTTCTTATGCTTCATCTGTACAGCTCTGTATTCCTAGGAGACACATATCTTTGAAATGTTACCAACTCTTGTTTTAATCATGATAATGTCTCAGCATCCTGTCTGGTTAAGTGTGTGAATGATACCTATTCTTAGAAAGGAGAAAAAAGAGAGAGAAAAATAGAATCCATGCTGTATGGAACAGTTTTTTATTTCACTTTCAGGTGAAAACCAAAGAAACATACCCAAAAATACACCCAGAAAACCTGCAATATGACAATTGATTTTTATTTTCTGTACGAGGGGGACTGACAGATGGAATATCAGGCAAGCACAGAAACTGCTATAATACTTTAAGCCAGCATACTGTGTGTGCACCCACGTAAACATCATCATGAAGAGACAAATATAATACAGTTAAGAATTCTGTACAGACAAACACAAATATTATGTATATGTTAAACACACACTCATATACAGTTGCAGGCATTTCCTTCAGTATTAGTTTGCTAATACCCTGCACTGGTAAAACCTGAAATAAGAATAAACTTCAAGAAAGGATGTAAACCCTGGTACTCTAAATTACAGAAGAAAATGGATCTACCGTTTCTTTCCACTCTTGAATATAACCTTTCAGCTAGAGATAAAACAAGCAGCACTAAGACTAAGGGTATGCTATAGTGCTTATTTGCTAGTGCAAACTCGAACAACAAGTGCAGTCCTTACCATGAGCATCACATTGCCTTCTGAGAAAATTTGGGGTGATGCAGGGACAGTGGCCTAACTTTCTGATGGCTAACCAAGGACTGTCAGCTCCCTCCCAGCCCACCCAGCCTAATCCATCGTGCCCAGAGACTGGCTGGTTCCCTGACCACAGGGGCTTCCCAGGGCATTTCAGATGTCACCATGCATGTGTTTTCAACAAAATGACAAGCATCTGCTTGGGAGAGAAACTACATGCATGCCCTTTCTGCAGCAGCCTTCCCAACTTCATTCAGCTTTCCCCCATCCGCTGGTGCACCTGAACTCCTGAGAACCCCATGTTATACTGTGGGTTTATTTAGATGAGCAAGAGGGCTTAAAATTTAAGATTTCCCTCCTCACCCCCACCCCCCCCACCAACTGGTGATACTGCTTTTCAAGAAGCCTATAGGTACATTGTTTTCTGAAAAATAGTAGAAGAAATGGGAATGACTATTTGTGCTTGCTTTCCAGGCTGGGAAATTTAAAATAAAACTTTGCTTTTTGTAAGTGTTTGCCAAATTTTAATGGTTTTCGTAGTCAGTATCTGCTAGATTCATGTGTGCTGAGTTTCAGGGAGCAAGAAGTGCACCAAAGTACTTCCTTTTTCAGCAAAGAAAAGCACTAAAGAATGCTAGGTGTGCAGGAACACCACAAATACTACATGAATGTCCCTTCACAAGCAACATAAACACCACATTAAAGACCCTTCTCAAAAGAAGTTATGTCAGCAATGAAACTTTTACCTTTTCCTACTTTTCAGATCCCAAGAAATTCAGGTTGCAGCATTCTGACTGGCAGTTCTTCATCACCTCACAGAAAATCCTGGAACTTACTGGGAATTTAACAGAGCTTACATACAGAGGAGTTGGAGGAATCCTCAGGTTTGGGAATCGAGACACTGCATTTCAGACAGTAAGAATTTGAGCTCTGCATGTCTAAAGCACTCATGTGAATGATGTCATTGAAGTTTGCTGCCCATTTTATTTAGTTTAAAACCCTATAGGTACCTAAATACATTTATGAATATGGTCACCTAGTGCAAAGGAACCTTGTTTTCCTGTGATGTCTTTATACTGTACAGTCTGTTGCTTCCTGAGGAAGCATAGTAAAAGTGGTGGTTTAAGCCTGTCTGGAGGACAGATGCTCACCAAAGCTGCTCTATCACTCCCCTCTTCAGTGGGCAGGGAAGAGAAGATACAATGAAAGGCTCCCAAGTCGAGATAAGGACAGGGAGAGATCACTCAGTAATTACCGTCATAGGCTCAACTTAGAAAAAAATTCATTTATCTAATTTATTACCAAGGAAAACAGAGTAGAGCAATCAGAAATAAAACCAAATCTAAAAGCACCCCTCCTTTCTTCCTGGGCTCAACTTAATTCATGGTTTCTCTACCTCCTCACCCTGAACAGCACAGGGGGACACGGAATGGGGGTTGTTGAGGCCAGTTCATGTCTAGTTGTCTCTGCCTTGTCCTATCACCTGTCACCTGGCTGAAGAGACCATCGCCCACCTCTCTACAACCTCCCTTCAGGTAGTTGTAGGTGGTGATAAGGTCTCCCCTCAGCCTCCTCTTCTCCAAGCTAAACATCCCCAGCTCCCTCAGCCGCTCCTCATAGGATTTGCCCTCCAGCCCCTTCACCAGCCTGGCTGCCCTTCTCTGGACTCATTCAAGGGCCTCAATGTCCTTCTTATGTTGAGGAGCCCAAAACTCGACACAGTACTCGAGGTGCAGCCTCACCAATGCCGAGTACAGGGGCACACTGTTTTTGATACCAGCCAGGATGCCATTGGCTTTCCTGGCCACCTGGGCACACTGATGGCTCATATTCAGCCTGCAGTCAGCCACCACCCCCAGGTCCTTCTCTGCCTGACAGCTCTCCAACCAGTCCCCCCCAAGCCTGTAGCGCTGCATGGGATTGTTATGTCCCATGTGCAGCACTCTACACTTGGCCTTGTTAAACCTCATCCCATTGGTCTCAGGCCATCGGTCCAGGCTGTTCAGATCCCTCTGAAGAGCCTCCCTATCCTCAGGCAGATCAACACTTCGTCCCAGCTTAGTGTCATATGCAAACTTTCATGGGGTGTAGACCTTCAGGAACAGACTGCTCCAGCCTGGTTCCCCACAGAGTCACAAGTCCCCTCAGCAAATCTGCTGTGGCATGGGCTTCTCTCTCCATGGACTGCAGGTTCTGCCAGGAGCTTGCTCCAACGTGGGCTTTCCACAGGGATACAGGGTCCTTCAGGTGTCCCCACCCACTCCAGCGTGGGGCCTCTCCATGGTCTGCAGCTGAGATCTCTGCTCCCCATCATCTTCCATGGGCTGCAGGGGGACAACCTGTCCCACTCATGGTCTTCTCCAGGCTGCAGGGGAATCTTTCTCTCCGGCACCTGGGGTACCTCCCCCCAACTTCACTGACCTTGGTGCCTGCACAGTTTCTTAAATCTTTTCACTCCCTTCTCTGATAGCAAAAAGCATCTGCCTGCTTGCTTTTTTTTTCTCCTAAATGTGATTCCCAGAGGTGTTGTGACCATCGCTGATGGGCTGGGCCTTGGTCATCAACTCTGGCCTTGAGTTGGTTGGTGTTTACTCCGTGGGGTCTAGGGGAAGCTTCTGGCAGCTTCTTGCAGAAGCCACCCCTGCAGCGCCGCACTGCTATCAAAACCTTGCCACACAAACCCAAAACAGTAAAACAAATGTGACTAGCAAACCATATAATCTGAGCAAGAATAGTTTGCCTCCGTGTGCACTCTGTTCCTGAAAAGACTGTGCTAGGTATTATTTACAAGGAACAACTACTTAGATTAGCAGTTGTATGCACTTTTTTCTGCACTTCTAATTTCTAATTTAGATATCTGCTTAAAATAAAAGTACTCCTCTTACAAAGAAGAGATTGAGCAAATATATAAAAATATATTAAAATATATAAAAATAAGCTTGTATTTTTAATTGGATAGAAAGTTAGAAAATTATAGAAGCAGACAAGAGCATGGCATAGCTTTTAAAAAAACTATTGTTAAATTTCATCCTTCTAAATTAAATATGCTGTGTATTTCTGTGGGGACAGGATTAGAGGCAATGGATGCAAATTGGAGCACAGGAAGTTCCGCACCAACATGCGGAAGAACTTTTTCACAGTGAGGGTGACAGAGCCCTGGGACAGGCTGCCCAGGGAGGTGGTGGAGTCTCCTTCTCTGGAGATATTCAAGACTCGTCTGGACGCCTATATGTGTAATATGAGCTAGGGAGCTGCTTGGGCAGGGGGGTTGGACCCAATGGTCTCTCGAGGTCCCTTCCAACCCCTACGATTCTGTGTTTCTGTGATTCTGTGATTTTTATGACTCTGCTTATGATTTAAAATTCCTGTTGCAGCAAAATATGAAATTAAGTGTCTAGGTTGATAAACTTGCTCTTTGAAGTAATGTTAAACAGATAATTGCTGCCAGACAGTTTAGGGCACTTCTAAAGAATTCATACATTCTTGTGTATTAGAAAGGAAAATAAGGATGTATTATAGTATGTCAAAATAATCTGTCATCCCTAGGAAAGAGAAAAAGTAATATCAGTAGAGATAAATTTAAGACCTTTTACTGAAAGTATTTGGTACTGCAAACGTGCAGTACCTCCAAAGCTGTGTATATTGTGTAATAGACTAGAAAGAGATTATTTTTATATTAGTTCTTGAGTTACAGGAGAGTTGAAACTATTAAACTCTAAACACCTGTGAAGACTTTTTAAAATTCTGAAGAGGAAATGGGAATCAAGATTGCTTCCCTGTATGAAAGGCATTTAAAGAAGATGAGAAACGCACAAAATAAATTTATACTACTTTCAGGAGTACTTCAGAAAGAAAGCAGTCTGTCTTTTTTTATTTTCTGGCAGGCAGAAGGGATCAAGGACATTTTTGTTTCCTACTCTAATTTTAAATAATTTGGATTTATTATGGGAGAGAGAAAGTTGGCCTCCCACCCTCCCCTGTAACTTTTGAGCTAAGATACCTTCAGGCCTTCAATGTTGAAGACAGACTATTACTGTTACTTTTTCCATGGAAGTACATGCAATGCTTGCTAAAGACCCACATGTGTTATGGCATATAAACTGTCAGCTGTTGCAATTACAGTAGCTGATGCAATTATAAAGTGCAAGGAAAGCTAATCACATACATTTTGCCAAATCATGAGATAGCCTGTTCTTTCCTGCAGCGTAAGCTAAATATGCTACAAAACCCGAATGCAACTAGAATCTCATGAGAATGGTAAGGTCATAACCCAGGGAACAACAGGGAGAGGAACAGCTCAGGAAGATGATTTTGAAGTGGACAGGCTATGTGCCAAAACTTAAAATACATATAGAGCAGTAATCTTACACGAGGAACTGTAAAAAATACCTCTTTTTGAGAAATAGCAGCTATTACAGAGAAAAGAAGAATGGAAAGCAAGCGCTGGCTGAAGCTGCTTTCCTACGTCATCTTTAAGGGCACAATCACAGAAAAGAGTAAAGGAGCAAAACAAGTCCTTTAAGATAAACATACATTAATAAGAATTAGTAGAGAATAAAGATTTTTTTTTTAAAAAAGGCTTCAGAGTCACTTCTGTGTTTTATAAATCTTCCTCCTCTGAACCTGAACCCATATACAAATACTCCTACACATTATTCAGTTAAACGTTACTGTTGCCTGGCTTTTCCTATAGTTTAGTAAGATTTGTGTTGGTGTTGCATTTTATTTGCATTTGTGTTTGTTTTAATATGTAGCTAAACAATGTTTGGGGGCAGGTTGAGAACTTGTGGATATTGTGAATGTGCTGCATTGGGGTGTTCATCTCCAGAACACCAGTTAATACCAGAGGCAATATGGGTTAGAAATCATTATAAAGCAGTTTTCCCAATGTCTCAGTTTTGTGTAGCTGGGTACTGGTAGAGATGGGGGGACTGCAGAGATGGCTGCTGTAAGAAGCAGCTAGAAGCTCTCTGCAGGCCCCAGAGAGTAAACACCAGCCAATTCAAGGCCAGAATTGTTGCTAACCAGGGCTGACCCAATCGTCAGTGGTCACAGTGCCTCTGGGAATCACATATAGAAGAAAAAAAACTGCAGGCAGCTGCATTTTGCCACCAGAGAAGGGAGTGAGAAGATGTAAGAAATTGTGCAGACACCAAGGCTGGTGAGGAGGGGGAGGTAGCACCCCAGGTGCCGGAGAGAAAGATGCCCCTGCAGTCCATGGAGAAACCCATGGTGGAGCGGGTGTCCCCCCCACAGCCCATGGAAAAGGCCAAGACCCCCCCTGCAGCCTGTGGAGAGGCTCCATGCTGGATGGAGCAGGGGGAGACACACAGGAGATGCTGTGACCCGTGTTGGAGCAAGCCCCTGCCAGCACTTGCAGCCCATGTTGAGAGACAGAGACACAGAGATGAGAGAGAAAGAGAGATTTGTGCTGGAGCAGGATTTAGCTTCTATAAGTCAAACTGAAGCAGGGTAGATCAGCTTTTGCCTTATGCATTGAATATCATGCCATAGCACAGAATAGAGTATTTCAGTGGGAAGGGACCTACAATGATCACGCAGTCCAACAACCTGAACACTCCAGGGCTCACCAAAATTTAAAACATGTTATTAAGTGCATTTTCCAAAGGCCTCTTAAACACTGACAGGCATGGGGCATTGACCATTTACCTCTCCAGAAAGCCTGTTCTCATGCTACTATCTTTTATACCTACTATCTTTTATCTTTATGCAACTATCTTTTGTATTTATGGTACTATCTTTCCAGAGTGCAGTTTGGAAATTCACATGCACAGAATGTGAACATGCAGTTCATTTAATCTAGATTCTCCAGCAAATTAAACATCTGCCACATATGCATAAATTCATAACAGCTTTTTTTTTTATTGGTACAGATATTTATCTCCTGTTGTTTAAAAATAAAGCAAAAAAGTTACAGTTTTATTCCTTCTTCCAGAGTCTTTATGATTTTGATACTTGGTTAAAAAAAAAAAAATCTCTGCAATAGTCACATCTAGAGGTTTGCAGGAATAGTTGTTGGAAGAATCTCTGGGTACTTATATTAAGTAGTGGGCAAATATATAAGGCAGTAAATAAATATTAAGCAACAATGTTTTACTGGCCTACATCCAAATGTAATTTTTGGATGGGTCTTTGGAAAGCTCACAGACTTTTATTGAAATTGAGATAAAACCCTGTTAAGATTTCAGTGAAAGGTAACTGTAGATTGTTCTTAAAAACTCCACATTGCCTGATATAGGATGGGCCTCAGATCCAGTCCCTGCTTCTTTATATATTGTAATTTTTTTATGCTAATAAAGAACTGGATATGACTGGAATGCAAGACTTTCCCCTATAACTGTGTGCAGTAACCAGAAGACTGTTCCAAGAGGTAGTTAACTGTATCCTGTGGAAGGCGAAATGGCTTCTGGTAGTGGGACTAAGCAGTTAGAGCCTACTTGCAGATGCATGATGCAAAATCACCTTCCTGATTACACCATATGAGAAAGATGGCAAAAACTTCTAACCTTAGAAGGAGGTACTCTAGAATAGTTCAGACAGATGGATCTCCTTGAAGCTAACTCTTAATGCATCTGTACCAGGAAGGAGGAGAATTTATGACATAATCCTTTATCCAGCTTTTTATTTTGGTTGAGCTTGGCAGCTTCAAAGCTGCAGTAAACTGCAGTATAATTACAGTATAATCTTAAACATGTTTACCATTCTCAGGTTCATTCATCTTCTTGTACAAAGCAGGAGGTCTTTTCGTATTCCCACTCAGGAAAACTTCCATGACTTGGTGTTACTGCAGGTAGGTATCTTGCTGGAGTGTGCAGGATCAGTGAATCTGCTTATGTTGTCAATCTAAACTTCAGAACAAGATTAGATCCTTAATTAAAATGGTATGAAATAAATGTAATGAATTAGAATGTAAAAACAGATAAGAAGACCGGTGTGAGATGATGTTGATACATCATTTGAATCTTCTTGGAGGTCTCTGTTAATGCATTTACCTCTGTTTCCACAAGGCAAAACAAAAGAGAGGGATAAAAGGGACTGTTTTTTCTTCTCAAGTAGGAAAGGAAGCAGTTACATATTTGGAGGAGTGAAAAATAACCAACAGCAACACACTGTCTGCTAGAAATTGCCCCTTGCTGCTGGTTCAAGGAATGCTACCTTGGGAGGAGCAGCCAGTGTCCTGGTTTTCAGGTGTAATAGAGTTAATTTTCACAAGAACCTGGGAGGGAACACAGCCAGAACAGGTGACTCAAACTAGTCAGAGGGGTATGCCATACCATATGCTGTCATGCTCTCTGTATAAAGGGGGCTGGTCAGGAAGGGGAGGCTGCTACTTGGGGACTGGTTGTGCAACAGGCTTCAGGGGTGAGCAAATTGTGTATCACCCATTTTGTATAGTCTAAGTCCTGTTGTTATTTCTCTCTCCCTGTGCTGACCCAGCAAACTGTCCTTATCCCAACCCACTGCCTCATTTCACCATGATCACCTGGGTATGCTGACTCCTTGTACCACACATTCTTTAAGACCAGCATCCACACAGCTCTTCTCACCTTGCATTGATTGAGTAGTCTGCATGATTACAAAGATGTGCCTTACTCATCTTTTGAAATGAGAGCTTCCAGGCAGGAAATGTTGTCTAAAAGCTAAAGTTAAGTAAAGATAGAGTATTTAGTGTTCTCTGCCCATCTTTATAGAAGGTAAGGATTTTCAGTGATGCCTGTAACACTTTTAAAAATCAGGATATATAAATAGCTGCAGGTAGCCAAAGAAATGTAAATCAAGTAACTTCCCTAGGTGTATTGAAATTAATTGAGGAGTGTGAAAGAACATGCATGCTTTGTGCGGTATTACATGATAGACCTCCCTACACTTGTCACATTGATAGCACTGATAAATTCTATCTATGTATGAACAACAACCCTTTGGTTCTGTTTTATTCTGCTTCTACTAATATCCACCACAATTGGAACTCCTTTACTATCTGAGTTTCAGGATTGCATCCATCCTAATCTCCTTTTCTTTCTAACAGTTGCTTCTCAAAGCTTCTTATATCCCTGAAACTACTGAAATACATTGCTAGCCTTGGTGTGGGATCAGTGGGACTGGCACCCATATTCCATGGACTCCCTCCAGCTTGATTTTAGGAATAACATGCTCATGTCAGGTCTCATCTTCCACAAGAGGAGAGGAGGAGAGCTAAGGGATATTTAGAAGAACCAGAACTTTGACATTTCAGAAGATGAGTCTTTTAAAATCCAATCAGGAGGAAGTTCTCAGGCAAGGGTAATTTAGTTAAAGACTAAGGGTCTTTAACTAAGTTAAAGGGTCTTAATCTCTCTTTTATCCAATGTTCAAGTCTACATTAGCCCTGAGTTTCATTTTAAGACTGTGCCATCATTAGTCAATTGCTCAGATTGTGTTTTTCCCTACAGATGAGAGAAAATGAGTCAGGTAAGATGTAGAATACAAGAGGAAATAAAGATTAATATCTTAATAACAAAATTAATTATTAATGTATTTAACATACACAACACATATAATTAACTTCAAACTACATGCCATTTTACTTCAACTAACTTTCTGCTATAGATGGCATGATTCAGACTGTCTACACATATTTAGTTGCATGATTTTGTACATTTTGAAAAGTTTATATTAAGGATTTAGCCTGCCTAAGAGACGGAGTACATGTACACATAGTTTAAAGCAGATTTTCAAGCATTTGTTAGACAAACAATGTAATGAAGCTGTGTCTTTCCTACAAGGTGCCCAGGGAGTCAGAGTCCTCAGGCTGCCTACAGGACCTCAGAGAGCCATTGGCTCCACCTTTTGGACAAAGTATGATTGTGTTGTTCTACCTCTAAATGTAGAATCAGTCAATTAACATAGTTACTCTTGTTATTAGGATACTAATAATTAGTATACTAATTGACAATATTAACGCAATTAGCACAGCAGGATGAGAGGTATGGTAGTATTTATATGCTATAACCAACTCCACCGCAGTAGAAACTAATGCAGAGATGGCTGATATACTTTCTTCTTCATTCTCCTGGAAAGTAGACAAATTTTGTAGTAGATCCTTCATGTTAAAATCTTGTGATTGGCTGTATGCAGTGGATTGGGCTTTTGAGAATGGATTGTTACACATTTAAGAATATACAGAGCTGTACTGCTATGACATTGTTTGACTTCATGATAAAATCTATGCAGGTTTGTACACTGAACTGAATATTTCTGACACTATTTTTGCTATTCTCTGTTAAAAGCACTGAGCTAAAAAAATAAAATTTAAGTAAGAAGTTATCTAGTTCTGTATTTTAACCTTAATTAAAGGTGAACAAAAGAACCAGATATTGTTCTTAACTCTTTCCTGCGCCTCCTCTCTCTTAAGGCATGAAGCCCAATAACATTCATTAAGGATGGCATGTGTGCAGAGGTTTGCCCTCCTGGCTTCAGTGGGGACACAGTGCTCGTGGAAGCTGCTCAAGCTCCCAGGTTGTAGCACAAGCACAGCACAAGTGCAATTGCTACTCTGCTCCAAGCTACCTCTTTAGCTGTGGACAGAACACCTCTTTATCCTCTTTGCTTCTCTGTGCATCATCCATTAACCCAGGCTGTCAATAAACACAGTCCTTGCACACTGCTTTTCCTGGTGGAAGACGCTATGGCTCCCTGCTCAGTGTCACAGCTAATACCACCAAAAAAAACCCAAATAAACAAAAAAATCCAACAAAACAAAACAAAAAACCCCCAAACCAACCAACCTGCAAAACCTGCATTAGCTGGAACAGTTGAAATAATAACAAATCTTGGCATGTATGGTCTTGGTGAGTGATTAGAAGTTGGTTCACTCTCTCTTAACTAGCTTTGCCAGTAGTTCTGACAGAAAACAATGACAGATTGGGTGTAACTGTTGCCACAGTTAGATCTGTAAGGTGTTCTTTGTTCTTTGTTCATTTATCTAGGTTTTTGATGAATTATCGTGTTCCTCTCAGCAGGGTTTTAATGTTGAGTATAATGAAAAACTAAAGAAAATTTAAAGACATCACTCCCAAGGACTTTAGGCCTATGTCTACATAAGGAATTTACAAGCTGTGTTACTGTTTCCTAACTTCCACGCTTTTTCTAGCCTATTCTGCCTTGCAGGTAAGCGGTGGATTAAAATGCCTGCTATTACCAGAGCTAGCAATAGTGTAGTGCAAATGACCAAGGTCATTGATTTACTTTGAGTGTTTTTCTGATGTTACAGAGCACTGTTCAGCAGAGGAACCATTCATACGCCCTCACCATGGCCATGTGCAAGGAGCATACCCCTGGCTAGGGCCTTTTGAAGCATGTCGCCGCAGACTCTAGTGCGCAATGGCATGGACTTTGAGCAGGAAAGCACTGTCCCTCTACACTTGAAGAGCAGGACAGCAAATGCTTAAACATCCCACATTGCCCTAGGTGTTTACTGCTGTGTGCCACAGCCAGGAACTGTGTGGGGAGGCAGAGAAGGGCACAGGAGATAGAAGGATTCTTACAGCAAGTGTACTCCAGCCCTTCAGCTCAAAGCCACTGGGAAATGTAGCTTTGATACTGAAAAACGGGATTTCGAGACATCCTCTGGATGCCAGGAGTCCCAAGGACACAAAATGAGACATTCAGGACTGGGAAAAACCACAATAAGGCAATAAGTACAAGGGGTAAGCACAGCCTGTTGAGCATGTCAAGCTGAGTAATGGCCTGGTCAGTGCACCAGTTGTAAGAGAGGGATTTGAAGTATCCTAATTTGGACTCCTCTGATGCATAAACAGAAAAGATGACTCTTCTTTGGTATGCAACTGTTGATGAATCACAGGGAACTTTGGAGGACTCGAGTGTTGCATGGCTAGAGAAAAACCATAAATCTCTTGTGATGAACTCTAACTTTCTGCAATGGCTACCCATAGAGCTCCTCCCTAGGGGTGAGATGTCCTCAATGATTCTAGGGCCCTTGCCCACACATCTCTGCCACAGTTCAAAAAAAAGAAAAAGAAAAGAAAAAGGGAGATAGAGCTGGCATTTTAAATAGATGCAGGATATTTTTGTTTTGGCTAACTGAAGGCTTCCTTGTAATGCTCCATCATTTAAACAGATCTCTGTAAAGCAAGCAGTTATATAACTCTCACTGGGCTGTAATGATAATATTTCATTGGTAATCATTATACTATGATGAATTATTGTATTTAAACTATCTGCATTTCTCCCAGAAAAAATTTTGACAAGCTGAATTTTGCACTAATGTTTTAACTTACAAAATTATGGAATTAAAAAAAGGAGCTATATGGAACCATCAATTCTGGGTCAGTATGAATACTGTAAGTTTGCTAAACATGAAAAAGCACATTATAAAGATTATGCTACTGAGCAAACATTTTTATGGTGCTTTTTTCTTAAACACAGGAAATATAATTTAGCACCATACAACTAATGGAGTGGGAACAGAACTAATTTGCTGATATGCAAGAAAATATTTTAGTGGCTGCATTCTTGAAGCCAAATACTCAAAGATTGTTCTGTATCTGTGTGTGAAAAGAGCTTTTCTTGTCTTCACCAGTAAAAGCAAAATGGGCCTAGGTTGGCTTGGCTCAGATCTAGCATGAGGAGCACCCCAGCGCTCTCTGAGAGGATTCCTTTGTGAATGGGACATGGTCATTAATAGATTTACATTTTCCTCCTTCTAAGGAAAAAAAGGACTGCAAGCAAGGGAGTCACTATTACACACAGGAGTTCATCTACCTACATGAATTATTCTCCCATAAAAGACAGAGTATAATGTAAAGGTAATTTTCTTCCTCTGCCTTAGCAATGTAACAGCTTTCTGGGATGCTGATGTTTTCTAGCAGTTCCAGTTCTACCACATAACCCAAATATTACATTATTTCATTGTTACTATATTTGTCTAAGGTAAAAACCCTACTTTAGAATATTTTGCTCTTTGACTACAGATAAATGCAGCAGTTTCCAATAAAAGGGGGAAGTTTGGGATGCTGACATGAAATAAAAATACATGCATCAGAAATATACATGGTTGAGGACTATCAAAAGGGACTTTAGGGCACCTGGGCATTTAGTTAGAGGTGTGGGAACACAGGTGGTGCTTTCCTCCATCCCTTCAGAAGCAGGGAAAAACACTGAGTAGATCAGGGAAACACACTTGATCAACATGTGGCTAAGAAGCTGGTGCTGTCAGTAGAATTTTGTGGGTTTTGATCATAGAATGGTTTATTCATCACCAGGATTGCTGGTGGCAGATTGGGTCCATCTGTCCCAAAGAGGGAAAAGGATCCTAACCCAGGAGTTGGTAGGGCTTGTGGAGAGGGCTTTAAACTACATCTGAAGGGGAAAGAGGGTAAAATCAGACTTGCCAGAAATGAGCCAAGGGGCACTGTGTCAGAGTCAAGGGGGAGACCAAAAGTCCAGCTGAAGTGCGTCCACATGGCTGGTGATAAAATTTGGGGTGGCATGCTACAATCAGAGGTGCTGTATGTTAGTGAGCTCTTTAAGTCTGTTCCAAGAGGTGTGGGGTACTTTAAAGCACGTCTGCAGTGCTTCTATACAAATGCACATAGCATGAGGAACAAGCAAGAAGAGCTAGAAGTCCTGGCTTGGTCCCCGATGTATGGCATTGGCTTAAGTGAAACCTGGTGGGAAGAGTCTTGTGACTGGTGTGCGGCAAAGGATGGAGGGGCTGGACTGCATGGAGCTGTCAGTTGGCGACGACATGGTTGAGAGTTTCAGGGTAGGGATTAAGCAACAAACCAATAAAAGGGATGTCATTGTGAGAGTCTAGTACAGACTGCCTGGCCAGAACAATGACATCGACAAATTATTCTTCAAGGAACTAAGAGGAACCTCTAGATTGTCTGCTTTCGTCCTTATGGGGGACTTCAGCTGGTCACTTTTTAAGTACCACCTCCTAAAAGCACAGGAACAGGCAATTCTAAAACATTGGAAGTCAAGTAGGCGGGGCAGAAGGCCACCTTGGCTGAACAGGGATCTTCTACATCTTAGGTGGGAAAAGGAGGTGTACGGCCAATGGAAGCAAGGTCAGGCAACATGGGAGGATTATAGGGATGCTGTTCGCCTTGGTAATTCTTGCAGCCAAAGCT
Source organism: Zapornia atra (assembly GCA_013400835.1). NCBI lineage: Eukaryota > Metazoa > Chordata > Aves > Gruiformes > Rallidae > Zapornia > Zapornia atra. The sequence continues at coordinate 52,804 of VZTU01027176.1, read as the reverse complement.
CAGTTAGAGTTGAGGCTGGCCAATACTGTGGTAGACAATAAAAAGGGGTTTTTCAAATACATTAACAACAAGAGGAAGACCAGAAAGACCATTGGTTCATTACTCAGTGAGAATGGTCACCTAACTAACAGGGATATAGAAAAAGCAGAGATGTTTAATGCCTTCTTTGCCTCTGTCTTCAACACAGGTAATGGGCTTTGAGACTCCAGATGCCCTGAGTTGAAGGACTGTGACTGTGGCAATGGTAAATTCCTAGTGAGCCCTGATCATGCGGATGATTTCCTGCTCCACCTGAATCATATAAGTCCATGGGCGTCAATGGGATTCATCCCAGGGTACTCAGGGAACTGGTTGATGTCACTGTGAAGCCTCCACCAGAGAGAACAATTCCTTTGTTTAAGGTGCTGTATAAACCCATCAGAGATGGTCCTTGCTTCAGCGAGCTGCTGATCCAGACTCTCAGAGAAGTAATGACCACAGCCCTGGTACCCGGTATTTCTCTCTTCCCTTTCTATGCTGATGTCAAACATATTTAAAAGCAAAGCTGCTGCAAATAAAGCAGGTTATTATTTCAAGTGTCCTGTCATACTGCCA
>VZTU01027176.1:731-45251 GCA_013400835.1 Zapornia atra | reverse complement strand
CATGGACTGCAGATCCTGCCAGGAACTTGCTCCTACATGGGTCACAGCACCTCAGCATCACCCACTGCAAATGGGATCTCTGCTCCTCATCATCTTTCATGGTCTACAGAGGACAACCTGCTCCACCATGGTCTTTTCCATGAGTTGCAGAGTAATCTTTCTCTCTGGCACCTTCAGTGCCTCCTCCCCACCCCTTCACCGACCTTGGTGTCTGCAGAGTTTCTTACATCTTCTCACTCTCCTCTCTGGTCGCAAAGAGCAGCTGCTAGTGGGATTTTTTTCTCTTAAATATGATTCACAGATGTGCTATGACCGTCACTGAGGGGCTCGGCCTTGGTCAGAAGTGCGTCTGGCCTTGAGCCCAGCTGGTGTTTACTCTCTCGGGCCTGCAGAGAGCTTCTAGCTCCTTCTTGCAGAAGGCACCCCTGAAGCCCACCCGCACTACCCACCAGAACCTTGCAGCCTACAACATTCATACAGTCATTTCGAGCACAGACATGATATTGGTATATGTTGTCATTTAATTAAAAAAAAAGTCCCAGGCAGAGAGATATCCTTTGTCCTTATTGCATACCACATATAGAGAGACTATTGTCATATCTAGTCACTGGCAAATCTGGATCTTAATTACATCTATTTCCAAAAATAGTTACAAATGGCTACCTCCCTTACTTTACATCCATAATTGAGTGCACTAATTTGCAAAATAAACCTATGTAATATTTACTTTTGCTGTGACTATATGTCCTTAACTTTGTCTACAGACTAAGTTCTCCTCACACTTGCACAGTTCTAAAGAGTAAATGGATGGATGAATATTTTCCTCTCCTCTGTCATATACCAGATATTGTTGCTGTTTGGAAAGACCTATGATGATTGCTTCAGCTAATATTCAACTTTATAACATACTCAATGTATTTTCACATGGATAACTTGCAGCCCTTTAAACTATCATTTCCTGAATACAGGTAGCATATGTGTGTGTGTGTGTGTGTATATATATATATATAAAAAAAAATTATATATAACCTTTTGCAGCTGTAAGACTGTTGTGGAGCTGTGGATGGAGAAACACCCTTAACAGTCTCAGAAGACTAGAGAAATTCAACCAAAGGATAGTTGAATACAGGGCAAATGGTAGATCTATAGAGGACCAAAGACTAGGAGATATGGTAGTGCTCCTGTGCAAGAGAGGATCTTGAGTAAACACTCCCTTGTACATATCATGCGTATGCATAACCTTTCCTATCAGTGATAAAAAACCCTGTTATTAACATATCATTTAGATCCATGAAAACACAGCAATTTGACAACACAACTGAAATATATGCATTCTATTTTAGGCTTTGTCATCTTTCAACTCCTTTCTCTGTTGTACAGTTGCTAAGTCTGCTTCTCAGACTTTTCCAGTTTATCTTGAACACAGTTCAAGGTCAAATCAGGTCTTCAGTCTTCCAAACTGGGTGCCCAAATTGTAACATTAATCTCTCTATTTGTTTTTATATCCACAAGATAATGATAAATAAATAAATATATAAATATATAAATGTTTCGCAAACTGCATTGATGTCTGCTTTAAAAAAAAAAAAAGTGAGTTGGTGAAATAATTCAAACCCTGCTCTGAAGGTGAATAAGGCAGGGACTTTGGCCCCATAAGTGAAGGTGGCCAGGAAAGTACATTACTATGAGTGAGCAACATCTGTCTGTGTACTGGTAGGTACCCAAGGTAAACAGTGGAACTCAATGATATATTTATTGACTGTACAATAGTACATGTGTACAAAACCAAAATCCAGACTTGTTTAGTACCTCCAAGTCTGATATTGCCTAATTTAGGTGGGCTAGATTTTGTAATCTTGGTAATCATAGAATCATAGATTACCCTATGGATATGGAGTTGGAAGGGACCCATAAGGGTCATCGAGTCCAACATCTGCATCCACACAGGGACAAACAAATCAGATCATGTGACTGAGTGCATCATCCAGATGCTTCTTGAACTCAGTCCAGCTCGGTGCTGTAACCACTTCCCTGGGGAGCCTGTTCCAGAGTCTCGCCACCCTGTCAGTAAAGAACCTCTTCCTAATATCCAACCTAAACCTCCTCTGTTGCCGCTTCATACTGTTCCCTTGGGTTCTATCACTGGTCACCAAAGAGAAGAGATCAGCACATGCCTCTTTGCTCCCCCTTGTCAGGAAGCCATAGGCCATGATGAGGTCTCCCCTCAGCCTCCAGGCTGAACAAACCAAGAGACTTCAGCCTCTCCTCGTATGTCTTCCTTTCCAGATCCTTCACTGTCCTTGTTGTCCTCCTCTGGACACTCTCCAATAGTTTTGGTTTGTAATCTGATTTTGTGTGTATTTTTGCATATACAAGGAAAAGGAAGAATGAAAAGAAAAAAATTTTTTTTTTTAAATGGAAAAAAAAGGAATTTTTTTTATTTATTAGAAAAAATTATAAAGAGCTTTTTTAGTGAATAACACCAGGTAAAACAAACACAGAATACTCTCTATACCAATAGGTTTAAAATGTTGGGAGGGGTGACTTGCTCTTCCTCTACATTACTGTGCTGAAAAGTCCTGTTTCAGAACATTAATAGTCCATTTATTTCACTGGTAAAGTTAGGGTTCAGTGTATATGAGGTTCTTGTGTGGCTGAGAAAGAGAAAGGGATATTCAAAATGGCATGCCTGATTTCTATGGTTTCCTTGGTGGATGACAATTTCTAGCTATATATTTTTAAATTTAACCTTGTGGATCACAAGTTTATCTTTAGACCATCTGTTTGCACAGCAGAAGGGAATTTCTATACTCTTTCAGAAATTTGTAAGACTAAATTGCCTTCAGAACAATAAACTTCAAATGCTCCTTTAGGTGGAAGTTGTGTTAATGGTGGTGCTTTGTTCTGCTGCAGTTGTTGCAATAGTTTGACAAATACCTAATGTCAAACACACATACCAAGGTGAGTAGCTCAAGTGCTGTTATTTTAAACATCCAAGCTTTGTTTAAAAAAAAAAAAAAAGAAGAAGAGGTAACTACAGGTGCAGTTTCTTCTAAAACATAGATATTTTCCAACCTCATTTAACTTGCTGAGGAATAGGAGAGAAAGTAAGCTGTCAGGGTATGCAAAAAAAACCCAAAAAAACTTTGTTAAACCATGGTGATGCACTGGAAATAGCCCACTTCCATTAGTAACAGCATGCTTTATTCTGAACAAAGATGGTATTATCTGCCAGGGATATTTTATGGAATTGACTTACATTTGCTTTGGATAATTTATGGCTGACTGAAAACAAAAAAAGCCCAAAATCAAACCCAAAAAAATCAAAGCATTCCTCAAATGTGTTACATTTTTTGTTCAGAAATATGTTGGAAATAAAGTAGAAGCAGCTTTTTTCTTTACTGACAAGCATGAATGAATTGACAACTTATCCAAAATGTAGTGAAATTTTTTTCTGCCGTAGTAGTATTTTAATGAAGAAAACACTAAACTTTCAAAATCCATAAATAAAATTGACAGTCATAATTAGTCTAGACTTGGAAAGCCTTTAGGATCTCTACAAAGGTCTTTACAAAGTGAAATTGAAGTTGCAGATTCAGTGCAGGTACACTTTCAATTGTTTATACATGAACACCCTCAAAGGAGACAGCTGATAAGTAGATGCTCAATCTCACAAGTGCTCTTCATACTATCAGAATATGCAAGAAAAAACACAGTAATTTAGTAACATGCTTTATAGTTATTAAAACTAGCATTGATGTTAGCGTTCCCGGACCTTGGAGAGCTTCAAATCATAATACAGGTTTAAGGAATCACAGAAGGACAGAGTCCCCAATATTTCTCAGACTGGTCCAAAGGGTGGGGTCAAACTGGAAAGGTCTGTTACAAAGTTCATTGCGACCAGCAGTAACATGTAAGATCAACAGCCAATAATGCCTGAGTAACTACACCTGGTCTTCTGAATAAATAAATATATGAATTGTCTATAAAAACACATTTTGAGAGGTGGCTTTAAACACTATAATCAGTATCATGCTGAAGTATGGTGCAGCTGGTATTTGACAAACATCCAGCACAGGAAGAAACTGCCTGTTAATCTCAACATTTCAGAAACAATTTCCCTCTTTTTCAGATGGAAAGCATGCCTGCAGAACTGAGTGTGGAAACAATTTGCATCAAAATGCTGCCCTGTTGCAGTGCTCACAGCACACAGAGACCCCAGAGCAAGCCATTGCTGTCTACTCTCAAGTGGTGCCCTAGCCTACATCTACCTTGGCAGATAGAGCGCACCAGCAGCAGTAGATCTGAAGAGTGCAACATTGGTCCTGAGAGCCTGGCATCCTTAGTGTGTAGTTTTTAATATGTTGCACTTGGGTACAGAGCATTCCCCACTTTTGGACAAGCTTCAGAAGGGTCCCAAAGACTAAACATCCACTTGTGATTGAAGCATGTGTCTTCTTACTCGGCTTCATCCAGGAAGAATCCAGTAGGTGTGGACCAAAGCCACTCCACAATGTGAACTGAAGCGCTGTAAAAGCGGGCTACTAGGAGATTCACATCAAAAGCACTTTCCTGATCCAAACAATCAGACTATTTTTTCTGTGTAATGTTCAGAGCATCCCTTGGCATTTTGGATGGTCAGGTGTCATAAATGCAGCAGTAAAATATCTGGAAGGGGCTTTACTTTCAGATAAAAATTATTTCCTAGGCACTACTAGCCATAACTTTAATAATGCTCCTTCCTAAATACCACTATATTTTTTTTAGTTTATTTTATAAACACTATGAAAGTAATTTTCTGTAATACCAAAATAAACATGATGCATAGATTTACCTTTAGTTTTTCCAGTAGAATAAATTACCTATTGTGCAATCTCATTTGGTTACAACAGAGTCATCAGTTGCTGGATGATGCTTTACAGCACAAAGACTGGGTGTCATAACACTGATTTGTGTGCATTTGTGCTGAAATATAAAGCCTCTAGTACTGCAGGCTGTGGGTAAAATGCTGTGGGCTGGGTGCAAAGCCCCTGATGGAGTGCTGGAAAACATAGAGGCCAAAAAGTCAAGTTAAAACTAGGTAATAGGCTCATTACCTCTTGCGATAAAAAAAATCCAAGTTTTGCTTCTGATTTAGAAGAGGCTATTGTTACCACTAGGCTGGGTTATTAGTACAATTCAAGATCAAAGGTCACATATTGAAAGCATCAGAATCAGGTCCTGTGGTGCCTTAAACTTTTCTTAGAATTTAACCCGAGCAGTCCCAGAGAAAGTTTAATGTTGCTTGTCATTTGAGCTCATTACAGCTCAAGCTGCTGTGACAGCAGACCATAATAGTCGTTTCTGAAAAGGCATATTGGGGAGAGGAGATTTATAATCCAAATAAGACAGTGATAAAGGAGCTTCTTATTCTTGTCAATAAGAAGCACAGAATTTCCTGTACCAAGGCAAATTAGTAAAGAGATTTCCACCTGGGAAATGGTGCTGTGCTTGGTCCATGTTATTCCACATCAGTTAAATATAACATTTAAAGACAGAAACTTATTTGAAGATTATCTGCAAAAAAAATATGCTTTCTGTCTGCTGTCTGCAGCAGGACATAGTGTTCTTCAGGGAATAGTGTGTTGCAACAGTACTCATGCCTTTTTGAGTGTTTCAGCTACTGCATGTGTAGACAGTTGCTATTTTTCCTATGAGACAGAATAGAAAAAGGCGTTGCTACTAAAAAAACCAAACCTTTTTCCTGATATGTATTAAACCTGTTCTACTTATGTCCACTGAGATGATACTGAAAGCCACAAAAACATTGATGCATCTCTGGATAGCATTTCTCTTGCCTACACTCATATTTTTAGTTCTTAGGTCGTCTTCAGTTGCAAGTATCTAACCTACTTTGAAGGAGTTGTAGATGGTCTCTGCAATACTGCTTCAAGGACCTTCCAAACAAGTTCTGTCATAGAAATGGCAAAGCTGGTGGTAATTGCAGTGTGTCTCAAAGTGTGGAGGGGAATCATCTTGCTCATGTCATTTGTCTTTATGGTTACTACATCTGTAAGGGGGAGTATTATTACACTGTTAAAAAAGAAATTAGGCATTCCTGAAAGACTCCTCAAAAGAAGGAAAAAAAAGCAAATGTATATCTGATACTTCCCTGAAAAATGGCCAAAAGAGATACAGGATTTCTATTCCATAAATGTCTTAATAATTAGAATGTTTTAACATATCCATTTGACTGTCCACGGACTAGATGAGGCTTTCTCTGAGTTTGGCTCAAAATCTAACTGAATCCATGCATTCATGGAGTTACTAAGCAGCAAGAGATTTTGTTCTCTTTCTTTAGGGTTTGTTAGGTTATTTGACAGTCCCTTGCAGGAAGAGCCAATAATCTTTTAATCTCATTGTATATTTCAGCCACAAACATTAGCCTAATGCATGTCCAACTTTGGAAGATGTAGTCAACATTGGCATCTGGAGGTCTTGTTCTGCCAGCAAGAGCTGGCATGTGGCAACAGCTTTGTCCTCTGAGTCACTGCTGCAGATAAACAGTCTTGGGGTACCTTCATCAACACCATTTGGACTTCAGACAAAAAACACTTAGCAAAGATCACTAAGGGGGCATGTGACATAAGGTAGTCCCCATTTTTCTTTCTTGTTTAGGATAGTTTAAGAGTTCTGTAACTCTGGACATCCATTAAGAAAATATTTTAACACAGCTAGAATGTTGCAAGTGAAAAGGCAGACAAATCATTAGCATTTTCACAGAATGTGGGTCTACTAGCAAATCTCAAACAAAGGATGAGGATCAAGTACATGCTAGTGAAGTCAGGAAGACACGCATCAATTACAGCAGGCTTTATATCAGCCCCTTAATGCACACCAAATATTTAAAATGAGGCATTCCATTTCTCAAGAGCCTATTGCTCATATGTCAAGTATACAAATAAGGGCTACACATAACAATTTTAACAATACCATTCCCACACTTATCTGGAAGTAACATGTGCCTTGTGTTACTTCAAGCCTGAGATGCTGAAAGCAAAAGCAGTCTGTATTAAAGATAAAAAACAGCCAACCTTTTCCTCTGCAGATGGTCTGAGCAAATGGTGTCTGTCAGCTTCACGGAGACAGAAACCAGATGCAGAGTGGCCTATACGTTTGCCCCCAATTTATGCTGCAGAAATTACATTAAAAGAAATTTCTGGAATTGTTTAGAAATTATGTAATTGCCATCCAAACACAGATTATAACTCTTCATTACTGTTATTCCTGCTAATGCAATCATTCCTGGGTGGCTGCATGGATGCATCGGACATAATAAAACACAGTTGGAGCGGGTATTTTCCTGAAATATTTCAGCAGCTGTTACAAACAGTGACTTTTGAAAGAAAGGATTAGATCATGGAAATAACTGGAATTGACTTTCTAGGCCTTTCTAAGGTTTTAGGTCTTAGATGCTGAGCCACTGTGGCAATACCATGTAGCAGACACAAAGGGCATTTACTTTAGGTAGGAATGCTAACCAAAAATGGTTACTAATACTTTAAGTCCATTGGACAAGGTCCAGATTTTCCCTTTAAATATATATAACAATGTCCTGGTTTTGGCAGGGGCAGTGTTTATTTTCTTCCTAGCAGCTGGCGTAGTGATGTGTTTAAAATTTAGGAGGAGAATAATGTTGATAACACACTGATGTTTTTAGTTGCTGCCAAACAGTCAAGGAGTTTACAGTTTCTCATACTGGCCTGCCAATGAGAAGACCGGGGGCACCAATGAAGGTAGGAGGGGACACAGCCACGACAGGTGACCCAGACTGACAAAGGGATATTCCATACCATTCCATACCACATGATGTCATGCTCAGCATATAACTGGAGGCTTGGCCAAAAGGTGGGTTGGCTTGGGAACTAGCTGAGCATTGGCTTAAAGTGGTGAGAAATGCAGTGGCTCATCACTTGTTTTTTTTATATTCTGTTATCATTATTATTGTTCTTGTCTTCATTTTCTCTCCTATTAAACTACCTTGATCTCAACCCATAAGTTTTACTTTTATTTCTCCTTTTCAGTTCTCTCCTTCATGCCACTGGGAGGAGGGGGAGCGAGCAAACGGTTGTATGGTTGCTATATCTGCTTGCTGGGTTAAATCACAACAAATAAACTTCTATCAAAAACAAGGCATAAAAAGAAAAGTTGTGATTGGTTGGACTTGTTGGGGAACAGCTCTTTGAAAAAAAACATTTGATCACTTATAGCAACTCCATCAGAATCAAATCTCTGTACTGCCTTGTTAACAGGAAAATACACTTAGTTTTCAGTAAACATGGGAGACTTGCAGCAGCTTACGGAGAGCATCAGAAGCCAGTGAAGACAGGAAAATATCATTATCCCAGTGAAAGTTATAGTAGAGCAGAGTTCTTTCATTAACAGTTGTAATTCCCTATTACCTAGGCCACTGCTTGTGGCCTTACAAAGAAATATAATTTGTCTAAGAGACAAATATCTTTGATGAACACAGAGGACTCCAAAATAAGACCTAAAATTATTTTCCCTAAATCAGGCCTAAAATGATGGTAGATAGGCAATTGCTGTGGGAAAGACTGAGGAAAAAAAAAAGTTGCAACAAAACATTAATCACTTTAATCGCTACAGTTAGACAGCTCACAAGGTTCTATCTTTTGGAGTCCTTTTGATGCATCCCTTTGATCTCTTGAAAGTAAAGGACATGTATGGCATAAAGACCTTTGGCTAAATTTCTGTAAAAGGAAGGTGCTGGCTGTGACTTTAAGGCACTTATACATCTGCTGCAACTGCCTGGGAAGACCTTAGTGTAAGGAAGAACCAGTAACTGTTGATTCTGCAATAAAAATATCCTTAAACATGAGATTAAATAAGTTCACCTTTAAAATCTTTTGATCAGCCAGTCCTGGGGTTTTTTTCAGGTCTATGCAAAAACCCTAATCTGAACTTCTGTTCATTGAAGACGATATAGGGGAACAGTGTGGAATACTTTATTACTTATGGGCAACATTTCACATTTTTAATGAACTTATGTGCAATTATGTTTTATATCTAATCTGCGGCTTATGACAGCCTAAAATATTCAGTATTAATAAAATGAATAGTAGCTTTTTAATGATGCCAGTAGAATGGATTTGTTAAAATATGGAACTAATCAGCACATTGAAGTTACCATATAATCTTTAAAACAGGTGGTTGTTCTGATGCAAAACACAATGTATATTTTAAGGAAAGGAGAACAAATTTATAGGAACTCAAATTTACTCTTGACTGTTTCCATTGGACTGGACATTGCTGCTTCTCTGTGATAACTATGTTTATAAAATCCCAGCTAGCCCTCCCCCCACCTCCACCCCTGCCCCACTCCCCATTTAGCATTTATGCATAGCCTGCATTTGTGTAATGAAAATAAATTAATTAAGATATATTGAATTTCCCTCTATAAACAGGATCTACTTAAAAGGTAAACAAGAAAGTATAATCAATTTAACTTCTGTAGTATAAATGCTCCAATGCAGTTAGCCAGGCATTGAGTCGGAAAAAGACTTGGTCCTGCCATCCATTCCAAAGCTCCTTAAATCACTATACCGTGTAAAAAGCTCATATTATTAGTTTCTGGGTATATTTGGATATTTCCCATAGGCTTTAATATAAGGAGACCTATATGAAGATGAACTAAATTCTCTGTCCCTTCTGTGTCTTTAGTGAACCTAGATACTTTCTGTTTATTGTTAATGCCTTCTAGCTTTCTTTGGTCTAAGTGCTCAAGACTGACAGTTTCCAAGAGATTTGCATAGCTTGAACACTTACTGTGGGCAGGCATGAAAATCATCTGCTGAGCCTCTAGAGAGCCTGTGTTAAGCTATGGATCTGGCTGGGCAACTGTAACAGTCTCACTGTGCCTGAGAAAAGCAAATTTGTGCAGCCTACAAAGGAATGCCACTGACTGCTTTGTCTTTGGGCGTTTCTGAAGCTGAGGGTAGGAACCCCTTTCACCTCAGTAGTTTAACTTCATATAACTTTTTTTTTTTTTTTCACAAAGTCAGAGGTGCTGCTTTAAGCAGTCTGAGCCAGCAGCATTGCAGTGAGGTAGGATAAGGGATATGCCTAACCTGATCTGACTTAATGGGAGACAATGTAGATTAAAATCAGCTTCAAAGAAGGAGTGAATGGAACCAGCAGAGATCACAACTACTAGGCAAAAATTAGAGGTTGGAAGAAGTTATGGTGAGAGGGACATGCAGTTATCCTCACAAGCTGTTGCTGATGGTGAAATCCATACAAATTTGAATTTTTGATCCCACATTTCTGGTTGTCTGTTGAACAACCAGAGTACCTCTACTAAGGTACTCAAGATAACAAAGCAGTTTGTGATCTTAACTGCTGAAGACATTTACCTCCTGGGAGAAAATGCTCCTTGTAACTCAATTTTCCAAGCATTGCCCTTATTCTGTAATAAGTCTGAGTCTGTTTTCCTACTTCTTATAGGTATTGCAGTGACCTATGCTTGTCTATGTATTACAAGTCTAGGAGAAGCTTGTCATTTTGAACTGTTGATTGCAGGAGAAATAATTGTTCATTGTGGTGAAAAGTCAATGTAAATGTTCTATTAAGTGAGGCAGATGTTTGAGGAGGACCAAAGTGCACCTCACGTGCCAGGGTGGGAAAAATAATGGAAGAGGCATTTGGCTATGTTAATCTAGTTACGAGCTCTATCAAGCTCCATTGTTGTCGCCTTAATTTTTAAAAACATATATGATATGACAGGCAAACATGTCAGGCAAATGTAACCTAGCATCTGGTCTTCCATCAAGGCAGGCAGGAGTGTAGGTATTAGGTTAAAGGTTGACTAGACATGAAAAGAAGGAGAAACTCTCTTGTTGCTCTAATTGAAGTAAGTTCACCCATTCCTCACTTCTATCTGTCAATTCACGGAGAAGAGAGAGGCAGTGAGACAGTTCTTTTGTGGTAGATTAAGAATTTTCCGTTCCTCTCAGAAGATGAGGAAATCTTCCATGCTTGGTCCCTTATGTAAAGAGATGCAGTATTTGCCACATACCTCAAAAGACTTCTGACCTAGTCCTCTAGCAACTGGTAAGGTTCTTCCCCAGCAGCATCATTTACTTCTGACCCAGGAAATGGAAACTTATCCAGTAACACCAGGTTATTGAGAAACACCTTTGTCAACACAGTAAAAAATGCCTCAGTACTGCCCACTCTGAAGACATCCTTGGGTTGCCATGAGACAGGGTTGGGGGCTGTGAGATGAGGCAGAATTCTTCAGCACCTCAAACCCAGAAAATCTGCCAAGATTAAGAACTAAAAGCCAAGGTTTAAAAGTCAAGTTCTCTGTGTTCTCTCCAAGTAGTTTAACCCAAGGGAATGGTATAATTGAGTTGTCCTGGCATTGTGTCCTGTGATTAGTCTTCTAGATAGAATTAGCTCATTTTCTGTATTTTTTTGTCATTAAGTCATTGAGTGTATCTAAGTGAAGCATTTTTAGATTATATAAAAAGTTCCAGTACCTTTATCTCTCACACAAACATCAAGATAACAATCCTGTAGGTCTAATCCTGTAAACCTTAATAGTGTTACTGGAGAAGTCAGTTCAGAAACTCTAAAAGACTCAGTGATGGAGTTTTAGAAAGCAGGCATTCTTTAGTGCAGTGCAGGATGCACATGGGATCGCTCCAAGCTAAAGTGCATACTGTCCATTCTGAGAGCAAAAGCTTATATCATTCTAGTACATGCATATTCATTTTCTTTTCCCAGAACTAATTATAATGTTTGCACATTCATTATGCATGTGCTTTAATTCTCTGAGGGTCTTCTGTGAGAGTCTTTGCTGGTCCTTTGGTGATCCCTAGTGGTTATTTGAAAATGTCCTTTTCCATGAACGTCTTGAAGCATGCGGTGTCAATCCATCCAGGTGGCTCTAACAGTTACCTAGTTTTGACTACTTTCTTGCTAGTTTATCTGCACCCTTCTGCCACGGTTGTGAAATACTGTCTTTGGTTGTATTCTTATATGAGGCTTCTTGTTGTCCTCAGTTTGATCCTCCCCCTTCTGTTCCTGGTAGACATACATTCTGTTTCATTACACAATCGCTCAAGGCTTCTTATGTCTATTTGTACCAAAAGTTTCAAGGTTGCTCAAGCAAACAGAAAGCAAGTACAGCAGAAAGACATAGTGAAATCACAGAATCGTTAACTGGAAAAGACTTCCAAGATCACCTAGTCCAACCATCCCCCTACCACCTATATTACTTACTAAACCATGTCCCTAAGTACCTCATCCAACCTTTCCTCAAACACCCCAAGGTACAGTGACTCCACCACCTGCCTGGGCAACCCGTTCCAATGCCCAACCAGTCTTTCTGAGAAGAAATTTCTCCTAATTTCTAACTGGAACCTCCTCTGACACAGCTTGCAGCCATCCCCTCATGTCCTATTGCTATTTATCCGTGAGAAGAGGCTGACCCCCAGGTCACCACAACCTCCCTTCAGGTAGCTGTAGAGAGCAATAAGGTATCCCCTGAGCCTCCTCTTCTCCAGGCTTAACAGTCTCAGTTCCCTCAGCCACTCCTTGTAATACTTGTGTTCCAGACCCTTCTCTGGACACACTCCAGGGCTTCTGTTTGAGGTATCAATAGGGGAAACATACCACCACACCAGATAATTCCTGCTAATAAAATATGTCACTGACTATGAGAATATCTTTCAAGACTCCAGTTTCTAAGTATAACTGATTGCATTTAACACCTTTCTGCTGTAGCATCATACAGTGAAATAAATTTCTCAGTTTCATTACTTTACAACTTGAAATATCAGTATTTCTATCCTACATACACAAGTATTTTTAAAATAATAATTTGGTCCAGAAAATGCCGAAAAAATCCAGATTTCAGCAGGATAAAATTAACGTTCTGTAATAAAAACAAGCACAGATTGGTCACCAACCAAAATAAAATCTGTAAGGTGCAGACAATGCTATTTTATTTAAGAACAGAAATAAAAATAAAATGCAGACCTCAATGTTAATTTCTCTATTTGCTGATTTCTGCCAAGCCATTCAGACTGATGCTTTTTGAAAGCATACTTAATTTAATTTTTAAAGTTCATATTTTTTCTTCTGATGAGAAGTGCAGAATAATTGGAACAGGGAAGCAGGGAGTAAATAGTAAACTTGAACGTGACTTCGGGATGTTCAGCACTCTGTAGGATGCTAAGCTTTTGTTCCATGTACAAATGGCTCTAATCTACAACACTGCACTACTGAATGTCAATTCAGTCACTTTGGGATATGACATCATCCATGACAGGTTCAGAAATCAAACTGAAGCCAAAAGGTAGGTGCGCTTAGGATAGTCCACTGAGTTAAACTGACATCTTTATCACAGAGTCAGGTAGTTATACAAGATAAAATGATATCTACATCATATTATAGGCAAGCACTCTAACAAAACTGCTCGTTTGCATGTCATCATGAGAGGTGATGAGATCTGGTCTTTACTCAGTGAAAAATCCTGGTCTGGTCTTAATAGCAAGGTGTTCAAATATTTCACTAGAAATACCTTGACATAGATATAGACATCTTACTCTGCATTATGATGGAACTAAACTAACACTGGGAGAAGACCAGCTTTCTAATGATTTTTATTAGGGTGATATACTTTATTCTTTAAGCAGCACATGTCGTTTCAGACTACTGCCACGAATTATCAGACTGCTTGTTTTGTGCAATCTAAACCAAAGTTTCATCTTTCCCCTGAGGTCTAAACATTATTTGATTAGATTTAAGAAAAAAAAAAAGCTTTTGTATAATTTGCTAATCAACTGTGCATTATAAAGTTACCATGGACTTTATCTTGGAACTGGGAGGGAAGAATCATAGAATCACAGCATCGTAGGGGTGGAAGGGGCCTCCAGAGATCATCGGGTCCAACCCCCCTGCCAAAGCAGGTTCCTTATCACACTGAGAGGTGTCCGGACGGGTCTTGAATATCTCCAGAGAAGGAGACTCCACAACCCCCCTGGGCAGCCTGTTCTGGTGCTCTGTCCCCCTCACCTGTGAAAAAGTTCTTCTGCATATTGGTGCAGAACTTTCTGTGCTCCAACTTGCGGCCATTGCCCCTTGTCATGTCCTCACAGACCACTGAAAAGGGTCTGGCCATTTCCCCCTGCATCCCATACTTAAGGTATTTATAGACATTAATAAGGTCCCCCCTTAGTCTTCTTTTCTCCAGGCTGAACAGTTATCATTCTGGTGTCTAATCCTTACATATGCACCGGTCCTTTGTTAGTGTGAACTGAGGATAAAGGATGACATATGTTTTAAGCCAGCCTGTGAATACAGTTAAGGAATTGCTGTTTAAAGAAGGAGTATGGTGTTCCACAGCATTACAGGGGGTTTTCTATTATTTTAACAATAGGACATACACTTTTCACTCTGAAGACATTTTCCTTTGATATATCAACACCAAACTTTATTTGGAAGAATATTTTCTTATCTGAAAAGTTGCAGAAGCTTGGAGAAATATGCTTCAAAAGATGTACACTGGGTGAAAATGACAGAAACTTATTTAATATATTTAAAGACATTCTACTGCCTTTGAATTTATAAACCATTTAAGAACACATATAATTTATGCCTATTTCTCTATTTCTGTCAGGCATGTGTGACATCTAACTTTTTACCATCAAAGCAAAAAGAGGAATTTTTATTCTCCTAATCAGGAATTAGAAATGGTTTGGCCGTCAAATCTTTCATATATATTGTGTCAGATCTCTAACCTGGCATCTAGGCATCTCCAGGCCTGTGAAGATTTTTTCTGCCAAGTATGTATGCCAGACCATTTCAAAATAGATTTCCAGGGCTCCATCTTCAGTCTTCAGTTCTTTACTAAAATAATGGAAGAAAGGCAATGCTATGGCCATTTTTAAAAAGGGTAAAAAGGACAACTGGGTGACCTACCGACCTGTCAGCCTCACCTCTGTTCCTGGAAAGATCATGGAACAGCTTCTCCTAGAAACTATGCTAATGCACATGGAAGATTGGGAGGTGATTTGTGACAGTCAGCATGGCTTCACCAGGGGCAAATCCTACCAGACCAACCTGGTAGCTTTCTATGATGGGGTGACCACATCACTGAACAGAGGAAAAGCGATGGTTGTCATCTATCTGGTCTTCTGTAAAGCTTTTGACACAGGCCCCCACAACATACTTCTCTCTAAATTGGAGAGATATGGATTTGATGAGTGGATTGTTCAGTGCATAAGGAATTGGTTGGATGGTTGCACCCAGAGTGAAATCATCATTGGTTCGATGTCCAGATGGAGACCTGTGACAAGTGGTGTCCCTCAGGGGTCCCTACTGGGACTGGTACTATTTAATATCTTCATCAATGACATCAGTAATGAGGTTGAGTGCACTCTCAACAAGATTGCTGATGACACCAAGCTGGGTGGTGCAGCTGACACACGGGAAGGACTGGATGTCATCCAGAGGGACCTGGACAAGCTGGAGAAGGGGGCCCTTGTGAACATCATGAGGTTCAACAAGGACAAGTGCAACATCCTGCACCTGGGTCGGGGCAATCCTCCTCATCAATACAGGCTGGGAGATGGTGTGATAGAGAGCAGCCCTGCAGAGAAGGACTTAGGGATGATGGTGGATGAGAAGCTCAACATGAGCTGACAATGCACACTAACAGCCCAGAAGGCCAATTGTATCCTGGGCTGCATCAAAAGGAACATGGCCAGCAGGTCAGGGGAGGTGATTCTGCCCCTCTGCTTTGCTCTTGTGAGACTCCACCTGGAGTATTGTGTCCAGTTCTGGAGTCCCCAACATAAGAAGGACATGGAACTGTTGGAACAGGTCCAGAGAAGGTCCACGAAGATGATTAGAGGGCTGGAGCACCTGAGGGAGTTGGGGTTGTTCAGCCTGGAGAAGAGAAGACTCAAGGAACACCTTACTGCAGCCTTCCAGTACCTGAAAAGGGCATACAAGGAAGCTGGGAAGGGACTTTTTAGAAGGTCATGTAGTGATAGGATGAGGGGGAATGGTTTTA
Source organism: Zapornia atra (assembly GCA_013400835.1). Classification (NCBI taxonomy): domain Eukaryota; kingdom Metazoa; phylum Chordata; class Aves; order Gruiformes; family Rallidae; genus Zapornia; species Zapornia atra. The sequence goes on along the minus strand of VZTU01027176.1, from coordinate 29,167 downwards.
AATTGGAAGGGGGTAGATTTAGATTGGATATTAGAAAGAAATTCTTCACTACAAGGGGGGTAAATCACTGGAACAGGTTGCCCAGGGAGGTGGTGGCTGCTCCCTCCCTGCAAGTGTTCAAGGCCAGGTTGGATGAGGCCTTGAGCAGCCTGGTCTAGTGAGAGGTGTCCCTACCCATGGCAGGAGGGTTGGAATTTGATGGTCTTTAAGGTCTCTTCCAACCCTATCCATTCTATGATTCTATGATAATCTAATCGCAACTGCAAATCCCTCTGCATTCTGCAAAGAGGCTCTGAACACGTTCTATAAACAGGTAAAAGGAAAAGGTACAGTTTGATGATTTCACTGTTTTTACCTCAGAGAAATGCTAGAATCACTCTAGTTTAAAGAAACAGCTGAGTCATGGGAAAACACAGTCAAGACGCAGGCATAAGAGGATTGAACAAAACGTGGGATGAACATACACTCTACGAATTCAGAAAGAAAACTCTTCCTGCACTGAAAGGGACTATCTGTTAGAAAGTTGGATTATCTTCAAGTAAGTGCAAGTGCACACACTTATGCAGGAAATTTGATTCCTGAATTTCATTCAACTCTTATTGAACAGTTGCCACTGACTGGATATAGACAGCTGTGGCCAGACCAGAGTGGATAGAGCTGGGCTGTGAGTTGTGAGGAATTGGTACAATCGCAATTTCATGGCACACCCTGGGAAGCACATGATGCACAGCCAGCAGCACCGACAGCAAACAGAACCTCCTTATAACCTTCATTTACAATATTCAGATGTCCATGGGCAGTGGAAATAAACGTAAAATGTCATCCAAGATACAAGTGAGGTAAGTGCATAGCACAGCTTCTGCACCAAGCAGGAACTGATCTTGCACATCAACAGTATCTACTTTCATTCCTCTCAGAGTTGTAAAGATTGGCAGGACATGGGTGATAACCAACATAGTTTACGGCACAGGGATTAATGGGATCTTTATGCCATAGTAGTTGTTTTTCATGTTTCTTAGATTTGTCTACTTCTACTGATTTCAGGAATATGGTAGAAAATCACCAGCAGCTGACATAGGCTCACATTCCCATATGATCTCTTATCCTGCTAATTATTTTCACTCTTATAAAAATGTCTCATGAATGACAGTGAAAAGAACATGTTCCTCTCTGAAGTAGGAGTCTTTGTTCAGAATATCATTTAAAATATCTTCAGTTTCATGGAAACAACAGTTGATAGCTTTTGGTAGCATAGTTATACTGGGGCAAAATGTTAGTTCATATTTATGAATCAGGAAAAGAATATTTAAAACAATGATGGTGGTCTTGAAGAGTGGTATGATACAGTCATACAGACAGCTCACACAGTTCTCAGTGATGCCAGGGGGCTTCTGTTACTGATTTAAATGGGAACAGGAACAAATACAAGTTCAGACAGAAGCAATACAGTAAGCCCTCACTATTTCCATTACAACAGTATTCTGGATGTCTAGCCAAACAGCAGTTTTATAGGGAATGAAAAAAATCACAAACAGCAGCTTTGTCAAAGGTAAGTCGTTATTGTCAAGCAGCTTGGAAGTATGGTGTAAAGAAAAAAGTTACAATGGGGCGTTTACCACTAGGGAACTTCAAGCCCAATTATGTTGTACAAATGTCATTTTATAGTGCAAAACTATAAAAGTTAGGCGTTACTTGATGCAGAGTACATTCCTCAAGGAAAATTCACCAGTATGTTAAATAGCTAACCTCAGTCTGTTCAACAGAGCATTCCAAAATTAGGTCCCTTTGGCCAATCTTAGCTACTGCTATATAGGGTGAATCAAAAGAGATGATGTTTTCCTTCCAAAAATGGAGGTGTAGAAAGGGAAGAAGATAGATAGCTACAGATCACTGTCCCAGCTCAGCAGCCAATCTACCAGATTGTCAGATAGGAAATGTGCAGAAAAAATAATTATTAAAGTAGTTGCTTTATGAGAGAAACCCATACTTAGCAACCTGTGGTGAAAATGGTAGCCAAGAATGGTAATTTTCTCAATCACATTTTCACATTCTCTCCTGCACTTCTTTTTACTATGTGGTGTAAGCAAAAAGGTGAACTATAAACAGTGTTTTTTTCCTAATAGGACCAGAATGATCCCATTATGCTGAATTCCTTCACTTCTGCAATGCCCATAATAGGGCATCCCTACTTGAAATGCCACTTGCATTACCATTGCATAATTTCAAGAGTATGAAGACTGGGCAAGAAGGAACATTTTAGATAGTAAAGGATAAGTAGTTTAACGCAGCCTTTCTACTCCTTTAACTCCTTTAATTTATGCTTACCAGATAATTTAGTGGCTACTTTTACAAATAAAGAGTTTTGCAAGAAGGAATTTCTGCCATGAAGAATTATTTATACTAATAAGCACTGTTTCTAGCAGTTGTCTTTTTCCTCATAATAATTAGTAGAAAACATCTTAAACCAAGTACAGATCCTGACTTCCCTAATTATTGCAAACATCCTGGGTGATGTTAACAGAGACATTTCAGTTACAAGTGTGTTTACCCTTGGCTTACACTTTGGTATTTAATAACCAATGAATAGAAACTGTTAATTCTAGCTCTTAGAAGAGTTGCAATTTTAAATTCCACCTATAACAGGTGTGGGTGTTTTTAAAATAATGGTTCAGTAGCACTATAAATAATTATATATATAGCTAGTAAAACCAGACTGAACACCACAGAATGACTTAAGCTTATGTTTTTACCTAGTGCTTTTTAAAAAAATTAGCTTTAGACGGTTATAGCACATTCCACACCAAAACTTATCAGTTATACACAAACAAATTGCAAAGAAATCTTTTGGATTATTTAATGGAAAAAGTGGCAGAACTGTCTGAAGGCACTGTGCTATGCAGTCACAAAATTGTGTGGGACCATCAGCCTTCAGATCAACAAAGATCCCTGTAAACAGAAAGAAGAATTTCTCATAAACAAAACCAAAAAGGACTGAATGCTGTTTTTCAGAATGAAAATTAAAGGCAGATGTGAAGTTTCAGTTAGAAGGCTTGAAAAATCATCTATTGATTTGAACAAGTTTGGCTGGAGTGAGCAACATTATTTAGTGTTTTACAAAGTCGTTCAGAGATGTTCAGTATTAACAAATGCTGGATAATCAGAGATCTTTTATTATATTTTTTTTTCAATTTAGCTATAGCTACTTCACATATATCCAAGATTATTGATTCATCTCTGGGAAGATATGGCAGATTCTTGGAGAATATTGCAGGGAAACCACTTGAGTGTTAGGTACACTGTGGTTTTAGCCAGTCTTTAAATAAAGCATTACATAAACTTATATAAGGCAACATGAACCTTTGTTAAAATGGAGTAGGTAAAAATTCCAGGCTCAGGAATAGAAATCTCTCCCAGTGTTCCCTACTTCCATAATAAGTTTCATAGCCCCTTTCCAGCGTGGGAAGGCCAGTATTGCTTGAGCTGCAGTTTGCAGGAGGACCTGTGATGCCACAGGACCTACTGCAGACAAGATATTCACCATTGGGTTCTGCCATATGTGTTAGAGATCCCAATCCAAGTCCAACCCAGACACATTCCTTCTGGGCTTGCTGTGAAGTAGACTAACAGGAGAAACAAAATCACGCTGTGCAGGCCTCTGAGACAAGAGAATGCAGAAATTTGGTTGAGTTTGTTGCCCTTTGGATGAATGGGACCAGTTTCCAGATGTTCATAATGAGTAGATTAATGGTTTGGGGAAACGATTCTGAGCAGAAGAGGGTAGACAGTGCATTTCTTTTCCTGATGAAAATGTTAAACTTCACATAAAGAATTTAAAGCGGAAATACACAAATCTGATATTCTATAGAAATCTGCAAGGGCTGCAGTACCATACAAGAGGGCAGCGCAAACCCTGTTCTTGCCCTGTTCCCTTCCCACTCACTTTAGACTCACGGATTAAAACTTCCATTGTACAGATATAAACACACATATGTTGTAGCTTCTCTTTCTGGTAAGAAGTTCTGCACTGGGAAAGTCTGCACAAGGAACCTGAGCCGGAAGGGAGAAAAAGGTCACAGGCAGCAAAAGTATTTTGCATTTTACAATTTTCAGAAACAAAATAGCTGGCATTTCAGATATTCACATTTGTAATTTAAAAAATGATACCTGAAAATCTATTTTTTCATCCAAAAAACATTTTTAAATGTTAATTATTGGGTAGCTATTTTTAACTTCTATGCACTATTTTGGATAATCATGTAAATGTTTAGGTTTCTCTACTTCTGGAATAAATACCTCAGTCAGTAAAATAACTACTTCTGACACAGAAAACTTGGGAAAGGATTCACTCCCCACAAGAAGCTGCAACTCAGCCCACACCTCCTCCACTAATTTTCTCCATAATGTTTTAAAAGAGATTTTTTTTTTGTGGTACAACTTATGATTACAAGACGTGCTAACTTAGCTTTTCATTTTAGGTTCTCTAGCAATTTTCTTTTACAGTTTAGAGATGGTTTTCTCCAGTACAATCATGGAGAATGGAATTCTATCACAAAACCATGCACGCAGATATTACTTCAGTGGTTTTCTAAACACACACATCAAGAACAATCTAATTTAGAAGCTTGAATTAATGAGAAAAAATAAGCCAGGGACAAGAAAAGTACAGTGGGGTGAGCTACATAATTACTAATCACTGCTGTGTGTGGGGTTTTTATCATAATGAAATAAACATTGACAATATGCTAATTAATGTTATAGCATATCAACTTTATAAATATAAAATACACAATGAATAAATATAAAATACACACCAGTCCTGAATCCAAAATTTAACTTGTTACAATCACTATATTTCAAGATAAAATAAAACCCGGTGTCTATCATTAGGTGCTTGATTCTGTGAATTGCCAGTTGCTTTCTCAGAGATGCTAAATACAAGGAGAATCCATAAACTGCAAAATCTGAAGCTCAAAATGTTAAGGGATTTGCGATGGGTACAATGACATTTCCACAGGGTTTGCCTAGTGTACTTAAGATATCCCATTTCTTAACTGCTGTTTAGTATCAGAATATGCTGTACCAATAATGCTTGCAGATATTACAGTGTTTAGTACACAGGACACTTTTCTAAGCTACTTAGCTTAGGTAAGCTTCTCCCCAGCCCAACACCAAGACAGCTGAAAATTGACTTGCTATATGAAGAGCATCACTTTGATCAGAAAAAGGCATCAGAAGTTGATTAGCCTTTATAAATGAAGTAGCTATGCTATTACTGCATACAGTGCAAAACAAAATGGAAATCTGAAAATTATTCCAAGAGTAAGGACAGTTTTCAGAAACCAAACCCATCCATAGGGGTAAGTCACCTGAACTGCAATGAATGCAATAGAGCAGCACCAAATTACACCACCAGAGTGTAAATTATCTCCTGTTTTTTATAACTTAGATAGTAGAATTCAATAAGTTTTAAACAGTTCCTCTGCTGGCTTGGCCTTGCTAACATCAGAAAGTCAGTTTTGTTCCAGGTTCTGACAGCTACTTCCTTCCATTGTCTAAGAAAATATTTACTGAGGTCAAAAATTCAGCAACACTGTTGAAGACCAGTCCCTGCAAAACTTCTATGAAATTATGCTTGTCATTTTTGTATAAGGGATGTAACAGCTACCAGCAGTAGGAAGATGAACTTCACCACCCTTGTTCTAACTCACTGCATGGCAAAGTTCTCTGATTTAATTTAATAATAATAAAATTATGAATAATCATCCCCAGCATTTTGCTGACACTATAGTGTAACATAAACCAAGTACACAAAACTTTCTAGATATCCAGAAGCTGCAAGGGTTTTTTGGTAAGGTGGTAGTGGATCTCAAAGTATGGACACGCTGGCATAAAGCTGGAAAAGGACACCAGTAGAAAAGATTTCTTTCCACATCTATTAGATTTTCTCCTTTGGCATTACACCAACAATCCTCCTGTATCTTAGAAAATGAAAAATTCTTTCTAACATTTTCTTATTCTGGTGGAAGATCGTTACACATCTGACATCACCACCTGCTCATATTCCATCAGTCAAGTCTGAATGTGGGGTTTCTGCTTCAAAAATGAGAGAAATTATATCAAAGATAATGTTGGGCTTCCATGCTGAAGTATTTTTGGGCTTTATTTGGCTAAACATTTGGCCTGGCAATAAATTAATCTTTAGCTTGAAGTGTTCCTTAACTCTCATTAAAAACAGTGGACTTCCTTCAAGCAATTTAGAAATACAATGTGTTCAATTCCTTCAAAAAAGCGACACCCCACAGATCCAAGTCACCCAGTTACGTGTTGCAAGGGTGTTTTGAGTTTGAGCACACAGCAAATCCACAGGGAGGGATTACCTCCCTCCTCTTCTATGCTACAGCATTCGTGATCAGACAGAGCACCCTGTAATGAGATCTCCGTGCCACCAGGGATAAGTAGCCAACTTGAAGCTCATTTGTCAGTAGTTGTGAGAAAGTAGTTTTGTGTAAAAGTCCAAATTAAGAGGGTCTCTGCCACTCCTCTCCCCTCTCTGCAGTTACATTCATCCCTTGCAACTCATAGGCTATCCTAATAAGGATACAGATTTTTATGGTCATCTTGTATACAAAATATTGGCAACTGTAGCAACATATGCCATACTTGAGGGAGTTTATCACTCATTCCCACTCTCAAGGACCTGTCTTCTACCTGCCTTCATTATCTTCTGCACTGCTGTAGTATCTAAGGGCCCATCTCATGCGAACTGTAATTCCTCTCATGGTAATTTACAGATTGTTCATCCACCGAGACTTTAGCTGAAGTTCATCAGATCGTGAACTTGCATCCAAGAGGAAATGTTCAAAGTCTCAGAGAAATCTCACTCACAGAAACTATCCTAAAGGCACTCTGACATGAGGTGTACGGACTAAGTTCAAAACCCCTTGCCTATCTCCCAGAGAGCGGCTTCAAAAACCAGATGGAAAGGGTCACTGTAATGACTCTTGTTCTCTAAGAATCCCAAAACAGTCCAGAAATTGCTTTTAACCTCAGCAGTTACTGGTGCATGACTTTGCTTTCCTATCCTCTGGCTGATTTGAACACTAAAGCTGTAGACAATTTTTTTAGACAATGCTACTACCCCTGCCTACATTACATGAAACAGGCCAAAAAAGATACAGCTCTGGGAATTACTTCTGGGCAGAATTAAATTCAGCATGGCTCCATGGGGGAGATTTAATGAGCCATAATGGTCTTCCTTATCTCTACTTCTTCAAAGGTAAACATTTGAACTTCCCAAATATGGGTTGCCTCACAGAAAAAGCATCTTCATTCTAGAATGAAACAAGAACACGTTGCACATGCTCCATGTCCTCTATATTACTGAAAGTATCTCTTGTCCAACATGACCTCTTCAATCTGACTCTGGTAATCTGATAGACCTCTGGAGAGATAAATTTTGCAGGGATCAATAGCACCTCCTGAAAAAATGAGCACCTCACTGAGTCTAAATACCTACCATTTGTGGGGTAAAAGCCAAGCCAAATCAAAACAGTACCTCATGCCAATGACACTTTGATGTTAGTGTTCTCACCAGAAATGCCACTAACTCCTGGAAATTCAAATGGCATGACTGGCATTTTGGATTTATTTTCAGCTTCCAAAAGAAATATCACAACTAAGATCTATGAAGAGGTTTCCGTGCCACTGGGTAGATTACCTCCCTGATCTGAATTTCTGAAAGTTTCACAGAGCCATATGCTTAGCCATATGTTTCAGCTGGCATAAGTACTGATTTCAAATTAACTAGGCTGATTTATGCCAGCTAAAAGGTGGCTACTATAAATTAACAGATATTTATGAGCTGCTCAGAAATCTAAGACCTGGGTACAAATTATTCCATACCATTTCACAAAATTAGAGATAACTTCTTGAGTTGCTGATTAGCTTCTATGTTATTTGAGCAGTGCTAAATTCAACAAAGTAAAAGTGGCAACTAATTTTTTTCTAGCAATTACTAGTATTTTGAGTGAAACAAAAGCATAAATTGTTCCCAGCTCTTGATGAAAACTATACAACTTCCAGCATGACTGCACATCACTTAAAATACTTTAAGATCTGAGTGTAATCTAACTTTTGCTTGTATAACATAAGACAATTTTTCCCCCATCTATTTTCATTTTTGGAAAAGACTCCTGGTATTTGACTTACTACATTTGGTATCCTGCAGTTTCCATTACTGATGGTCTATCTGATTCTTGAATACCAGAATAAATTGCTTGGAGCAGCAGCTTGGCATGTTCCATAGTTGCATGACATAGTAAACTATACAAGTTGATAGAATACAGTCTTTAAATCTGTTAAGTGTGAGAAAAGTCAACTAATTAGCAAATGACTTTGTACAAAAAGTGGGGAAGTCCAACATTGCTTTAGCAAACTTCAATAAACTGTGTTTCAGATTGTCATCAATAATAAAATAATCACAAAGTGAAAAATTAATTAACTGTTAATTGAGTTGAACACATATGTCCTCCCACCTAAGGAAAGGCAAGCCAAACATTTGTGGCAGCAGCCCACACACATTCACACAGTCTTTTTCCTTGATAATTGAGACATGTGCATGAGTAAAATCTCTGAAGGCTAGAAGTTAGTTTTAGGCAGCTATGAGAGAAGCCAAACACACCAGAAGTCCTTCATGCATTTATTTACCACATATTGCACCCAGCTGTACAGTATAAAGGTTCTTGTTTTACAGATGAAGCACTGAAGCACAGGCTTAGCCACCTAATCTCAGCTGAGTTCAGCATCACTCAGGGTCTGTGTCTAAATTATGTGACCCAAGTAATTCATGATGCTTGCTCTAGAAACAATATTTCTTTCATAGCTTACAAAGTTTAAATAATTCCAGTCTTACATCTAGTGGTTGATATCCTGCCTATTTGAGAAATATTATTTATGAAAGACTGTAAAAAAATCCTACCCTTTCACAAGTGTTAACTGAGGTCCACTGCATGTTCCTATCTTTGCTTTTCTTCGGAGAGCAAGAATGATACATTTTGCCATAGCTCTTTAGCACCCTCTGTTGTCTACTTGTTCTAACAAAAATGTCAAGCTTTTCGAATTGCTGTGGCATTAAGAGGAAAAAAAAAAGTCTTTTTCTAAAGCAGCACAAAAATAAGGATCAGTGATAGAATAGTGTGTAACCAGAAAGCAAGGAAAACAACAGAAAGTAATAGGCAAGTTTCTACAATGATTCATACAAAAATGCTTTCTTGAAGGCAGGGAGATTTTTGCTACCAACTTCAGCAATGAGTTGACCATAAGTTTTATCTAATAAAATCTGATTAGTGGCTGCAGAATTTAAATTTATAACTGCAAACTGGAACTCAGAATATGTAACATTATATTAGGATAGCTATAAATGATGCAAAATAGGTCTACAGATTTGTTAAGCATTCTCAAATGCTCAACTTGCAAGACATTATGTCTGTTTTGGATGGTGCCACATGGATTCAGTTTGTCAGACCATTGACACTGATGCAGCCAATGCATGGCGACACGTTATTATTACTTGCTGCAAACTTCAATATTGGGTTGGGGGAGGGAAGAGAGATGGCAGCGTCACCAAGGAGGCAGGATGGGGACACAAAAAACCCTACACACAAGCCACACACTCAAAGCAAGATTTAACTTTGAATTGAACAAAAACTGTTTGCATGTGAAGACATAGAACTGATCTGAGAATCTTCTGGAAATTACTCTGAGGCTGCTCAAGAACAATCTTCATGGCTGCTGCTTAAAATGCTTATTTCAATTGAACTTGTCCTGGTTTTAGCGGGGATGAAGATAATTTTCTTCCTACTGCTGTGTTTTGAACTTAGAAAGAGGTTGATAACACACTGATGTATTTACTTGTTGCCCAGCAGTAAAGGACTTTTCAGCTAATGCCCTGACTCCAGCCAGGCCAGAGGTAACTTCCCCAGGCATCCAGCACAGGTGAGCCGAGCTGACCCGGGCTGTTTCCACACATTTTCTGTCCTGTTAAACTGCTTCTAAACCCACAAGTTTAACTTTTTTATTTTTTCTATTTTCAATTCCCTCCCTCATCCCACCACGAGCAAATGGCTGTGTGGCTGTTTTAGCTGGCAGCTGGGTTAAACCAAGACAAACTTGCAAACTTGCCATCATTCTCTGAATTAACTCTACGTTCTGTCCTGGGTTTGCCTGGGATAATTTTCTTTCTAGCAGCCAGTGTAGAGCCATGTTTGGGAGTCAGGGTGAGAGCGGTGCTGGTAACACGCTGATGTTTTGAGTTGTTGCCAAGCAGTCAGGGATTTTTCAGCGTCTGACATTGCCCTGCTAATGATAGGTGGGGGCACCCAGGGAGATGAGAGGGGGCACAGACAGGACAGATGACCCAAACTGGCCAAAGAGTGTATTCCATGCCAATTATGGCATGCTTGGCATAAAGAGGGCTGGTGGAGGAGGAGCACACAGCCCCAGGATGTGCATTTGGGGGACAGTCCGGCTTCAGAGCGGCTCTGAGCTGTACGGTCTGAGTTGTGCATTCGATGAGAAACTGCACCGTGTATCACCAGTTGGGTATATTTTACTATAAAGTCCTATTATTGTGATTTCTCTTTCTCTTCTGTCCCAGTAAACTATCCTTATTCCAACCCACAAGGTTTACGTTTGGTTTTCTTTTCCCTCCCCTTCCCCCTAAACCTGCCCCCACCCTCTTAGAAAGAGCAGCTGTGTGGTGCTCAGCTCCCGGCTGGGATGAAACCACAACACGTTCTAACTGAACCATATAGTAAATTTGGATAGTTCAAAAATTTACAGCTTGATAAAGCTTAACAGAAGATATACAGAGAAAAATCAAAAGAACCATAAAGGGCCACAACCCTTTAACAACTATGGTGACTCAGTGCAAAGATATAAAAATTGCTTCAGACCAGAGTTCAACGTGGAGGTGAATTTAAAAGCAAGTATATCTGAAAAATCAGGAGGGCGTGAAAACCAATGGAACTTGTATCTAACTTCCTCATGGGCTTTTACAAGAGGGCATTTCAGGAGTCTTGTTTGTGTAAGACTACTCCACAGAATAGACTCATGCCAGAAGAAGAGGGATTTGAATGTGAGGGATGGAGAACATCTTCTGGTTCCAAGGACAGATGGTGGGACAAGGCCAATAGCTTGTCTAAACGCCCGGCAATACATTTAGAATTTAACCTCTGACATTTCAAGTTTGTCTTCTCTTGTTTCCTAACCCTGACAAAATATTGGGTGCTCCAAATCAGAGGAAATTTGATCAAATGGAAGTACTGCTAAACGATGGATCAGAGCAGATACTGCATCATCCCTAAACTCTATTTAGAAGTGAGATAGCATGTGAAATGGAGAAACAAATAATTTTCAGTCTTAACTCTGCAGTGTCACAGTGAAATGACTGGTAAATAAAGCTGTTATTTTTCATTACTTAGAAGCTTGTACTTGGTTCACAGAGTTATATGGTCTTACCCTCTTCAATTTTTTCTCTAAGACATTGTTGTGGTTCAGCCCCAGCTGAGCAAAACATACAACACGTGCTCGCCCCTCCCCCAGTGGGACAGGGAGTAGAAATGGGCAGACAAAAGCAAACCACTGGGTGGGATTGGACAGTTTGCTGGGACAGCACAGGGAAAGGGAAACAACAACAGTGGTAGCACAAATGGGCACAACACAGAGCACTTTACTGACTCCAGGACTGACCAGATGCTCCACCCACACTCAGATTGTCCTGTCCCTCCCAGACCAGCTGCCTTTTATGGGGAGCATGACTGGCATGTGGTGTGGAAAGCAGCCTGGGCCAGCTCGGCTCACCTGAGCTGGCTGGAACTGGGACAGACATATTCTGAAAAATGGGATGAAAAGCATATAAAACAGCAGAGTTTGGTAGTGTATAAAAATGGGACAGTTAAAATCTACATGTGTTGTGGTTTTCAATGGCTGGGTTCTGGTGGAGGAGGAGTGGATTCTGCACAAAGCATCCAGAAGCTCTCTGCAGGCCCCACAGAGTAAACACCAGCTGGGCTCAAGGCCAGAGTCATTGCTGACCAAGGCTGAGCCCATCAGTGATGGTCATAGTGCCTCTGGGAATCACATGTAAGAAGGAAAAAAAAAGCCAGCAGTCACTTTTTGCCACCAGAGGAGTGAGAAGATGTAAGAAACTGCAGGCACCAAGGTCAGTGAAGAAGTGGGGGTTGAGGCACTCTAGGTGCCAGAGAGAGATATTCCTGCAGCCTGTGGAGAAGACCATGGTGGAGCGGGTGTCCCCCCGTAGCCCATAGAAGATGATGGGGAGCAAAGACCCCACCTGCAGCCTGTGGAGAGACCCCACACTGGAGCAGGTGGAGACATAGGGAAGACACCATGACCCATGCTCCTGGCAGGACCTACAGCCTGTGGAGAGAGAGGCCCATGCCAGAGCAGGTTTGCTGGGAGGACTTGTGACTCCATGGGGGGCTAAAAGGACCTTTAGTCCTTGTTGAGTCTGCTTTGCCTGTGATGGTAATTCCTGAGTGACCTTTCCCTGTCCTTTTCTCAACTTGTGAGCCTTTCATTATATCTTCTCTCCCCTGTCCAGCTGAAAAGAGGAGTGACAGAGCAGCTTTGGTGGGCATCTGGCCTCCAGCCAGGTTCAAGCCACCCTGCTCCCACTTTTTCTCATCAGCAAAATTTGCTGAGGGTACACTCTGTCCCCTCATCCACATCATTGATGAGTGTGTTGAATATGTTGCGCCAGCCTACCATGACTAGGAAAATCTGAAGAATAGGCATGATGTTCCTGTGTGTTACTATCAGCAAAAAGACCCAAAGTTCAAGCTAAGAATGTGGAGAATAAGGATTAATATCTGCTAGTCTAAACCACCAAGTTTAGGTCTCTAGGAGAGCTGTTCAACTGGAAGCTTGTCAAGTGATTTGCATTCTTAAAATCTGCCTGCAAAAGCTACTCACTCACCCCAACTACCACCTGCTGTTCTCTGCTTTCCCAGTTCCTCCCCTAAATGCTGATTAACTTTTCTTTCTTTGGAACTTGGGAACTGATTCTGGGTGTTCCTGCCCCTGCTTTGGAAAGCGTCGCAGATTCCTTAACTCAGTGGTTACTGAGGAGCCAGTCCCTGAGTTCTTAGCTAACGCCCTAGTGAGAGGCTGGAGACAGGCTCCAAGGCTTAGGTAAAAAAGCTGCTCTGACATGTTACTCCAAAAAACTGAATCACAAGCTCCTTGGATTTCCTCTGAACTTTGTTCACCCCTGGGGGGCTTTTCCATCATCTTTTTAGGGCCTTCCTCTGATTTGTGTCTTAGTAAGTTTAACTTTTTCCCCTCTTCTTAGTGGGAAAACCCCTCATCTATACCACAAGATGTTTTTGAAGCTACTCACACCCCTGTGCTACCTTAATTTTACTAAGCAGGATACAATTTTTTTCTTTTTAATTCTGTGAATGTTGTTGACCTCTCTCAGTACTGGTGCATACTTGGAATAGTTACCCCTGAACATGAGTATGTAGTACATAATTGTATGTGTGTACTTTTTGCAGGTTTACTTTAATCCAGCATCTGTTACATTGACACCTCGGCAGCTGAGTCAGAGCTTTTGCTTTTTATGTCATTTTAAACTGACAAGTTTGGGCTATTTTGGTTCTGCTTCCCAAGGAAACGATGCTGCATTTTGCTGTTGTTCTGTTCAAATTCCATGCATGTTTGTAATTCTAGTCCTTCTGATCACTCAGTTCTTTTATAGCATCCTATCTCTCCTCTCCTCTTCCTCATTTTTACACTAGGAGGTGCTGGTTTATTAAGATTCTGGTAAAAAAGGGCACTCGAATGCTATTAAGTATCACTTTAAAACAGCATTCACTCTGAGGAAAGATAGGCTAGTATAAATAATCTTACATCCCTTCAGATGCTGGAAACACTGGATTGTCCAGGCTCAAACAGGTCTCTGACCAGTGCACAGCATGCCATGCAAATTCCATCCATGGAAGGGTCATCCCATTTTGGGATCTCATTTTTGCCTGCTTTCAGTGAGGGACTCATGATTCTCTGTGCACAGAGAATGGCACATGTTAGACCTTGGGAAATTAATCTTTTTATGTGTGGTGCATGGAATGAGGAAACTGTGGTGGAATACCACTCCCCTCCACAAATCATGGGCCAAGATAAGGACAGTAAGAGACTGTTCACTAATTACCATCACGAGGCAAGAAACTCAACTTCTTAAAAAATAATCTAATTTATTACCCAAGCAAAACAGAGTAGGATAATAAGAAATAAACACAAATCTTAAATCACCTCCCCGCATCCCTCCCTTCTTCTCAGGCTCAACTTTACTCCACAGCTCTCCACCTCCTTCCCTCCCGTGGCACAGGGGGATGGGCAATGCTGGTTGTGGTCAGTTCATCACATGCTGTCTCTGTCATTCTTTCCTCCTCAGGAGGAGTACTCCTCATGGTAACATAGGTTGTACAATGCTTTCCATCTGGAAAGGGGAAAAATAGAATCCACAGATAACTTGCCCTTTATTTCACACTAATTGCTGCGTTCACACACGTCCTTACACGATATTCATTCCATACAGAGACCTTCACTGCCCATAGTAATGAAGGAACTCAATTTATCCCATCCTCTTGGGCCGAAAGCTGAATACATCAGTTCAAGCACTAACAGAATCACTGAGGTGTATCAGAACAAGTCAGATCAAAAGATACAACCAGGTACAAACACAAGCTGTTGGTGCTCCTGAGCATCTATCTGTTCCATCCTGTTACATGCTGGCAGCTGCAGGAAGGTCCTCTGCCTCAGACACATTTTTGCTGCACAACACAGCAGCAAGTCCATCCGAAATAGTGTCCATCCAATGGCTGCACCGAACAGCGTATCACATGAGAGTGCTCCAGTAGCACACAAAAGCTTCAGACTTCATGAAAAAGGCCTCAGGTTGGAAAACTACCAGGATTCCAAAACATTCAGGCAAGTGCTGGAATAAAATACTGAAGTGAAACATCCTCATGGAGCAAGATGAAGTGGACAATTTTTTTATTTACAATATCTGTAAAGAGAGAAAAAAACCCCACAAGTCTGATGTAAAGCTCAAAAAATACTTTAAAATTACACCTTCTACAAAATGCCACCAAAAGAATTCCACGTTTCTACCACCTCTGAAAGAAGGTTGACTAGACATATAACCCTGTAATTGAATCCTTGAGGGTCTATGAACATTACTAAAGAGTCAATGAAAACTGATACCAAACAGGTAATATATAATGCATAGGCTTATAATGCCAGACACGATTTAATCATCCTTGGGAAATTTTTAGCACCTGCATTAAGCAGATAACTATGCCATAAAAAACACATAATGTTCTTAGGAAGAGTCTACAGAGTTATCAAAATAGGATATAAAACCCTGCATAGGCTCCTGCTAGAGAGAACATTTTGTTTCCATGGTTAGAAACACTAGCTACATAAAAAGCATTTTGGTATTAGAATCAATCTGGTGCCACATGCAAGAAAAGCATCTGAGAAAAAAACTAAACCAAGCATATCAGTAAATCCAAGTTTCTATGCTAGAATCTAAGAGCTTTAAGGCTTTCAAAAATAATACCTCAATATATTCATAAAAATAGTAACTTCAAATCAATGACAACAAAGACAAGTATAATTAGTCAGTTGGAGTATCCAACTTGAAACCTATAAAAGGGCCTTTATTTTGATTTTTTTTTTCTTCCCCAAATGCCTAAGGCCTGACGCTTACTGCATTAAACCAGAAATACTAAAAGTCCTCAGGTACAGCAAAAATAGCCAACTTTCAGACAGACAAAACAGAAGATATGTTGTTCTGCTGAGACTACAAGTATAGCAAACGACCTTCCTCAACCGGAGTTCGCAAGCAGAGCTGCTGAACTTACTGCACAATGCTTTTGTGGGATTGACCTGCTGTCCAGCAAGCAGCTGCTGCAGCTTCTTGATGTCGATGCGTGCCTCCGCCACCCCTTCCAGATCTCCGCCTTGAGTGGAACTTTGACCTCCATCCTCTGATGCTAAAAGCAAAAGAACACTCCACTCAGTCAAAACATCAGAAAGTTTCGACACCTCTAAGGACACACCTGGTAATTTCTGAACTACTGGTGCTCAAACGGGTTGTTTTTCAGACACAGCAATGCAAGGAAGAGGAAGCCCAGTTTTCCTACAAAGCTGTCGAGGAGGAGATTCCCCCACAGACATGAAACAGCCATTGGCTGCTCTTCTGTTCAAGGTTTCATTTGAAGACTTCAAAGTACTCAAAGCTATTTTGTTTGTAAGGACTAACAGAAGGTAAGTACTGTTATGAGCATCACACTTCAGTAATGAGATCGGACAGACACAAGAGGCAACACAGGGACACTTACCCCAAGGAGGATTTCCCAAGTCTTTAAAATGTGTTGTTATAGATACTAAGTCAGTTTCTATTTTTAAGTTCATTTCTCCTCTCAAGTTTGCTTCAATCACCTGCAAAACAATCAATCTCATTCTTAGGGAAGTCACTTTCACACTGCAGAATTACAGAAGAATAAAGTGCAGATTTATTCAGATACAAGCTTCAGTGCCTCAAAGGCTCAACTGTACTTTTTGAACATGGTTTGAACATTTGAATGTTCACAGGCTGACATTGAGGAGATATTAGCAGGATGTCCTTTAAATCCTACCTCAAGTTTGCCTAAAGTTCATTCACACAGACATGTAACAGAAGACTTAACATTTTCTTTATGAAAGAAGAAGGCATTTTCTTTAATGAAAACAGCTGGGAAGTCTCCAGCTAGATTCCTAAAGGACTGCAATTTCTTACCAGCTATAAAGTTCAGCTTGTAGCAACACAATGCCATGTTCTTTCAATGATTCAGTACAAAGAGCACCACTTTCTGGCTCTTCAATATAAATCCTAAAACAAATCCCATCTTCTTCTTCAGTTCTTCCACAGTATTCATGTGCAATGCCTGACTCATTCCAAACCAAGATACAACACAGGAGCACCAGTTTGGGAACAGGGAAATACTCTATGTTCAAGATAGAATAAGGTCTGTAGGACACATGCCTGAAGTGCCTTAACTTACAATGGAATTGCTGAGATTCTTCATTCTCTCCACAACGCTCTTCATTGTTTTCAGCACTGGTAGGTAAATACTGACCTAGGAAGACACAAGAACCGCACACATATTTCATGTGTGGCTGGAATGTGACACACTCATTTCTCCTTTCAAGTCTATCTTATTTTGGACTCAGTTATCTATTGAGTGAAAGGAGCACAGTATTTAATTGGAATTAGTAAATGACTCGGGAACAGAGGAACTCTTTCCCATTATACCAACAGGCCATCACTCTAGTGATTGCTTCACAGAATCACAGAATTATAGAATCATTTAAGTTGGAAAAGACCTTTAACATCATCAAGTCCAACCATTAGCCTGGCACTGCCAAGTCCACCAGTAAACCATGTCCCAAAGTGCCACATCTATACATCTTTGATGTGACCACTCCTGGGACAGTGACCCAACCACTTCCCTGGGCAGGTTGTTTCAGCACTTGATAGCCTTTTTTTGTGAAGAAATTTTTCCACCTATCCAATGTAAACCTCCTCTGGAGCAACTTGAAGCCATTTCCTCTTGTCCTAGACAAGGGGATATACTTCAGACATACGATCCCAAGTCTGTGCTCAAAATAGACAGTTTTTTTACAGATTAAGATTCACACATGAACCCACATCTGTGTTACTGAGCAGTTAATAGTTACTATAGCCAAAAAGGAAAGAGTATGATTCCCACAGTATTGTAATAATTTTTGGAATTGCATCAGTGTAAATCTGAAACAACAAAATACATCAAGTTTCTACTGAATCATATGCCTTCAGAATTTAAAAACTTAGCTGTAGGGCTAACAGACATCTGTAACCTAGAATAGGAGCACATTTGCACAAAGACTTTTCCTTGCAACACTGTTAAAAGTCAAAAAGGATATAAAGAAGATATATATATATATATATGATTTTCCTCCTGATTTTTATATAACACTGCCAGGCAGGGCATGGATTTCAGAAAGAACAGATGATTTGGGCCAATCGGTACCTAAACAGCTGAAACAGTCTAAACCTGTGAAGTTTGGATATGCTCCTGCCTAAAGCCATACAAGTCCTTTGCTCCTCCCTTCCTCCACCCTGAACAACTGGTAACCATATATAACCATATACAGCAACAACTGGTAACCATCTGCTTTGTTTTAACAGGTTCTGGACTCCCTTGTCAAGATGAAAGCCATGTCCCGATAGAATCATAGAATATCCTGAGTTGAAAGGGACCGATAAGGATCATCAAGTCCAACTCCTGCCTCAAAATGACCAGTCAAGTCAGAGCATGTGACTGAGCACATCATTCAGATGCTTCTTGAACTCAAGCTGGATACTGTAACCACTTCCCTAGGGAGCCTGTAACAGTGCTTGACCACCCCCTCAGTAAAGAACCTCTTCCTAATATCCAACCTAAACCTCCCCTGCAACACCTTCATACTGTTCCTGCAGGTTCTATCACTGGTCACCAAAGAGAGGAGACTGGCATCTGCCCCTTCGCTCCCTCTCATCAGGAAGCCACAGACTGTGATGAGGTCTCCCCTCAGCCTCCTCTTCTCCAGGCTGAACAAACCAAGGGACCTCAGCCTCTCCTCATAAGACTTCCCCTCCAGACCCTTCACCATCCTCACTGCCCTCCTCTGGACACTCTCCATTAGTTTTGTGTTCATCCTGTACTGTGGTGCCCAAAACTGCACACAGTGCTCAAGGTGAGGCTGCACCAGTGCAGTGTAGAGAGGCACAATCACCTTCCTGGACTGGCTGGCAATGCCGTGCTTGATGCACCCCAGGGTACAGTTGGCCCTCCTGGCTGCCTGGGCACACTGCTGGCTCATGTTTGGCTCTCCTGGCTGCCTGGGCACACTGCTGGCTCATGTTTAACTTGCTGTTGACCAAGACCCCCAAATCCCTCTCAGCATGGCTGGCCGTCAGCATCTCATCCCCCAGTCTATATGCACAGACAGGGTTGCCCATTCCTCTCCAAACATCTAGTCTTCCCTTTTTCTTTTTACGTCCCTCTCCAAATCCCATCAGTAATATATTCCACAGCAACAACATTCCACTTCCAACCTCCCTTTCCCATAGGGAATAGAAGAACAGAGACTTACATCGAAGTCTGTCACACTGGGCTCTCTGAAGTCATTCCATAATCTTCTGGGAATAACCCCCACAGGAATGTCATGTGTCACAATCCTACTGCTCCTTGATAAGGACGGCTTGAGGGAGAGAGAGGATATTCATGCAGTTAAAAACAGGACTTGAATTCTGAATTCAAATTTTTCAGACTTACTCTGGGAAATAGTATAACTGTGTGCACCAGACACTCGGTTTCACTTTTCCATAGGTTCCTACTGGTCCTCTATTAAGTGGACTTTTTAAATAAGAAAAGGTTGTAAGGTATCAGTCATTAGTATCTATAAATTATCCTTAGAGTGAAGAGGTGTTAACAGAAGATATTTGGAAGCCAGCAGTTTGAAATGGAATGTTGAGACAATCAAAAGCAAAATAAGCCAAATACCACATTGAAACCTCCTTCACTGGATGGTGTCAGTGCAAAAGCAATAATCCATGGAAGATTTAGAGAATGAAGGAATGGAAAAAAGTAGATATTAGAAAAAGGTGTTTCAATCACATAGCTTTTATTCTTCCTTGTCTTTTGGAAAATACAAAACTCGTTCTTGTGTGCTACCAACTATGATGACAGGAAAGGCTATTGACATGATTTGTCTTTATTTAGTATTCTAGAATTATTCCAGAAATACACCAAAGACTCCCAAAGCTTCTACTTGATCTTAGGAAAAGCACTTAATTTTAAGGAGTTCTTTCTTAATAATGAAGATAAAAGCATGGTTACACTTACTAGCTCCACAGCAACTCTGAGACAGGGACAGTGTTTGTTACTCAACTTGATCTTCACTGCCTTAGCACTCTGGGCAGTTTTTAATGCTCTTGACAGATTCTCAGGCACCAACTCTAAATAGATTTCATTGTGCTCTGCAGCTACTCCTTCTATCTGAAATTCATCGAAGAAATTCCCCTACAATTTTAAAGTTGGGAAATAAAACAAAGCAAATTAAAAAAAAATACAGAGGGTCCATTTTTTTAACCTATCAGACCTTAAGTTTAGAACTGCATGTGTGCAATGGGAAGCTTTCCTCTACCTGGCATCACCTGCAGTAATCGAGACAGGCTGCATAAGCATAAAGGCCCACTGCTTCAGGATAAACGTATTCATTTCAAATCCTCCCCTAACACCTACTAGTCCTCAAAACAAGGGGTATGACAGGTGGGTTACACGTTCCCATTTCCAGTTTTGGGCAGGCCCTTGTGGGCCAGCACACCACCAAGATAAAGGGGATGCACAGCCAGAAACACCTGGCCTGTGCAACTAAGAGGCAGCCTTGCAAAACAAAGCGGTTTCAGTGTGCGGGCCGGCCCTGAGAGCTGGCACACATCGGGTGAGGGCTGTGCGTGCAAGGAGCACCTCGTGCACCAGACCCGACTGCACGCTCCGGCTTTCAAGGTGTAGTTATGAAACTTCCCTGGGCTTACCTGGCACAGCTCACACCACAGACTGACACCTCCATTTGCTACTTTATCGGAGAGGATGAAATACAGCTTGCTGACAGTAAGGCGCAGGGTGCAGGTCTTGGCTAACTTGGCGATTGTGTTAATTACACCTGGTGGAGGGAGGGGGTCGTTACAGCGGTAACCGCTTCACGCACCTTGTCCCCGCGGGACAGGGGAGAAACGCCCTGCTGCAGCGCAGCCCGCGCCGCCGCGGGAGCTCTCGAACACCTCGGGGCGAAGGGAAGCGCCTCACGCCGCCTCCCCGCGCCCTGGGCCCTACAGTGCCCGCCACTGTCCGGAGGCCGCCGGCGCGTACAGCACTTCTTCCTCTTCCCCTTCCCCGGGAAAGGCGGCCCCAGCCGCTCGCCCAGACACAGCCGTCTGCCGGCCTGGCACGCCCCCGCCCTGCCATACTCACGGCTGAAGTGGTTGAGACAGGCAAGATCCACGATCTTAGCCCGAAATCGCATGGCGTCTCCCCTCCCGCCGCCGGCCGCGACCACTCCACACCGCAGCACCGCCCGCCGCTAGCGGTACAGCCTAGGGCGGGCCCTGGCAGGAGTCAGTCGGGGACAGAGCGGCCTCCAACCACACAGAGAGCCGCCATTACAGCCATTCTTCTGCTGCGCGGGGCAGGAGCCACGGCGGAGGCGGGACTTGTGGCCTCGCACGGGTGGTGCCGGCGGGCCTTCCGGGGCGGGGCGGGGCGGCGGGGCCGCCGCTGCAATGATGGGCTCTAGGGTGAGGGCTGTAGACGTCGCCTCAGAGCGAAACCCCACGGCACGCCAGGACATATGTATAATTCCCGGCATATCTGTGTGGGCCCCGTCCCGATCTCTCGAGGAATTTTTTTCAAATCCAGGGGACCCCTTACAGCAGAAGCCGTCAGCCCTCGGCAGGGGCCAAGCCCAGACCCTGCCCCTAGGCGGAGCACTCGGCCCGGTACGAAGCGGTGGCGAGCAAGGAGAGCAGCAGTCCTGTAAGAAAGTAGGCAGAGCAGAGCCCTCTGACGGGCCTTTCCTCTCACCCGACACTAGCCAAGCCATCCAGAAAGGGCTGGGCAGCCAAAACTGTTCGAGAAAGGAGCTCTCTTGTCAGCCTCGTGCAGACAGGCTTCCTTTGCCCATGGCTATTCCAGCTGAGTGCGTGGCATGCAGGGGTTTTGCAGAGACTGGAATAGTTCAAGGAAATACAAAGTGAGGGAACCTCATGTTTTGCCTGCCCCTGTCAATGTGCAGCATGCCTGTTTCCTACAGGAGCCTTGGTCCTTTGCCTCTTTATTGTTTGCAGTTCCTTGCCTTTCTTTCATTTGATTTCAAAATACTCTTGGGATGCGTCTCACAGTATCTTGATGCTGTTTTGTGATATGGTCATGAAAAAAAATCAAAAAACAAAAAAACCCATTTAGGGTCTACATACTGACAGAGCAATAGTTCCTGAAGAGGTTATTCTCTGGCTGTATTGCTCCCAGGCCCTGTGCACTTTGCAGAAGTCAGCTGAAGATTTTCCTTAGAGAAACCACTCCAGTGCAGCAGGGTTCAGCAGAATCAATTTAAATTCAAATCTTCAGCTAATAAACTAAGCTCCAGCCTGGTCCGCCACAGAGTCACACACACCCCACACATACACGTCCCCCAGCAAACCTGCTCTGGCATGGATCTCTCTCTCTCTCTCTCTGTACCACTGCCTTTCCACAGGTTTCAAGTGCTGGCAGAGGCTTGTGCCAATGCAAGTCACAGCATCTCCTGTATGGCTTCACCTGCTCCAGAGTGAGGCCTCTCCACAGGCCGCAGGTGGGGTCTCAGCCTTTTCCACGGGCTGCGGGGGGGCACCTGCTCCACCATGGTCTTCTCCACAGGCTGCGGGGAACAGGTCTCTCTGGCACCTGGAGCGCTTCATTCCCCCCCTTCTTCACTGACCTTGGTGTCTGCACAGTTCCTTACATCTCACTCCTTCTCTGGCAGCAAAAAGTGGCTGCTTGCTTTTTTGGGGCTCGGCCTTGGTCAGCAGTGGGTCTGGCCTTGAGCCAGATGGTGTTTACTCTGTTTTCTGCAGAAAGCTTCTGGATGCCTCGTGCAGAAGTCACCCCTGCAGCCCGCCTTCTCCACCAGAACCCAGTCATTCAAAACTACAACAAGCATGCACTGAAAGAAGAGGTAAAAAGTTCACTGAGAGGAAGACATCCAGCCTTCATCCCTGAAGACCACTGGAAGACCACCTGAACATCACCATGCATGTTCTATTTGGGAGGAGTTAATGCAAATGATTCATTGGAAATAATTTCTATAACCCAACCTTTACTAAAGAAATGTAATGCATATGTAAAACTGGTCCGTATAAAGTTAGAAAATTTTGCCTTGAACAATGCAGACATTTGGAGGAGCGATCTCCTGCTTGCCCAGTGCTGCAATAGCCAATACCTGCTTAATAACCAACCTGGTTATTGTATTTTGATCTTGACTTTTCAAGGCTTCAGAAATGGTTCTTTACCAGTCCAGAGTCTACTTTAATTGCTAGACCCCTGGATGAAGGTATGGCTAGACTGAAGAATGAGGGATCACTGACAAGTGTAGCAGGAAAAGCAGAGGTAGTACAGGAAAGTAGCAACTGCAAAGGTGGGGGGCTGAAAAAAAAATTCCTAGATGGGTGATTTGGAAATTCTTGATCAAGGGTGAATAAGGTGGAACTTGATCATCCACTGGAGTTTTACTTGCCCAGGTTGCATGAATACTTAGGAAGAACTGTAACAGCAACAATTTAATAGTCTTCGTCTTGAGAGATAACCAGTAGGTCACCTATTAGGTTAAGCCCTACCTACATTAACCTTCATTCATATTTAAGGTTTTGATTTCTTTCAGGGTCTCAAGTTCCAATTTAAGCCAAGCTGAGGTCTTGAAAGCTACTTGTTGTTTTCTCTCCTTTCCTTGCCTGACAATTATTTCTACTCTATGCTAGTGGTGTATTCCAACATCTCACACAACAATCCCCAACATCTGACAGCCAGTGAAAGCAACTCCATGACTTATACTGATGCTTCTTTGCTACGTCAGCTCTTTCAAGAACACACATAACTTTGGAAACGAAATACATTTCCAAATTCTCTGCAGATGCTACCTCTCCATTTTCTTACAGTGCTCTACAAAACCTTCAGAAACCAATCATGTCACTCCAGAGCTCAAAGCTGTTGCTTGAGACCAGGGTGACTTGTCAGTGGGGCAAACTGAGGTGGACTTAAATGCCTTAGACTTTTCTACACTACATAACATGGATTTTTTTTCCCCCCACCTTGTTAAGAATAATCAATTTTTAACAGAAATGTGTCACAAATACCTGCAAAACAGTCATTGTTTAGGCTTGCTGCTGTGCTGGTTTTAGCTGTGAGGGGTTTAATTTTCTTCATAGCAGCTAGTATGGGGCTGTGGTTTGGATTTCTGCTGAAAACTGTGCTGATAATCAGAGGCGGTTTTGTTGTTGTTGAGCAGTACTTACCCAGAGTCAAGGCCTGTTCTGCTTCTCAGAGTGCCCCACCAATGAGCAGGCAGAGATGTGCACAAGAAGTTGGGAGGAGGCACAGCCAGACCCCAACTGAACAAAGGGATATTACAGACCATATGATGTGGAGATTAATTGCACAGACTCTGGTGGGGTGCAGACCAGAGACCTTTATTGATACACGTGCCCAAGTTTAGACTTTTGGAAGGTGTTTGCACGCTATCAGCAGCTCACTGATGGGTACTGCCTTGTGTTCACGCACCCCAAGCTCTGAGCTGGTAAGCTCTTTCTTCTGTTCACGCGCCTCTACCAAGATCAACTCTCAGCGTCAGCGTCCTTGAAGCTGTTACTTCTTTCTCTTGAGAGTAACTCCAACCAGTGTTTCCCTACAGACAGTACTATCAATACTGTCAGTTCCCACAATATGATATCATACTCACCAATAAAACCAGGGGGAAGTTTGGCTGGAGGGGGAGGGGTGTCACTGTTCAGTGACTGGCTGGGCATTGGTTGGTTGGAAGTGAGCAAGTCTTTCAATCTGCATCACTTTCTTGGGTTTTATTGCTATTATTTTCATTAAAATTGTTATTTTGAGACTGTTCTTATTTCAACCCACAAGTTTTCTCACATTTACCTTCTCTCCCCCACCAATCCCCTCAGCCCCATCCTGCTGAGAACAATGAGCAAGTGTGTGGTGCTTAGTTGCCAGCTGTGGTTAAATACAACCTCTGCTCGTCAATCCTGTGTTCTACCTGATGGATGTCAACAAGAGCACTTCCTTTTGGGATGCTGAGCTTTTCCTTTCTGGAGTCCTTAAGGTGGAAAGAAGATGAAGGCTATTTTCCTAACTGTACCATCTTATTCCTTAGCCGTCAGGCTTGGAAATATTTTTAAACCAGCCAAGCCTGAAGTACTGATGGCTTCACAAAAAGCATAGTAGAATGCAGGCAGTCAGGCACCAAAGAGGCACAGAAATGAGAATGCGTATGAACACCAGCTCTTTGCACCTGGGGTGACCATGCCAGCAGCACCAGCAGCAGAAATGGACAGAGTCGAATGCCCCAGACTGCTGTACTCTCACCAAGCTGGAAAATGGGTGGGGACCAAGCAGCAACAAAGAAAAATCAACACTAATGGAACCAAAGCCATCTGCCACTGATGCTGGCAGAAAACAATCTCATGAGGCTTTGTGTTAGGTATGGCTGGAAGGAACAGTTGTCAGCAGTTTCTTGTGTTGAAGGCTGGCTTGAATAGCCTGGCATTGGTCTGTAGCAATGACCAAGGCCTCCAGACATGCAGTGTGTTGGAATTCAGAATAAACTGTAAAGTGTTTGCTGCAACTGGAAAATACTAAACTGACTGAAGACAAGCCTGAAAGCACAGATGTGCTTGCAAGGAGAATTAGGTATAAACTGTATGTTGTCTAATTCACTCTGAGCTAAAGATTTCATTATCCAAGTTCACAGCTGGCTTCAGAAGACTAAAAACCTTTTTATGATCAAAAGAAAAAAGAAGAAAGACTGACATCACATCAAAGCTCTGGCAGAGTGTAGGTCCCACTATGATGAGAATCTGCATTAGCAAAGCTCATCCCTTCATATGGTTGTAATCAGGGGTTGAAAATAGTAGTTTTCAATGCATTTTTAGAAGTGCCTCCCCAGCCCCCAAGGCGTACCGGAAAATTCTGGAGAGACGCAGTGTAGTTTCTTTCCAATGGCAGAACTTCAGTGTTAGGGGCAGTTCATTCAGTGAAATCCTCTTGCCACTCAAAGTAGTGTTTATATAAGCTAGAAGCTACAGTTCACTCTGTGAGGTTTGAAAAGACCAGCAAGAACACAAAGGTTTGTTTCTTTTATTATGAAAGATAAAAAAACCAGAGTGTAGCGAAGCTATCATTAGAAACGTGAACCTTTTCTGAACAAACTTTCTATTTACATACACAGAATTCCCCAAGTGGAACAATATCAAATGTGAGACACATTATCAGAATATACCATATATACAAGTTCAGAGATTTAATACCTCTGTTACTCTATACATGATTGTTTCACAAAAAGTCAATTGCTACCTGTCTTACACAAGTATTTTAAATTACATTTATGACACTACTTAAGCAAAATAAAGCAAAATCTGGGCAAAGTTCTTAGAGTGGTTACTTTTAAAATACAGTACAAAACAATAGGGCTGGAATTTCAGCCAGGCTCAATCTTCTGTTGTGGCAAAAGCCCCATGCTCCAAATCAATGGAAGTAAAATAATGGAAACTATTACTGATTTTTATTGACATCAAATCAGAAGTATCTCAGGAGTCAAAGATGCACTGGTTTTAGATCGGTTATCAGGAAAAGCAAGACATTAAATTATTTTTTTAAAACTTCTCTCAAACAGAAAAGCCAAATAACATGATTGAGCTTGCTTTGTGAGATCAGACATTCTATTAAAAATAAATAATTAAGGACACACCACTATGTATTAACGAGAACCAACTACTGCTTAGTAAAATAAGGCACTTCATCCTTTAGATCCAGTCCACTTCCCTAGATTTTAGTCTAGCTCCATTTTATACAGAGAAGAGATTTCAGCTATGCCATTTGTGACAGCAAAAGGGATGTTGTTAAGAACTGTTGCTCTCCAAGCATGGATGGCCTCAACAATACCTTCTGGATTGCTTGAACCCAAGTCACACAGTGAATATACGGCTGCCAGCTGCACACCCCAGGGAACACCTGCAAAAAGTTAAGACAAATCAGCTTATAGCTACTTCATTGTGAGGTAGTGTTTTTGGGATACCTGAATCTAAAGAAACTATTGGTTTAAGAATGGGAATTTAAAAACATCAACAACTGGAATTCCTAAAACCAGAAAGGAGAAAGATAACAACCTGCACAGAAATTCCATAACAGCTCATTTTATACTAGCACTTCCCAGCTTTCTGAATACAACAGGTTTTCAGTATTCAAAGGGCAAAAAAGATGTGAGCATCTCCAAGGGTGATCAGACAATTATGAAATGTCAGGTTTACAGAGAGTCTGAAACAGACACACACCACTTACTTGGAAGAACCTGAAACTGCAAGGAAGACAAGCTATACAACTGGTTCAAAACAGCTCCCTAACATCAGCCAATGCTGTAAAATGTACTTAACATCCAGAATAGCTTAGTAATATAGATCTCTTCTGCCATAATTGCCTTGCACTCTTTCAGTCAGAAATTTGGTCTTGCAACCCCCTCCCAATACAACAATCTTGCTAGTAGCAAGCTTCAGCATGAGCTGCTCAGGTAACCAGCTATTACTGCTCAAGTCAAGACGACCCTTTTAAGTTCTCCAGGCAGCTGATACAGTGTTACATGAAGCAATGTAATTCCAAGGTGGTTGAAATGGTCTCAGAGTTGTTCCCTGTGCCAAACAGAAGGCAATACACATACTTCATTAACTTCTGAAGAGAAAGGGACTCAACCTGAAAACTGTACTGTTAAGGTACCAACATAAAACTGCATAAGCAGGCTGTTTTGCTAAGTTTTTCTCAATCTGCGTGTGTCCTTATTTGCACTGGCAAAATTTTACACTGCAGATGTTACACTAAAGCTCTTTTAAATAAACGTTACCTTCCTCTTTTGCATGCTGTACAAACAGTCCAATTACAGAACTAATATTCTTCACTGCAGCAAGATACCCTTCCTTCAGTCCTATTTGGCCCAATCGACCTGGAAGAAAAAAATGTTACTATGTATCTGATATTTAGATAGGGTCAACTTTTCCACTTTGAGACTTCCTGAGTAAGTATCAAGAGAAAGCACAAAATTTCAATCACAAGAATTTAGTCATTCTTGTTACCTTGTTGTCCTGGGAACTACAGTTGTCCTAGTTCTTTTGTGACTAGAGACCCCAGAGCAATGTTCATCAGATTGACCCAACCTCCCTCAGGTTTACAAGTGTAAGTGTAAAGAATATTATACAGCCTACATACTGAAAATGTCTATTGAAACCCAAAGTTTCTCTATTTACCTTGAATGCCACCTAGATTCCAAATAAATTCATCTACCTTAATATTGCAGGAACAGGTATTATGGTGCACATAAAACCTTGTTTTATACACTTTGCTATAAAGCTATATGTAGCTACAGATGACTCATTTTAAATACGTAAAACACGTTGGTATTTGTTACTGTGAAATCAGAGGAACATCTCTCAAAATTTAAGTACGTGCTTTCCAGAGTTTGACAAACAAAACATCTACATA
>VZTU01027175.1:301731-328285 GCA_013400835.1 Zapornia atra | reverse complement strand
CCTGTGATTCTGTGATATTTCTGAGGGCTGGTCCCACTGCCTGCTGGCAGACCTCTGCATTATCACCCAACAGATCCAAAGCAGACTGCTGCACTTGCTCTTCTCAAAGCTGGGAAGGTACTGGCTCGGGGGATCACAGCCCCTGGCACTCGGTGGCAGGTCAGCTCAAGGGTTAGGACAACTGCCTGGCTCAGTTCCTACCCTTCCTGCAAAGCAGGCAGTAAGCCTAAGTGGACAGACATGACAAGTGCTGCCCAAGAGGGACATCCCGTGGCTTGCTAGAGATGCTGCAGAGCATTCCTACCTGTATCCTGTAGGTGGTGAAGCTCAGCCCGCTGGCCCCAGGTCCAGCAGAAATAATAAACACTTCATCGCTCCCGGTCTCGGTGGTCACTGCAGATGTGGAGGAGGGCACATCTGGGTCAGTGTCCTGAGGAGACCGTTCTGTGCTGCCTCCGCAGGAAGTGACTGAGAAAAGAAAATCAAAGACTGCTTGCACGGGTCCAAAACATCTGTTCCCAGCTCCTCCGTGACAAACCCTCCTCCCCCTCTCCCCAGACAATCTAAGGCAGGCTTTGCCTGTCTGTTGCACCAGCCAGCACAAAACTCAAGCCAACAGTTTGCTTTCCTGAAACTGAGAAGTTTTAAAAACAAATCGAAAGGGGAGAGGAGGAACCCTTGGGCCTGCTTTCTAATAAAGGCACACCCAAACTGAAATCCCCTGTACTGAAAGCACATGGCTGGTCAGCAAAGCAGAAGCTTGCAGATTTGCTCGACTCATCCTTTATTTTTATTTACTCATCCCTGCTAATACTGTGAGCTGTGCTTTTTGCTTAAACCCTAGCAATGTGGCTCCACTGCCATGGGGGTATGTGTGTGCATGTGTCCTCAAGCCTGTTCATCTGATCCAGACCAGGAGACCTCTGGCCACAATGTCCTGGATGGCTCTTCCAAAGAAGGAGAAGGGAAAATGTCACGCTTGGGAGCACAGAATTAGCTTTTCAGAAAGGTATCTTTGTGAGACCTGTGTGTAGCAACACAACATGCAATAGCTCCCTGTTCTCTTCACCAACCAAAAGTGTGACTGATACAATTCATGTGATGTGACTCAAAACTGCAGCAAGTGACACTATCTGCAGCTCAGCTGGGGGTGTTTTGTGCTCAAAACACACTGGGGAGTAAATGTCCTCCAAAGTGGTCTCATCCATAAAGCTCCACAGAAAGTTACCTCCAGGAGTCAAAGTTGTCCAAAGCCAGTGTCCGGGTTGTAAAACCCATCCTTTCCAGACAAGGTTGGACACGGGGCAGGCAAAACTCTTCCACAATTTATTGATCTTTAAAAGTTGTTTGTGGCAGCCTGAACATGACACATTTGCTCTGCTAACCCAGAGTCTCTGCAATGCCATGTGCTATGACAGCTTTTGTTGGCAGCGTCCTGGAGCTGTGCTTGTGCGTGCTCCTTGCCAGGGGAACTACCCTACCAGCGAGGGGGGAGAGCAGCAAGGAATAGTTCCCACAACAAAGGCACTCTGCTGTGAAGTGGCTCTCCAGCTGTGCATGAGTGAGACAGTGAGGAGGACTGTGAGGAAGGGAGGATAGATGCCCAGGGGCTATGGGGTGCCCTGACCTGCTCCCGCCGCTGCCCCACGCTCACCCGCTTGCTCCCGGCTGACAGAGTGGTTGTTGTTTTCATTCTCCCGACTTGGCACCACCAGCTGGAGCTCATTGATATCGACAGCAGAGTTCTGGATCCCGTTCTACAACTCAGAACATGCCCCAGTAAACATTGTCAGATAAACAGTGCAACAGCCAATATGAAAGAGAGAAACAGAAATTGCTGAAGCCATTAGCACTAACCTCCTGGTCACCACATGCGTTGGATGAGCTCCTTTTGGGGCACGTTCTCTGCCTGAAAAGGAGACACAGCAACAACAACAAGCCCACGAGTGAGTTAAAGATCCACAGAAGGGAACGTCTCAGCTGTGCTCATCCTGTGAGAGGGACCCAGCAGGTTATGAGCTCTCCTGCCTACAGAAGCATCCAAAATACTTGCCAAGACTCAAGGCAGCAAGGCAAGAAAATGATATGCTCATGTAGTGGAAATTCAGCTGAAGAAAGGAAAGACCTGTCATCTTCTTCCCATGATCATTGCAAAAGCTGGAACAGAGCTCAGACCTCTGCTGAGTCCCACCAGGCTCCCCGCTGCCGGCTGCTCTTTCATGTCAGACGCTAAATGGCAGGACTGGAATCCTGCCTTGGTCTGGGCAGTGACATCATTCTTACCCCGTTAGGCAGAATATTTCATCTGCATAGCCAGTGTTGTGTGCTGGATTATATTTAGCAAGCAGAGAGCATCAGATGATGTTCACTTGTATGAACACTTTAGTAAAAGACAGTGCTGTGGCAGATGACCACTGGGTAATCGTGCCTCAGCTGAAGGGAGGCAAAGGCACCTTCTTAATCAGTTTTTCACATTTTAACTAAAGCTGAGACTATGGAGCAACTAGTGATGTTTGCTTTTGGATGAATAAAATGTGATGATGTCAGAGAAAGGCTGGTGGTAGTGACTGAAGCAAGTGCATGTTGTCTTTGTGTAGAGTGGTTTTCCATGGGACAGTGCAGAGACATAGGAGCATTAAGGCACTGACCTTAGGATGGGACACTTGTTACTGTTCTCCCTACTATCTTTGCTGTTGGCTGGTGCTTTTACTCTTCTTGTTGGTGGAGTTCATCTGCTTGAAGCCATTTAATGTTCTCCATATAAGTTGTTGTTCTGATGTGTTGAAGCAAAGATTTCAAATTTTCAATCAAAATTCCTTTTTGTAAGAATGGGGACTCAAAGGCCACCTGATGAGGCTGGCTGGGAACTGGCACCTGCTCCATCTCAGGCATGGTTGGTTTCATTCCTTCACCATATCATCAGATCTCTTAAAAAATGCTTGTTGACTGACAAGTGAATTGAGGGAGAAAAAAAACCCCCATGATGTGCCCCCAGTGCTAGTCCTAGTGAATACAGAGAAGATGACAGAAAAATAGAAGAATGAGTTGGGATGTGAGAGTTTAATCCAGAAGAGATACAGCTGGAGAGCTGTTACTTCAGGAAGCACAATGGCATGCCACTGCTTGGGCTTCTTGAAGGAACTTGGTGCTAAAGCAGGGAAGGGTCTTCCTTACTGCACTGGTTTGAGAGGGAGGAGCAGGGAAAGACTTCCAAGTAGGAGTGGCTGTTGCCTTACCAGACAAGATCAAACCAAGTAGGAAACACTTCAGAGTGGAAAATATGTATGTAAATATTCCACACACGCCCCAGAAGCTCTGGTAGGGGAGCTATGTGTAATTCCCTGCTTTTTCCACATTGCATTCATGGTTTTGATCTCTTTCCCTCCTCCCAGCTCTTTCTTGCCAAAGCCCATGAAAAAATGTAAGCAAATCTGATATATTTCTATGAAATATTCTTGTTTCAAATAACTGGCATGTTACAACAAATTTGTTAAAATCTTCCCACCCAGGGATTAAAGAGCACAAAGGAAATGTTCTCCTTGAAGAAAATGCAATTTAGCACATACTTCTTCTACACCAAACATCAGGCACTGGCAACCCAGGCTTGTTAGTTATCTTGGATAGTCTTGCTTTTGGATTTGTTATTTGAACTCTTAGCATGACTTAACAAACAAAATGTTCAAGTTCTCAGAAACACAAATAGAAAAATGTGTTCTTCAGATTCTCAGGTGCAGCTGTCCCATTTGTAAGACATTCATGTTCTCTGGGACAGGGCTAAGAAGTTGAAATGCATATTTTAAAAGTATCAGCAACTGACAGCTACTATAGACTAGGATAGACTGGGCAAGCTCTGCATGAAGAACTGAAAAACCTTCCATCCATTTGGCTCCTTGTCTTGCCATTCTTGGCAAATGTTGTGCCCTACAATATTTAGCAGTAACTACCTTGACATCCACACTGCAGTTGGGCAGAATGAAACAAAGGGTCAGAAAGGTGTCCCCAGCAGAGACAAGTTTTCTCTGCAAGTATGGTAGCATAAAAGACAATAAGAGCTGGAAGAGTCCTGCTCTTCCCAAAGCTTAAATTGGATTTTTTTTTTAAAAATGGTAACTGGCCAACAATTTTGGTAGCTCATTCTCCAGTTGGACTGCATCTCCTGTGGCATCCTGCAGTACCTCACCAACAAGACAAGCAGTCATTTAGACTGATGCACAGCTTACTGATATAAAACAGTTGATGTACAAATAGGCCAGTTTTCATAATTTAAAGGAATCTATAATTAAAAAAAAAAAAGCTGCAAATAAAAGATTCAAGCCTGATGGAAGCTTTGTGAAAGTTATCCTGTGCAGCAGGCAGCTCCAGCCAAGTCATAGGTCTCTAACTAAACCAGTCCGATGTGTAGAGGGACTGAAACAGAGGACAACAGGCAAGGGGGAATTTCTGGGTTGTGCCTAGCAGAAGGATGGCAAGAGGAAGGTCTGGGTTTAGCCCAGAGATGACCAGGATTCTCTAGGAGGGCATTATGACCATGGAAAAGCTTCATCCCCAGGTGACCATCAGTCTGCAGGCAGCAACTGGCAGGGCAGCTTGTATGGGCATGGGGAGAGGTGGCAGCACATGATGACTTGATGAAACAGCTGCATGTGTAGGGGGCTGCAGCTGGAAACAGCTGGTTGGCAGGCTATGCAGATGTACCATGGAGTTGCAATCCATGGGTTGCAATGGTCTGACTCCATTGGCCAGGATTAAAATTAAATAAGGTGGACATGTCTGTTGTGCTTGGGGCTTGGGAAAGAAAATAAAAAATACCCCATTACTCAAGCCAGGCCTCATGGCCAAAAGTAATTAGAATTATTGGCCAACTAACAACTGAAGCTTTCATTCCCTCGCCAAACAGCAAACAAAAGCTGCAGTGTGGCAGAGACTTGGAGTTTCCCCAGAGAGCTTTGCCCTGGCTGAATGCAATGAGCCCGAGCAGACACTGCTGACGACTTGGTGCATTGGAGGGGCAGCAGGTGCCAAGCCCTTCCCGGGCCATTCCTACCCCTGGCAAGGCAGAGCCTGCTACTTTTAGCTGAGCAAGAGCANGGGGGGGGAATACAGCTAAACCTGGTACCAGAGGGACAAGTAATGTACGAAGAGAAAAGAAAGTGGAAGGCAAGTGTGAGGCCAAGAGCTCGAAGGCTGCTATTAACATCCTTCCCAATGGCATGCTCCAGCCAGGGAGAGTCTTGTGCATCAGGGAGCTGGTCCCGTGTCTGAACCTGCTGTGTTTTTAAAGCATCCTCACCTCTCAGCATGCCCCTTCCAGTTCTGACTGCAGCAATGAGGCCAGGCTATGGCTAGTACACGTTTAACATCTGCTTTCAAGCCCTTATTTAGGGCAAAAAGCAGAAAATAGAGTTTTGTGGGCTCAAACCAAAAGAAGTTTAGATGTGCTTAATGGCCTCTGCAGCCTTATTCTGAGCTGTATTAAAAACCTCACAGCTGGGAAGTGTAGGCGAGCTCCGACCAGCGCCAGCAGTTTTGGGGCCAGATATCCTCAAAGCAGTTAGCACATAAAGAAGGAAAAAAGACTCCTCCAGTGCACTAGAAGTGTGAGGCTGCTCAGCGCAGGTCATGGCACTGCTTCCACACGTGTCGGCTCTCACTTAAATGCTGTAGGTCTGACAAGAAATAAAGTATTGTAATGAAGGCCTCCCTGGAATAGCATGTGGAGAATATAGGCAGCTGGGGTAGGAAATGGCCTTTCAATTGGCCAAAGGACCAGGGGTAGTCTCTATTTCTATACAGCCGGTGGCTGCCTGTGGTATCTCTTCATTTAGAAAAAGGAGTCCTAGAGCAATGAGAAAGTGTAAATGCCAGTGTTAAAAGAACTGAGTCTAATCCTCGTCCTGTGCCATAGGGCCCCTGGTAGGGTATATCTGCAGTGACCAGAACATACAGACATTTGGTGGGGGCAGGAATGTGTTCAGTCTTTCTGTCAGTCAGCAGCACAAGAATATTATTTTATTTTGTAAACATCTGACAAGCAAAAAGTCAAATGCTGCACTTGAGTCCAGACCTGACAGTCTGAAAAGGCTACACAGAGCAAACTCCAGCCAGTGAAACTTCAGCTTGCCAGTGTACTTTGTTTTGAATGATACTTCATGGGTATTTTCAGTGAAATTGGATAGGGGTAATGGAGCAAGAACGGTCTACTCAACGTGTGTATCAGCCCAGCCATAGAGAAGGGAGCATGTTTCTGTCTCTTCTGAAGATTGGCAATGGTATAAAAAGAAAGTATTTGGTATCTGGAAGACATTTTCCACCAGACATTTTCCTTTAGAGCTAGCAAAAAAAATTTGTGGTATAAATTAATGTTCTGTAAGCTCTTTAAAAAGGAAAAATGTTAGTTAGATGTAACACATGCGAATTTAACTCTTACAACTATGAAAAGATCAGACCTTGAAAGCAAGAATTTCTATGTGCAGCAAGAGAGATTATATTTAAGCTTTGCCACCTTGCCCACGTTCTCTTATACCCAGTGTGATGGCCTATATTTTCTATTTTTTCAGCAAGAGCTAGAAATGCTGCTTCCAAAAGGACAATGAAAACCAAGATCCTCTACCAAACCAACCTCAATGAATGGCTGAGAAATCCTGAGACCTCTTGCTTTGGAGGATGCACCATAGATGAGGCAGGGGATGCAGGAAGAGAGGAGACAGACCAGTGGCGTGCTGCTACTGGGAAATGAACGCTCTTACTAATAGCCAGTCACCACTGATAGAGACCTGCAAGGGACTGTATTGGTTTCAGCATACCTGATGTTTTGGCTTCAGAGAAAACATTTGAAAAATAGTGTTTGTTTTGACAAAAACTTGGGGAGCTTGGGCTCTGCTTTGAATTTGTTGGAAGAGAAAAAAAAAATCACTGTTTCTACAAAAACGTTTTCACTAGGGAGTCAGTGAGAGAAATGCAAACACATGCTGGGGGTGGAGAAGGTTTCACCTCATGTGTATAGAGAAAAGAGATATATAACCTAAAAGCAGTTGACTGGAGGGGCATGTTTTTGTCACTGGCTAGTTTTAGCCATTTAACTAGTTAGCATCAGGGCCTGGAAATCACCAACCCAGCCTGACCATCAGCTCTCTTGGCCATGCCATTTCAAGTGACATCTGGGGACAATCACAGGTCCTGAAGCATGGCTTGCAGTCAAAGTCAAGTCATTCCCTTGCAGTCAAAGGGATGTGCAGATGACTGATGCATGAAGTGCACTGGAATTAAAATGTCTGCACAGCCTCTTGGATAAAACATACGACAGCCCAGAAAGTATTACTTAATTCTAAGTGGCCATGCTTTTGTTGTTATCTACTCTTCTGTAGAGCATTAGTGATGGTTACAGCCAAACTGTGACAAGAGGCAGTGGCCATCAGCTCAGCCTGATCAGGAGACTCGGGGAAGGATGATCTTTCTGTTCTGTATTTGTCCATTGGCCAGTTAGTGTCCTAGAAGTGAGGTTCAATGGCACTGCTGACACTGAAATAAAGGCCCATGATAGTCCTCACCCTTCAGATATTTCTGCAAGAAAAAGAATGTAAATTGGAGGCACAGGAGCTGTGGGACTAGGAAAGAAAACTGAGAAGCCTAGGGCAGGAGTAGTGACTGGCGTTGATCTTTGTCTCCACACACTTTACTACACTTAAAGGGCAGCAAATATTAGCAGAGGAAAGGAAACATAACTTAATTTTCTGGTCTTTTTCCTGGATAGATAATACCACATGCTTTAAGGGCTCAGATATGCATCATCTTACCTGCAAGCTATGCAGAGAGCAGAGAGCAAAGCAAGTGCAAAGAAGACAATCCCTGCTATAATTGCCAGCATCACCATGCTTTCCTTTCTCTGCTGCTTCATAGCGTCTACAGCGTTGGGCTCAGTGATGTTCTTGTACTCGAAGAGCATTGCAAAGCCTCGGCCCCGGTCTGTGGTGGTGATCAGTTCCATGATAACCTCAACCATTTCCAGAGATGAACCGAAGACCATGGTCTTATTTAAAGGTGAATTTGGTCCACAGAAGCGAGAGGAAAATGTGATGAGATCTGAAACATACAGGACATCATGGGGACAGACATCCACTGCTGACTGTGGGCTGGAAGAGATTTCCAGGGGCAATACTGTTGTGGGAAGAGTCCAGCTCTCTACTGTAACTTCATCTCTCTCACTAGCAGCTAGATGAGCAAGCAGGAGTTTCCCTTTTGAATCTTGTTCTGTTTCCAGGCCACTGGTATTTTGCCTCTGTGTCGTAGCACTGCTGGCCACAGGGAATGGCAGTTCTGCTTGAGCCTTGGTAACCATCGCTTTGGGTTCCTTCATCTGCTTTGACTGATTTTCTTCAGATGCTTGTTTGGCTTCATCTTTTTTTGGGGCGGTTCCTGGAAGTTCATTCAGATCCTTTGACCATTCTCCTGTGCTACTCAGATTCTGAGCCACCTTTGACATCCAGGTCTGGAGAGAGGGTTTTGTAGTACGGAGCGCAAAGTCCAGGCTTTCCTCAAGAGAAGGCATGTCCTTATTTCCTGTTTTAGCAGGGGCTGAAAAGCCATCCCAGGGGGTTGGAGTTTCACTAGAGCTTTCAAAAATATCAAAGTCAAAAATTTCCAAGACAAGATGGGTTCTCATGGGGATGAAAAATTGCCAAACACAGTGTGTCCCTGGGTAGTAGTTGTTTGGAAAACCCGGTGATAAAATCAGGCCCCTCTCCATCGATTCCACTACTGCACCACAGGAATAATACACCTGGGAAATAAACCAAATAAGCTTATATTTTGCCAGAGATGATGTACAGGATGCAGCCTGGTAGACCTACACAAGGTCCTATTCTTTTCTTTCCCTGTGGGGACTGGTATAAGAAAGGAGAATTTGTTATGCTTGTGCAAGTCTATCTTCTACTTTCCCATTTGGGGTATTGATCTAATGTGCCTAATAAGGAAAGCCACACTTAGAGACTATGGAAGCGTATACTGAGTGATCAACCTCCACAGAAACAAAACCCAGCTGAGTAATTCACATAATTCTCACTTTCTACTACTGATCATAGGAACATTCATTTCTGATGATGGCTGACATAACAACTTCCTGACCTCACAAATGGGTTGTCCTAAACAGCTGGCTACATGACAAAAATATTAAGAAGCTGAAGAAAAACAGTGTCACCACAGCATCTTAAACTCTGTGTTATTTTAATTACAAAAAATTTTTAATGCTAAAAAAACCCCAACTGGCATTGATGACCCATGATTCATCTAACTCACCTTCTCTTTCAAAGACATTCAGCCCTTATCTACTTCAACAAGCAGTAAAATCTAGGTGGTTTTGATTGGGTAAATTTGCATCTCTTCAGATGCAAAGGCTCTCCAAATAGGGATAGCAGATTCCAGCTCTCACTAGTAAACTAGCAATCAACATGCAGTTTACATAACAGTGATGGTCCCATGTGAAAACTGCTATTTTTTCCTTCTCCACAAAAACAGTCTTCTGACTCCAAAAAGGAAGTTCATAAATGGTGCTGCTTCTCTAAAGGTACATGAGGCTGCTTTCATACATCATATTCACAACTACCTTACACCCTCAGAGCCTGGTTTCAAGAGTCTCTAATAAATTTGGAGAGTGCAGAGCCTTTTCTGCACCTTGGGTAATTGTTTTTGGAAGGGGGATGGAAGTCAGAAGGTCACAAGCCCTGTCTAGGAGCATGGGTTTACAAGGATTAATTGGAAAAGAAAGGGAATGCTTTGGGTTTGGCAGGTGGAGTTTTTTATTGGAAATTATTAGTCGTCTTGGTCTGTTATCTATTTAAACGCAAAGGAAGCTTGGCAGTAGAACAAACAAAGCTTATGAAGTCCATATAAAGCCACAAAGATCGAAATACTCCAGATTTTTTTTCTTTTAGTCCCTCCCCTTGGCTCATATTGAAATGTAAAGGGGAAAAAAAAAGGCAGCAATGCCAAATATTAAGAGCCCTTAAATAAAACAAAAAGTTGGACCTGTTCTGCGAGGAATGACCTCTGTTTTCCAGCAGGTGCTGTTCACATTGTGAGAGATTTCAGGGTGGATGGCAGAATAGCAATAGAAAAGGACCAAAACAGTAACATGGGTGGGGATTGGATTTCAAGTTGAATACAGGATACAATCTTTGACTTCTTTTAAAAGTGTCATTTAAATCAAAGCTTATGACAATTATACTGGAATAAACTACAGGCTTCTCATTTCGGGCACCTGGGCTGGCCTGTGGCTTGAAGTCTCAAGGGGAAAAATAACTATATTTATGTCCAAATACACATTATTTTCTGTCTAATGACTTAGGAGTCCTGTAACATGTCATACCAAACTAAATTAATAGAAACTTACTGCTCTTTCCTATTGGAGGTAGAATTTCAGCATTTGGTCTGAATTTGCTGGTAAAAATCCAGGTGAAAATAGTAAAACTTTGTCAATGTAAGACGCTACAGACTCTAACATTTAGATCCACTTGCTAATTCACATCTGAATTACAGATGCATTTCTTGGATTTTCCTGAAAACTAGCTGGTTTCCAGTGCATCTGCTCCTCTTCCATCATGGAGAGGACTGCTCCTACACTTGGACGGAGGGCTTTCCTGTGCCTACTCTAGTATTCTTTCCCTCTGTCCTGGGGCATTGCTGCAGACTTGCCTTTGTCCCATGCTAGTCTCCTGAGCTCACTTTTAACTATGATACTTGCATTGCAAGAAACAGTAAATAATACCTACCTTTTTAACTGAAATATGTACTCAGTTTTGGAGGCAGAATAAGCAGCAGAGCTGCTGCTATTGCAGGGTACTCCTCTCAGATGTGGGAGGATCACAGATTGGCACAAACCTCCTTAAATTAGCAGTGATTGAGGGTTGAGATTTTATTTTGAGGAATATGTGAACTGATCTAGTTGCCTTTTTTCAGACACAGAGAAGGCGCTTGGAGGCGTTCACAGCCCCACCTCTACTACCAGAAGACTTTGTTAACACCCAAAAGCAGCAGCCATCAGTTCGGTGGATCTTGTGGGATTCATCACCCAAGTGCTGAATGGGTAAGTGCATCCCCCCCATGAATCCCTCGCCCCCACTCTCAGGATAGGCTCCCTTTCCTGCTTGCATTTTCACTTGAATCTGGCATCATGTGAAGAGAAATCTCTCACAGACTCTGTGTGCATCCGAGGAGTCTCAGATTCAAACTCAAATGCCTCTTGTTCCCCTACAAGCCACGTGGCCACCAGTTGGCTGAAATACCTAGCTGCATCTCACCAGATACCCTGCATCCCTGAATCCAGGCAGGGGAATTTGTTCAATGTGTGCATTCCAGAAGTACGGCTGAAAGGTCATGGCAGTGAGGGAATTGTTCATTTATTATAGCTTGGGAGACTGAAAACATTCAAGACTTGCTCTGAGACCATGAAAAAAATCCCACAAGGGACAGGAAATGCAAGACAGATCTGAGGGGAGGGGGGGAAGGGTTTCTGATTAATTTATAATCCACAACTGAATGACTGACAAAACTGTTTAGTTCATTTGAATCATCTATTATGAAGGCTGAGCTTCATCAATTAGACACAGATGTTCCCTTCTGCAGCAGCTTATAGACTTACAGGCTTTTGACAGAGGCATGTGAAAAACTTGGCACATTTTTAATCTTTGCAAATGATAGGTTGGTTGTTGGGGTTTTGTGGGTTTTTTTTTTAAAAGCAACACTTGATATATGCCCACACCAATTAGGTCAGTTAAGGGCAGGGAGAAACAGATGACCAGTCTGGGCTAGGAGTCCTGAATGTTTAAAACTGGTGAGTTGAAGTGAACCTCCAACCTGCAGTGGTCAGAAGTAACCTATCTGCCTCCTGAATTGGGAAAACATTTAGTAGGTTGTGGAGGTGGAGTAACTCATTCTCAGCTATTGCTATTTGGGCAGAAATACAATGGTTGGATATTTCAGAACATGCCAAGGCATTGCATTTCCCCTTTTCACACTACACAACCCACTTAAAAGCTTCATTTTATGCCCATTACTAAAAAATGCCCCATTGTCATGCCCTTACTTGCCTCCTCCTGTGCTGACACTTGGACTCTAGAAATGAATGGTTCATATTCACATTGGCTTCAAACTACTTATTAAGATACACATATGTAAGGAGTTATAAGGTCTCAGGAAACATTATACTTCCCTCAGGAAACATGAGGCTAAGGGGTACAAGGCAGGACCTCATGCTAGCCCCTCACAGGTAACTCTGGCAGTAGTCCCTTGATGGTGAGACAAATGTCCTGCTGCTCTCCGAAGTGCAGGTTTGTAACAAACCCTTGTGCTGTGCAGTTGCAGAGAGCCTGGGAGTTGTTCTTAAGCAAACAGGCACGTTGTGTTGGAACAGATGCAGCCACAAGTGCCTGCAAACAGAAATGTCACCTCAGACAACAGTGCCTGCTTCCTGCGGAGCACTGTCTCTCCCAAAGAAAGGACTCCTTGATAGTTAGGGGTGCAGCACAAAGTCAGTACATGATTTCTTCAGGGCCCTAGACACCAAATTGCTCTTGAGGAGCAGACAGAAATCAAAAGTAGAATTTCTATGCTGGGAAAGGGGAAAACAATTCTCTTGGCCAGAGCAGGTATGCACACAGGAAAGTAGTTATAGGCAATGGAGTAATATAACCCTCAACTCTTGCCACTTGCACAACTCCTTCAAATGTAGCCCTGGAGCCTCTGCATTATTCCAATTAAAAACATCATCAGGGAATCAACACATTCTAAGGGAATCCTGCTACAAGAAGAATTTAATTAGCACTCTTTCTTTAATCACACTGCCAAAGAAGTCACCAGACTAGAGCTAGAGCAGAGGCACACACAGAAAAAAGCTCTTCACTTTGCCAGGACAGGACAAGCTCTTGGGGCACTTTACATCAAAGCCAGGAGACCCCCCAAGCTGCTTCCAGCAGTGAAGCCATGTTCACCTCTTCTACAGGACACTCAAAACCTCCCGGAGAGTCTTGCCAAGAGCCAAGAAAGCAGGTCATGGCAGCCTCTGGCTGGCAACAAGAGCTCTTCAGTGATGGGTACCAGGCTCTGCCTGAGCCACTAGGAACAGGCAAGACTCAGTTTCTCCAGCTTCTCTCCCCTGCCTTCAAGGCAGAAATGTTTCTGGCGTGAAGTGATGCTGGGAGCCCAGAGGGAATGTGGAGAGGATGCTGTGACATGTAGCTGGTAAGAGAAGGTAACACAGCCCTGTGGTTTAGCTTCTAAAGATGTAAACCCTGCTGAAGAGAAGTGGAAACAAAGTGATGCAAGGTCCTAGCTACCAGCCCATTTGTGCTCATAGTTTTTGCTGAAGCCCCAAAAGGTGAAGTAGGGATAAACTTTGTTCATGTTAATGCTGGTTACAAGGAGCTGCTGTTTGCAGCATGCTGAAGGGCGCTGTCCCACTTGCATCTCATGCACAATCCCAGAGATTGTTTATTTTGAAAGTGTGTTTATTTTGAAGAGGGGAAAGGAGGACATCCTGTCTTGATGTTTGTCATTCCTCTGTGAGCACAATCTCAGATTCTCTGGCTTGGCACCTGTCCAATGTAGTTTGTTTTCTTTTATAACACACTCAAGAAATATCAAGTTTTCTTGGTGTGTACTCAAAGTGAAAGCCTGAGCAGAGGAAACTGGAGACACACAGTGGAGCCACTAAATTTCCAAGACATCCTCAGGGGCCAAGCCACACACTTAATAGAAGATACCCAGTTGCAAGCTTGCAAGGAAATGATGTGCAAAGATCATAACCCACTTTACCCTCATTAATGCCTTATGCACATCTCAGCTTCTGTGCATTTCTCACATGTATTTCAAGCTTCAGGAAGACTTAAAAATGTCACTTCCACTTCTTTTTAGAAATGACAGAGAAGGAATAATCCACTATATTTCAAACTGACTGAACATTTAAGAGATGCTGCGTTTATTAGTCTTTTTTGGAACAGACAAGTATTATCTCCTTATCCAAGTTAAAAGGCTTTTTGGTCTTTGCTTGAAGACTGTACTAGAAAGATTTAATCCTAGAGTAATGAGTGAAAGTGAGGATAGAAGCTATTTATGCAGACCTTAGGCCCTTAAAAAATCAGTCTGAAGTCAAAATACTTGCTTATGATCTCGTGCTTTTGATCGCAAGTTTCTTTTATGTTTTGTCTCTTCCTGTAAAATAGCCCCACTACATAAATGATCCTTTACTGACTTTATTTTTTTTACAGAGTAGGAAAGAGAGACCCTCTCCACAGGTAGATTTATTTTTTTCTTAATTTAAAAACTAAAATCCACTGCAGAGGCCTGGTGCTAGAACCAGGACTGCAGGTAGTATATGGCAGGTCTGTAGCATCCTTATCTTGTCAGCTTAGAGCTGATTCAACAGCAAACATAAAGGTATGCAATTAGTTTCTGGACAGAGATGGATGCAGTCTTAGAATCCAAGACTGTTCAGTCTGGATGACTAAATTTAGCCCACAGTGTCAGGGGGGTGAAAATCCACCAAGCTTTATTTAGGAACCCTCACCACTACAAAATTAAAACCATCTTATGTGCACACATGCACACACATGTGCGTCTCTTTGAAAGAGTTGGCAGTGCTTTGAGACTACCTCACCAGCTGCTTCACATTTCATTCTGCCCTAGGGACCTCTTTAAAACTCTGGCTCCACCAACATCTTTGCAATTGCTCAAAACAGGCAGGGCGAGGTACGGTATCTCGGTTCCTTCCCCCTTCTTCCCTCCAAACATAGGAGGTTCATTCTGCGTTAGAGATCACTCAGACTCATGAGGACATCTGAAAAGACAAGGGGGAGGAAAGAGGTAAAGTGGCTGTTTCACAGTCCTGGCTCGAGGGGGAAAAGCAAAGTATACGTGAGTCTTTCCTTGCTGACCTGGCTGGAACTATCTGCAAAGGTCCCAGAAATACAGTTCTTGTGGATCCCAGCGAAAGCCCCAAGTTCTCTCACACTATTTCCAAGTTAGGGAAGTCTCAGCTTTTTGAATGCTTGTCAAATACAGTGTTTGAGGATTAGATAGAAAATTCCAATCTGTTAGATTAAGAAGTGACCACACTACTTCACGGACTGATCTAGAGATCAAAGCTGGTAGGACTTTTATCCAAGCGGAGGACAAAGTTAATTGGTGACTTTATAAAATTAGCACTCCACTTAATTTTGCGTTTTCAGCTCATCTTTGCATGCAAGGATTATTTTGTTTCATTAGCATGAACTAGATAGAGCAGCAGCACATCTAACCTATTTTTCTACCTGGTAGTACAAGAATTCCTGGAAGTGGCTTGGAATCAGCATTTCCCCATCTACCAAATTGCCTTTGCTGTTTACGGCATGAGGCAACAGCAAAAGTTGTCCTTGTCCCACAGTAGGGCAACTCTTCAAGTATCTCTGGATGCTTGAAAGCAGATGCTTGAAAGTAGCAGAGCTAGCAGAAGCAGATCAGGACATGGCATTGACAGAGTATCACAAAAGTTGCTGACACCTTGCTTAGTTACTAGGAGAGAATTGTCTCAGCCTCCTTTTTCCAGTCCTTAAGTGTGACTTTTTTCAGACTGATTGCCAAAAGTGTTCTCATCAACTGTGAGAGGATTCTGCTTGCTAAGGGGTCTCCCTCACCCTCACAATAACCCT
The DNA here is from genome assembly GCA_013400835.1 of Zapornia atra. Classification (NCBI taxonomy): domain Eukaryota; kingdom Metazoa; phylum Chordata; class Aves; order Gruiformes; family Rallidae; genus Zapornia; species Zapornia atra. The sequence continues at coordinate 312,611 of VZTU01027175.1, read as the reverse complement.
GTCCCAACACAAAACTGTATACCTGCATACATACTTTGTATTCTCTTATCGTTCCCTGAGCAAGCTTACATAAACGAGCACTGAGCAAGGTTCATCTGTAGGACCCTGAAACTGGGCCAAGCATACATTTGCTTTTAATACATTTATTTGTACAAAGCAGTTGCACTCATGTTTTTAAACAAGGGTCTAATATTCCTTGAAGTGAGTGCAACCTGCTGAATCTAAGAAAAACCAAAACTGCATTTTTTAACAGATGCTCTGTTATTTTAGTAGTGGGTAGCAGCAGCTCCACCACATGAAAGTGATTATGGATGTGACATTTCCACTCTGCAAATCCCATTTTCAGGAAAGAGCCCGGCTCATCTTATATTCCTTCTTGGCATACATCAGGCAGCTTTATAGGGCCCTTTTTCACACATATCACCGAGTTTTCCATTGTTTCTAACGGTTTACAGGCCGTTTGAAGAGAACAAATACTTAAGTAGGAAGGGAAGGGGGATATGAAAGCCCTTTGCTGCAGGACACAGGGAAAAGGAAAATACTGGTAGAAGAGGGAGGGAAGCAGGAATGCAGCACAGCAATTAGAACAAACAACGCAAAGTCTGTAATGAGACTGCAGGACTTGGAGGCCCAAATATGCCTCAGACTGTAGGCATGCTGTTTTCTCTTATTCTTCCCATATGTGACTTTGCTGCAGCTGAGCTCCAAGCTTGGGCTAGGAAGGCGCTGTTTTATTTCACTGGAGAGCAGACAACCCTCTCCTTGCCTCTTGGGGAGATAAAAAATCAAGGAGGGTGGCAATGTTTGCATACCCTTGGACAAAGGCAAGCAGGCTTTGTCAGAGTGGGAAGAGGCTGGCAGGGCTCAGGAAAGCCTCACCTGCTCTGAGTCTTTGAAGTCAGGTCCTTGCGCCTGCCTCTAGATGCAGCGCTTCCTACGGCAGCTTGCCAAACAGTTAGGCAGGCCATTGCCACAACAAATCTCCGTGAATCAAAGCAGCTGCAGGAGAAGTGGCAGGAGAAGGTCAACGATCTCATTAGAGCCAGGAGGCCCAGGCCCCCCAGCCACAGCGAGGTCCCAGGTTCACAGTCGCAGTGTATTTTGATACCTGGCCTCCAGCAGATTGCATAATTGCCCCATGAAGTCACCATCCCTCCTGCTCTATCCTCTCTCAGAACAGGAGGTGGGGGAAAAGGAAAAATCTCAACAAACCAAACACTGGCACTCCGACAACCACCAGGCACAGCGACGCACTCCATCTCCGGAGAACAACAGACCTCCTCATTTAACTCCAGAGATGCAATGCCTTTTCCTCCTTACAAAACAACGCTTGTTCCCAGAGGCACAAACAGAGGCTGTTTCCTGAACAATTGCCCATGGAACTGTGCAGCTTTCCATAGCATGATCAGCCACGTATGCAGTCTGGACATACATTGTAACTTCAGATTTTGTATTTGCATTCCAAGCAACCAGAGGAAAGGCAGGGTAATGCTCTGCAGCTTTTGGGAGGTTCAGGTGAGAAGCAGAACCAATTTATCCTTACTAGGCCAGAGATGCCACCCTATGCTGTAGTTACGAGCAATGAGCAGAATTTTCTGCAGTAGCTGTGGATTTTTTGAGCTCCTGATACAAGATTTCTGTGTAAGGCCATGAATTAATATCTCCCAGTTCTGGGTGAAGGGCTTTGCTACCTAACTTTGCTTGTCTCCCTCTGCAGACAAAAGCCAGAGATGTTTCCCGTAGAGGGGAATTCAGGAGCAGGAGTGAGAGATTGTTCTCTGAGAGAGTATGTTCCCCTGTCAGGGAAGGTGGGACTTCAAGAGGCTAATTCAGCTACCTGGATGTTCATAGGTGAAATCTCAAGATGCTGAAAAGATGACAAAACCATTCTTGCTCTTCAGATCTTTAATTAAGACTGAGTTGGTTTCACCTACAATAAGCGTTGCAAGTTACAGCTCTGGCTGGCTGGCTAAGCAGAGTTCTCCCTCCTTACCTAGTTCTTTCTTCAATTCACATTTTTAAGGCTAGAAATTCTTAAAAGCAATAGTTTTTTTTCTGAGCCTGGCAGTTTATGGGTACTTTTGCTTCCTGACAGTTGCCGAGGTTACCACCAGAGGAGTAACCCTGGTGTTCAGCGATTACTCAGTAATGGTTATATGCCAAGGTGTAGACACGCTCATCAAGTGGATAAAGTGTTAGGAGCATAAAATGCAGGTAGAAATGCTCTGGAAGTGACCTAGGCCAAGGCATAGGACACTTCTAATTTTGTTTTTCTTTAATTTAATTGATACTCTTACAACCAGGTGCTTTTACTAGAAACTAAGTGCTAGGTCTTGTCTCAACTCTTCTTCATCCTTCTCTGCAGACCCACATCACAATATTAATTTCCTTCTCATCCTGGTCTAAAAGGGACAAAAGCCAGATTGTTTCTCTATTACATTATTTGAAAAACCTATTTAAAAAATGTAAATCCAGTGCTTGGAAAGACCATTTGACTGGGCACCGTTCCCTTGGGAACTATAACTGTTACACTTGTAAAGTAGAACTATTTTGAGCCGCAACCTGTCATTAGTATCTCAAATTTATCGTGCTATGTTCTATCAACAAATGCAAGTGAAACATGTCATTGCATGAGCAGTCTGAACGTTGGGTTTCTGCTTTCATACTGACATCAGCGTTTATGGCTAAGGACACATACGGGATATCTAAGATAACATCCACCACAGAGTGCTAGAATTCATGTCCACAGCTAGTGTTTTCTCGTGGACTTTTCAGACTAGTCCTTGCAGGGGGGAAAATGCTAACTCTTGTGACTGGACATTCAACAGACAAATAGAGATTCTTGGACTAAGATTCAAGATGCCATATCAAATAAGATCCTACATATATACAAAGCTGTTATCTCTCTTCTAGGGTGGGTTGGTTGGGTTGGTTTTTTGTTGTTTTTTTTTTTTTTCCGAAAATACCCTCATTCAAACATTATAAAAAATGTAAAGCTTTAGAAAGAGAAACAAAGGCATCATTTAGAGTGCCTCCTCAGGCAAATAATCATGAATATGATGGGATGATCGTAAATAAAAGTAAGGCAGTGTAACGAAGAGTTCAAGATGTCATGGTCATGTGCTTCAGGGTTTTAATAGGTCTGCGTAGATTTTTTTTTTCTCCTAGAGCTAGTTCTCATTAACCAAGTGTACACAACACACCATAGAAAAAGCTGACAGTAAACGATAGGGTTGGTGGGAACTGACAGAGGAGAAGAGGGAGTTTCCAGAAGATCAATCTGGTTTTCATTTTCTATAAGTTGAACAGGCCAAAGTAGCTCAAATTAAAGAGCAGAAAACATGGTTAGATTGTTTGATCTGCTTGATAACCAGATGGAATATACTACAAAACAAAAACTACAGCGCTGCAGTAAAGGTTGGTTTGTAGAGTTCAGTACAAAAGTCCATTGAGCAAATTATGTATGTTCATAGGAATCTGTAAAACTAATGTTCCCAAATTAACTTTTATATAAAACCTCCCAAATACGAGGAAGAGATTTAAATAACGAAGTCCATATGCAGCTGAGGTGCCCAAAAATGCTTTGGTTGGTTTTGAAAGTACCCGAAACAGGAGAAGGGCAAACTGAAAGGCAATCCCATGCAAATTTTGCTAGTCACTCCCCAGCAAATAAATTTGTACCTTTAAAAGCAAACAAAATAAACACATATATGTGTGAACTGGCCTTGAAAAAAAAAAAAAAAAAAAAGAGATCTGTTTGTGCTTGGATTTCCAACTGCATGACCCTATTGTTCCATCCAGGCATGTCAGATGTTTCACATACTGGAAGTCTATTGTACAGCACACATGGAGAGGAAACATTCCACATGTGACAGCCAAAACCTGCAAATATTCTGTATCACCACTAGCACGCTGCAGAGCTGTTGTGGTAACTCTTTGAGAACCAGGTTGTCGATTCACTGAATGTCACTAGCAGGTGAGAGCTTATGCAGAAGACATAAGGATCTTTTTAAGATCCTTAAAAAGAAAAACCCCGCTTCCTTTCATGCAGTATTTTTAACTGGGCTTCTAAACCAACCATTGCTACAGCTGAGGCTGGCCATTCAGCAGTCTGTTATGGTCTGAACACGCATCCTTGGTTTTGGGTGGTATACAAACAGCAGCGCTTCTCCCCGCCTCACTGTTCCAGGATTAGTCTCCTCTCGTGCACTCTGCAAAGGGAAATTTCCAAGACTCCGCCTTTGCCAGGGTTTCGGAGAGCAGGATGCTTGTAAATTTTACTTTACTGCCTACACATAAGGAGAGACCATGAGTACACAGCAGGGAGAGTGTGGGAGAAAGAAGAAAAAACTATCACAGATACTGCAGCCAGAGGAAAAACTAAGCACTGGGTTTGTTGTTACAGGGTCCCAACCAGCGAGCCATTTATTTTTCCAAAGAAATCTGTTTTGCAGACATCCTTTCTTCTTCCCTATTCAAGTTCCAACCAGGAAACCTGGAATAAGTTACTGTTGATTTTAGAGGCAAATCAAAGTGTTCAGCCTGCTAAGCTTGCATTTAAAGTTAGTTGGGGCCCTTGTATTCAGATAGCAAAGTCTCAGATTCACCTGAACTGCCCACCCATGCAGCTCTGTAATACAGGTGGGAGGACAGTGGGATGGGCACTCTGGGCTCTAAGCCTCAGTTCTAACTGTAAAGGCTCCACATTTTAAGCCATATCTAGGAGAAAAAAAAATCCTTTAAAGAAAAAAGTTAGTGTAATTCAAAGAAGCAGAATATTTACTAACCAAGAGCAGAAGGCAGGATTTAGGTAGAACAAGTGGATTAGATCTCCTGCTGCCAATCTCAACTGAAGTATGGTACAGAGCAGACTCACCCTCCTTAGGCTGAGCAATCATCTTTCTGGGATTTGGATCAGGTTGGACTTTCAGAGGCATTTTATCCCAGATCTCCTGTATTCCGGAAGCTGTCCGTACTGCCATCTTTGGCACTCAACCCTTGCTACAGTCCTGATACTCTTTAACAAAATAATGACACATAAACACTAGGGAAACAGAGCAGTGGGAGATCAGTGAACTTCCAAAAGTCCCTTCAGAGCTGATGGAGGCTCTGAATGGAAGCTTGTACCAGCCCATTTTTTTTAGGTGGTTTGATGTTGCAACCTGGCTGCTAATATAAAGAAATTAGAAGAATAAAATACTGGATGAAAATGAGATAGCACAGCAGGTTATGGCTTGCATGTGGCAAATTTGCTTTTGTTTTGCCACTTTGAACACCACCCACCCCTACTTTATATTGAAGCGTAATGGTGCTGCCTGTACACCCCCAGGTCCAAGGGTTTCACATAATTTAATAGCTACTGTAATTAGATATTTGTGAAACCCTGAAATCCTCTGATGAAAGGTGCTGTAAAAGTATTTACCAACTATTCTACCATGGAAGGACTACACCCAAACCCAAATACAGATGTTTTCCTCAATGTACATCGTTACTAATACAAGGCAGCCATACTTATAGCCTGATTTAAACTTTCCTGAAGTTCCAGGTGATTTCTGTGAGCTCCAGTAGGGCCCCAAGAACTCTAGAGAGGAAACTTAGGCAAATTAGCCTTTTCTTCTCTCAAAATTCCAACCTCCTCTTCATTGGCAATGACATGGGAAAGGATATTCAAAATGAACCATCGGGCTGTTGGCTTCTGAGAGCTTGTAAGAGGAATGCATCCTAATGCTCTTAGATTGGGTTTGAGAACTAAGGCTGCTAGTAAGGCTTTTCCCTACTGCTGTGTAATTGTTCCACAAGATCCTATAGTGCCCTGTCCCTACTCCACCCTCCTCCTGCCATGGAGCTGTACAAGAAGGGGGGGATTACTTTTCTATTTAATACTTCCCATGCTCAAAGAACTATCTAAACACCAAGATGAATATCTATTATTTATTGACCCAAGATGTTAGTGCATAGACTGACCTTGTAACAGTTATAGTGTGCAATGGAAAGAGTTACTATACCAGACCTGCTCTATCTACACCAGGGCTTGAAGCCACTGTCTGGTACCAAACATGCTATGAGTTCTTTTTTTTTTTTAGGAAGAATGGGAGGCTGGAAGAAAGAGACTTGAACATTTTATCACCGTTGCTGGTCTGTCATGCAAAGAAGCAGATGGGGAGAATAGTAATTGTTTCTTGGTTACCACAGGGTCTTTTTAAACCAGTGCAACAGGATTGTTTGCTTCAACCTACTTAGATAGTAAAGAAACAAAAATTACTTCAGCATTTTGATCCCAAGGTTGGTTGGCATCTCTAGTGGTACTGCATTCTTTTAGCTCCTTCTGCATAAAGATTACCCACATCATTCCAGAAATCTTCTGCCACCGGCTTACTTCTCTTACCTTGGCTGCTGCTTCCATTGCTGGCCTTGGCAACCAAGAGAATTATGGTTCAGTGCTACAGAGAGTCCCATGTGCTGTGCAGAACTCGAGGCCAGCCTCATCCATCTTCTCAGCTTTCAGCTTCTTCAGTGCTTCAGTAATTAGAATTATCAGGACTAAAACACTGTGGACATTATTGCTGCTTAGTGTGAAGCTAACAAGAGAGCGCCAGATTTACAACATTCTGGCCAGACAGAGAATTAAAAAAAGTTACAAATCATTGCCCAGTTCCAGGGATATGTACTCCAGGATCTTATTTTGCCAGAGACTCTACGTGAACTTTAGCCTGTAGGAGAAATCCGCCTGCGTTTTTCTAATTGAAATACCAGTCAGACCAGTGGCGGGATGCAAACTAACATGCATGAAAAATAAAGGTTCAATGACCCAAATCAATTATGTTTTAAGGGCACTTCTCTGGACTCAGTAGGAAATATTTTAAACAGGAAAAAGAACTAAATAGGATCATTCACTGAACTGACCTGGAAATGAGACAGAAATGTGGTAAATAAGAAGTTCGATGCAAGCCAGTTTTATGTACCAGCTGTAGTGGATTTAATAAAAAAAACCCAAGGTACTAAAGTGGACAGCCCAATAAACCAAAGCAATTCTCATGCCTTCCTTGAGCACAGGCACTGTAACACAGTTTACTTCCAGACATTAAAAAAAGCAGTTTATAGAAATTCTGAAACTGTATCTTTATTAAATGGGACAACCTGCAGGTCTTCTATACAAAGCAAAAATAATAAACCCAAACCCCACTTCTGAAGATCAGAAACAGTTACCATGGCTGGATTTTTATTTTCAAGCACATAGGCACAAGCTAGGGAGAAAGTTCTACTGCTTCAGGATATAGGAATATAGCTGTTCCCCAAACTAGCGGAACATCCAAGCGCTCCACACAGTAAATATCTGCCAAGGTACACTGTAAACACAATAGGAAGCAGAGATGGCAATTAATAGATATAAAGAAAATAGGAAAGATCTATTTTTCTACTCCGAAAGCATAGAGCACTTTCACAAACAATGAAGAGATCAATAGATATTAAGCTCCTTGCCAACAAAACTTTCAGATTCTTTGAAGGTGCCTTATTTGTCTTGATTGGCTTTGCTGCTTCAGACAAACAGACAGACAATCTGGTGTGTGCACACAGTGCCTTGAGGTGGTCTATAAAGCAAAAGCTACCTGGACCTAAAAATCCCATTAAAGTGTTACTAAAATGAGCCCCACACCTGGCAGCAGCTGGGATTGGAACCAGATATGCAGTACATCTGGACACTGAGCCATTTTGGGGACATACCTTTCCAGCGCAGAGGGAGGGTTGACAAAAGTTATGTATTTAGCTTCCATTTTTCTTAAGGCAGTAACAGATCTATTGTGTGTCAATTCAAAGCATTTGAGAATCTCCATATCCTCCCCCCCCCCATCAGAAGTGCATATTTTGCTGCTCCAGTTGCATAATTTACTGATTCAGCTGCATGCTTGGTTGATCTGGCAGGAGACTAGTACAGTAGTTGAGACTCTGGATACATTGCCAATTGTGCAGCGTGCTTTGTTGATCAGGGCTGTAGAATTTAATAGCTGAAATTTCATACACTTTACTAATCAGGCCACATTCTTTGCTAATTGAGGTGCATATTTTAGTAGTTGATTGATTTTTTTTTTTTTTTAAATCCTTCACTGATCTTGGGAAGGATCCTGCTCCCTCTGAAACCAGCAGGAATTTTGCCACAGTCCTTACTGGGAGCAGGACTAGGACTTTCACTAGAGGGTCTAGGATTGCTAAGATTTCTTCTCTTAAAAGGGACAAGAAAGGCTTGATTTTTTTCTTTAAGCCAGCAAGCGAACAGAGGAATACCGATGAAGGATGGCACTGGCATAAAGACCTCCTCCATGGAGATTTGATTAAGCAGATAATATTTTATAGACATACAAAGGCATAATTTTGACTATGTTATTTCATCAGGCTTACATTCTTCCTTGAGGATAAACAAGCCACTTATCTGCACATCTTGTTCCATCTGATACAGACACACAGGAGGAAACATCATACACCTTATCTTCCAATTTTCTTTCATTTGATCTGGCTCCTATTTTTATATTGCTGTAGTATTCAGTGAGGGATTCCAGAGAGGGCTCTACTTTGTCACAAAACATGTTTCAAACATCCATGCTACCCCACAGCATCCCAAAGTTCCTCAACTCTGACTGGCAGAGACCACCTTCCCAGATGAAAGGAGCAGTTCAGTTTCCTATACCTCACACAGATTTGCCTTTTCCAAGGGAGCTTCTGTTACGTTTTTATATTGTTAACTCTAAACCAGAAGATAATTAATTTCTCATAAATCTTTGAATACCTTTCTTTCAGCTGCTAAAATGAACTACATTTGAACCACCGGCTTAGAGTGGGATGTGTATTTTTTTACTAGCATAGCAACACTATCAGAATGCAGCCAAAAAAGATAAAAATAATGAAGCCTACGCAGCATAGTGCCGTCCTTGGTGAGTGAAGAGCAAGTGCAACTTACTCAAAAAAAAATAAAATAACAAAAACAGGGAGCAAGAGATGTACACATGCATCTGCACACACAGATTTCGCTCTGTGACATTTAGGAAGATAAGATGTAGAAAATGCCTAAGTTTCATTCTGCAAAATAAATTGCCCTGCATGCTGAGAGACTACAGACAACACGTGACCAAAAGAAGAACTGACACGGCCAGAAGTCAAGTCTGGGAAAGTGTGCAGGGGGCTGCTGCTTCTTCATTAAAGAGGCAGTTTCATTTCTATAGTGCTTCTGGTCAATAACTAGTTCAGATGGGAAATCAAATGTTCCTGATTTCAGACTCAGAGAACAACAGAACTTGGCTAGGAAACATAGAAAAAAGGAAAAAATCCAGAAAAAAATTATACAGTTTACTGATGCACTCAGTGTCTCACCATTGCCACTCACACCCAAAAGCACACCACACAGGTAGTTCTTGGTCCGCCTCATGACTGTACAGGCAAAGTTAGGACAAAATTAGCACAGGGAGGATGTAATAACTTAAGGCATTACATCCTTAATAACATTAAGGCAGCATGAAAATTCTGTAGTTTAGTAAGAGAAGTATGCAGCTGGATAAGAGAGCTGTTTATCTCTAGTAACAAACACAACAGGAAAGCTTGCAGGTTATGCAATGCGATTCTGAGTTAAATAAAAAACAAAGGACAAAACCCCACAACTGCACAGTTCAATAGATTTACATGTGCACCCCAGTAAAGTTAATACTTAGTACTTCGGTGCCAGAAACGTGGCTTAATTAAGAAGTTCTCACTGTAGATATCTTCACTAGGATACCAGAGTGAGATAAAACATCTTCGTTTCAACCACAAAGTCACTGTTGTGTTCGTGTGTGCTGTGGCAGTGAGTTGGTGGATCAGGCAGAATTACAATGCTGTTTTCCACCAGCGAAAGCACCCTCCCACACACACACCTTTTCTCTTTATATATATATATGTCCATATATATGCACATATCAGAAAAGACATAAATGTGTGGAACATTATTTTCTTATAGCATAGTGGCTCATGTTTCACAGATCTGAGAATCTCTACCAGAAGTGTCAAATCTTGCTCCTAGCAAGATTTCCCTTTCCAAAGGGAAAGTCCTGCTCACCTCACAGGACCAGGACTACCTACCCTTCCCAAAGCACAGAGCAACTGTTTGCTCTGCAGCTGCTCCTAGTTGCAGGGTACTCTGCTTCCTTGCTTGCCTTTCCATCACTGCTCTGGTTCCCCCAGTGCCCACCCCGTGGCTGATAGCCGATGCCAAGATCCCTGTCCTGAGAGCTGTAGCTGGCATTTACACTGTACCTGTTTCTCTGTACTACAGGCGAGGTGCACAGCACAGGGACAGTCATACAGCACAAGCTGGTTGGTTTGGGCTCCTTACGCCAGGCTACCCCTCGTTAGGGAAACCTTTGGGCAAGTGCTGTGATTTCTGCTGGAAATGCTGATCTATCGGTTTCCACGGGGCTTGCACAGGATTTCGGGGCTGGCTGTATCGAAGCAGAGAGGGTGATCCAAAGAAACTCCCGCAGCTTCGTGTTTGCCGGTGCCTTTTGGTCTCCGAGGCGAGTCACCAGCCCAAACCCCGCCGCCCGAGTGGGCAGGGGCTGAGGGCAGCCCGCGGTCCCGGCCAAAGGGGCAGCGCGACCGTCCCCGCCCCGGCAGCCCCGCTGCATCCCTCCTCCCGGGAGCACCGCTGCATCCCTTTTCCCGGGACTCCCGGCAGCTCTGCTGCATCCCCTGTCCCGGGACTCCCAGCAGCTCCCCAAGTCCTACCGGATCTCCCTCCCCGATGCACCCCGAGCCCCAGGGCACCCCCTCCCCGTCGGGTGTGCGGCTGTCCGAGCCGCGCTGGGAGCCCGCTGCCGCCCTGCCCGCCGCCGGGCGCCCGGTGCCGGCGGGGGCGGGCA
>VZTU01027175.1:266475-301566 GCA_013400835.1 Zapornia atra | reverse complement strand
CCTGCCCTCCCCCGGGGGGTCACCTGCGGCGCGGAACTCCGCGGGGAGCGGCCGAGGCTCCGCGGGAGCGGAGGGGGTCGGGCGACGCGGGGCAACCAGCGCTGGAGGGGAGCGGAGGTGCCTGGTCCGAGCCCTGGGGCGCAAAGAGGGTCAGAGCGAGGCGTCCAGGGATAGATCCTCTCCAGGTCTTGGGAACCGCCGAGGACGGAGGCAGCCCGACCCCTCCGAGCGGCCTGTCTGAGAGGGCTCCCGCGGAAAAAGTTTCTCCTGCTGTGCGGTGGGGCGATGGAGGTGCTGGTGAACTGGCGCTATCGAGGGCAGCTGCCCTGGGCAGCGCAGCCGGTCTCCTGCCAGACCCTGAAGCCCTGTCAAGGGAGGGAATAATCAGAGCAATGTGAAATAGGAAAAGTGTCCAGGTCTTTCCAAGGAGGAAAAACTCACCCTAATTTCATCTGACTAAGCATGAAGCAAAGGACAGGGAAGGAATATTCCCGGGCACCTGCACCATGGGAGCACAAAGACGAGATGCACAAAACCCCCCATCAATCAGGGTACAGCAGCCACTCAGCCACTTAACCCTTCTGGAGAGGTAGGGCAGGAGACACTTCTTCCTGAGTCAGTTTTCTGGTTTTCCAGGTAAGACCCTCTCCTGTACCCCAGCGAGTCACAGCACATGCTGCAGGGAGTGCCAGGCAGCCCCGCAGTACCCAGCAACAAAAAATTGTTCTCTTCTTTGCAGGTGGCAGCGAACACACACTGCTACCTGTGGGTAATTCTTCTATTCTATAAGAAGAGTTGCAATAACCTATTTTAAAACTAGAAGTATTTGACAAATACTTTTTTACATTTACAGTTACTTTTTTTGTAGCTCAGTTACTCCCTGTAAGAAGCACAAGGAGCCCTCACAGATCCAGCTATAGCTGTCAGCATGGGAGGGGTATCTGCCAAGAGGAAGGTTGTTACGGGGATTCTTACAGCTTTCCCCAAAAAAGTCTTCCACCAGAAACTCCTGGAAAAGTGCAGTGGACTAGCCAGGCTGCTGGGCTGTGCTGGCATCCCAGTTCCTGAATTCCTCTTTCCCAAAGAGCAGAGATTAACCTGGTTTACAGAGAACAAAATAATCAATGGAAAAAACCCCACAGGATTATACCTTCAGTTGATGTCCAAGTGGGTGCACGTAAAAAGCATAAAGTTGGTGGAGTGGTGTTGAAGAAAGCCTTTTTTTTTTTTTTTTTAATAAATGCATGAATGTACTCTGCTGTTCCATATTGCCATTTAATTGTGTAAATCAGAAGCAATGTCTTGAATTTATACATTGCAATGAAAGCAAGAGAGGCTGAGCACAGGACACGGAGGCAGCACTCTTACACTGAAAGCACGCTGACCCTGAGCTTGTGTGTAATCCAGGGCGATTCACCTACTCTGCGGGTCTGGTGCCCTGTCTATTGAAAATAACACTTGACTCCCAGAGAGGTGAAACTTTATCCTTGCAGTGCTTGTGAGAGGAGGCTGCCTGTTATCCCCCACTGTGCAAAACAGGGGAACCTAGAAAAAGTAACAAGATGATTAGCCCAAGGCTGAGAAGGAATCAGGGACAGGACTCTGACTGCTCGCTGCCCTCTTGGACCCTGCTGCCTCCCTGGGAAATTTGCATTTGCAAATGTAGAAATAGCCCTTCGATGGAAGGGCACATAAGGAATATCTGGGTAGCTTAATTTGGTTGTTGATATAGCCCTTCGATGGAAGGGCACATAAGGAATATCTGGGTAGCTTAATTTGGTTGTTGATACTTCTTGCACTGGAGGCAGAAGATGCAAATAACTCTTGTGCAGCCAATTCTTATTTCACCCTTCTCTTTTCAGGGCAAATTTTGTGTAAATGATGTTCCTTGGCTATGACCTTGTCAGTTATTTACTGTGATTGCTCATGTTCAAATTTACATTTTGCTCCTCCTGGGTAATATTTCTTTGAGTTACCTGTCAGCTGAAAAAGCATATATAACTACATTATATCTATTCTGAATAAACACATAACCCAGGACACTTGGCATCTCTGGCAGGAGGGGGTTTGGAGAGAGAAGGGATTTTTCCAAGCAGAAGACTTCTGCCTGAAGGGCAGTCTAGTCTCTGTAGCATAGCACTGCAGTGCATTGCATTTCTTAACACTCACAGTTAAATCTCAGGGCGATGTCACCATGAATGTATGTTAAGCTTTGAAAAAATCCCTGAAACAAGAAATGTACTTTTTTTCCACGAGGCTCAGTGTGACAGAAGTAAATACAGAGATTCCATCTGCGGTTCCCTTATGTTAACGCACAGTTGTTGAGGACATAAGTCAAGGACTAGCTGGCAGAAAAGGGTATTCAAAAAGTGATTTTTTCCTTCACTTGGACAGGGCTAGAATAATAATATAAAAATATCTAAATGAAAGAAAGAGAACATGCCCAAGTCTAGCAATGCAGCTCTCTTTTTATCCCTGTTATTTGGATTCCTTTCCAGGGGTCATCTGAGTGCAGGCACCCATAATCCTTTCAAGGCAAAGAGCTGCTGTGTGGGCTATGCTGCTGTTCCATGCTGGAGACCTTCAGTGAGTAGCACAGGTGCAAATGTGTACTGATTTCTCCTGTTTGTGTTTGCTCCTTTTGTGGCCTAGCAAATTCTGTCAATGTGTCCTTGTTCCCTTATCTCAGAACCCGTCTGCTAGCAAGACCTGTCCATCCACACAGTGCTCCATCACTATGGCTTAGCAATGACTTATCATCTAGTATTAAGGATCAAACTTACTGTAGTCTGCTCATTAGTAGTTTCAGCTGAGATTGGTGACCCTTTCAAGCCACAGTTTTTATGAATACTCTTTTTTATTTATGAGCTCCCACTGTGAGCAGGCAGTGGGACTTTGTACAGACATGGACAACTTCTCACACCAGGCAGCATGGAAGAGGAGGTCCAAAAGATGTCTAACTGCCCACTGAAGGTAACAGCCAAGCAGCCCAGATTGCAAGTGGTGTCCTGAGCCTGAAAGCAGGGCTTCAAGTGCCCCTTCCAGGAAACATCTAGATGCTGAGCTGGCTTCTCACAGTGTCTGGCCCATTAGCCATGCAAGGCAACTGGAGGTGGACCAGGGATAGACTGGAAGGGTGGAGAAAGGACAGAAGGGTAAAAGAGACTTTGCTTCTTGTCTACTTTATATTCCCTATCTTACACTCTCTACAGCACTGCTTCTCACACACTTGTGGCACAGCCCAGATCAGAGTTGTACTCCATCCTCACTGTGCTTTGGGAAGGGGAGATGCAAGCACAACTGTGCATGTCCCTGAACAGACAAGGCTAAGCCTCTTCCACAGTCACTGAGAAAACTTTAAGAAAGTAAATGTCCTGTTGTCTGCAACTTTCCTTCTTGAAAAACCCAAGGTTTCCATGCTTTTTTATCAAGTCCTTATGAGAACTGGCCCCTGTTACCTACTGTACTGTGCCATTTTGAGGGCTGTTACGATACTGAAGCAAGCACTACATTTCAGTGGAAGAGTGACATTTATGAAGTTCGTGGATAAGAACTATGTGTATAAAGCAGGACTTTACCAGTAGTCCCAAGCTGGGAAAGGAATTTCCAGGAAAAAATAAAAGAAAACAATGTAGAAACTTACTGCTTACAGGCTGGCAGCAAAAAATTTTAAAAGAAATTTTTTATTGTGGGAAAGCTAAACTTAAAACCACTAAACCCCAGTAATTTCCATCCACTCTCACACACACGCTGATACATGGAAAGAGAACTTTCTGAATTAATTTCCTTAAATATGTGAGGCATCTTGATTCCAAAACCAACCCTTCTCGCCCAGGGAGACTATAGTGGAATGTCCCACAGAAATGAATGCAGCTTTTAGCAGTTTCTGTTTTTCAAAACAGCTGGTGTGACCAAACTGGAACCAGCTTTAAACAGGAGGAGGGCATTGGCAAGACACTTCAGTAACAAGGCCTTAAATCTTAGTTTATTCTCTGTAAGAAAGAGGTATCATCTGCAAACCTTCTGGTTACACAACATGGCTTTTTATGCTTTCCCAGCTTTCTCTTATGTAGAGATTGATTAAATCCATTCTGAGCTGTGTTGTTACATCAGGCATGCTACAGTTACAGCTGAGTGTCTCCCCTGTTTATAGAAATGAGTCAGGAAAATAACGCTTTAAATACTTATCTATGCTAAAAGAGATATGCTAAAAAATGCTTAGGTAGAATGATGTATAAATGTTTCACATATATAAATAAAATATATAAGTAAATAAAATATATAAATAAAATACTAAGGCAATCTTTATCAATCCACACATGTGAAGATCTGAATTCTAGTTCCATAGTCTGTATTTAATTCGATATTACTTTTTCCTCAGTGGCTGTGAGAGAAGAGCTGAATGCCTGAGCCTGATTGCTGTCTGAGAGCAATAAGAGCTATTTATATGTGGTTAGCACAGGTTTCTTTTTTAATGAAGTTTTGGTGGACTGAGAGACAACAAATAATAGAAATACACAAGCAGAAAAATATGGAATAAGCACAGGGAATTGGAATATGGCAGTATCAGCAGTTAGAGAACAAGATCTTTGCTAAGGAAATACTTGTAGCTGTAAAAGCTATAAGTAGAAAGCATCATGCCTGGGCTTTGTGCTGTGCAGAGAGTGCCACCCTCTGCTTCTGCAGAGTATGGAGCCTTTCTCTCCTACCTGCCTCTTCCTCTTTCCTACTGCAATTCTCTCAGACACAGAGCCAGTTACAACCCTGCCGGATAGGTAACTCCGCAAATGGCCTGTCATTCCCTGCCAATTTTAATTATTAGCTCAGCTCTTTAATTTGGCACTACGTGCCAATTTTAGGCAGAGCAAAGATGAATAAGCTTGCCTTCCCCTTTTAGGGGCAAAGCCCTGTGTGTTCCTGAAAAAGACAACTCCTATTAAGGTCTGAGAGAGCTTACTTGGAGAGAAGGCGGCACCGCAGCTCCTGCATGAGGCCTGGTAGTAGGGTGAGCGACTGCTGCGGCTGGCTGTGGTTAAGGCCACTCATTGTGGCACCTTCTGATCTTTATATCTGAAGAATAAAAGGGTGCCTTGCAGGAGGAACTTGAATAGACTTTGGAATAAGCCATAGGCTCTTTCTCTGCTGGAGACAGAGACTGGTGTTTACACAAACAAGCCTCTTGCAAGTTTTCAGGAATCCCTGCACTTAAAGGCCCCACTGTGTTAGTGCTTGACAATTTTTCTGGCCTTTTAAACAACTACTCAGCATTGCCCTGTTGTGCTAACACTTAGGTTACACTATGTGCTAATACTTATGTCATAGCTATCTTTTAGTATGGAGGATTCTCTTTCTCGTTCAGGCTTCCTGTTTATGCCTACTGTAGTTTTGTGCCACGCTTGGGCCTAAACAAGTGGTTATTCCTGTAGCTGGAGGGCTTGGTGCCATGTGGCAGACTAGTAAGTAAAAGAGCAATACTTCAGAGCTTTACCCATGTCCTAGAGACATGGGATCAAAGTCAAGAAGCAAGCATAAAGAAATACTCCAACTGAACAGTTAGTGACTCAATAGTTCTTGAGTTCTCTGTGGGAGGCAAAACAAGTTTTTACATTCTTAGAATAAAATCAAAGCAACAGGTTGAACAAAGATTAGGGATTGGAGTCTTCCCCGCCATACTGTCTTTGACATCTTCTGTGGAAGAGTATATGGCAAAGGTCACTGCCAAAGAATTTGAAACCCTCATTCATGTAAGAGTTCTTGGGAATTCCTCTAAAATCTCATCCAGAGGCTCATGCTGTTAACATCCCTTTCAGCTCAGCTCTCCTCTGCCTATACAAACCCCACATATGGTTTACAAGCACACAGAGCCAGCCAAGAAGGTCAAACTTCAGTTCTCATTGGTACTGAGCCCAAGCCTGGGACTGCCCGCTTGTACAGGCATCTGGCTCAGGCAGCTCCCTGAATCCAAATATACTTTCTCCAGATATTTGTGCAGATCCACGCATGCCTGCATTCCCACTTGAAAATAGCCCTCTTCCTGAATTAGTTTGTAATGTTCTCTTCCAAATCATGCCTCGAAGGCTATGAAAACACCCAGTTAGTCATTAGCAGTCTGTCAGGAGCTTGGTTAACAGGTTTGCAATTTAAACAATTTAGACTTGCTGATGGTTTGGGCTTAACTATCTTCCTGACTTCCTGAACAGCCTGGTGTCCTCCTAGAGAAACAGCTCGGTGGGTTCATGTTCATGTTAAGGGACAGATTGATAAAAGAAACGAGGAATACCTGGAAAATCTTACTTAGTATGTTTACATGGCAATTATATTTAGAGTGACAATACGATGTTAGAAGGCATTTTCTTTAGGAAAATAAAAACATTTGGAGTTTTCTGAACAGGGCAGCGATGTCACCTTTCACTGAGATGTCCGGTTTTCCATACCTACTTACCAAACAACATTCTGGTCCATACAGAGACTCTAGCAAGGCTAGGAGTACAATCTACCCAACCAATTAACTTTGCAACTACACCCAAATAATCCCAGTGTAATAAGAGAAGCTACTAACGGAAAAAACTAGAAAAACAAAACCCACCAACTTAAGTTTAGGAGGGAAAAGCTGTGTGAAATACAGCTCTGATGTGACAGTTCCCGGTAACCTGAAGTGTTGACTGGGATGCCCAGTGCTAGAAAGATGCTGAGAACTGTATGCACCGATTTAGGACGAAATGGCCATCAGAAATGCTGCAAATGACACGCAAACAGGATGTGTCATTGAACTCTGATTCTAATCCTGTGATCATAACACCAAAGCAGGCACCTGAAGGATACAAGAAATGAAAGCTGAGAGGGGTGCAGGGCTTTGACACTCGGGTTTAATTTTTAATGTACGCACTGGTTCAATTTTAATCACACAAGCCAGCATGCCGGCCTCGGGGTCCCGCACCAGAGGCCGGAGGAGGATGCCAACTCCCGCTCGACCCGTCTGGCCCTGCCCTCGCCGCGGACTCCCCTCAGGGGTGACGAGGCCTCGCCGTTCCTGCCGGTCTCCACAGCAGGGTCCGGGCTGGCGGCGAGGGAAGCCCTGCCCGCCGGCGGGGCCCCGGCGAAGAAAGCTGCTCCTCTTCCCTCCCTTGGCTCCGGGAACAGTCCGTCTGGAAAAGCCGCCGCCTCTCCAGCGGGTCTGGCAGTACCCACAGCTCCCGGGCAGCGACAGGCCGCCGCTACCCTATGCCGAGCAGCACGGGGCCCTGCTGCGCGGGGGCGGTGCGGCCGCGGGGCGGACGGCGTCGGCCTGGGTTCGGCCCGGCCCGGCCCTCAGCGGCAACGGCGCCCGATTGGCGGGGGAGGGAGAACCGCGTTGCACCACCGCGCCCTCCTCTTCCCGGAGGAGGCAGCGCCACGTCTCGGGTAGGAGCTGGGTGCCAGGCTGGCGGCTGTAGGTCTGCGGGGATCTCGCCGGGAAGGGTGGCCGCAGGGCGTGGGGCGGCTGGGGCGTGGCGCCCGNNNGCGGCCGGGCGCTGCTTCAGGCCGGGGGTCGCGCTCGGGGCCACCCTCTCTCCCCGCGGCCTGTCGGGGTGCGGGGAGCCGCCCGGCCCAGCCCGGTTCCGCGGGCTACGACCCCGGGACTCCGGGTGCCTCTACTGGCACCCCAGAGAGGTGCCTCGGCCCCAGCCCGGGCCCCCTCGGGCGTGTCTCCTCGGCGCCGCAGCCAGCCCGGGACCGGCCTCCGTTGCCCTCCCCGTTATTGGTGCTTTAAACAAAATAGGTTGTTTCCGTGTAGCTCTCTTCCTTGTGAGATTATCGCTGGGTTCCCGTGGCGTGTGTACATCCGTGTGTCAGCCTGTGCTCAACACAGGGATACAAAAAGACAAACCAAAATACTGTAATATTTGGGAATGGGTTGTGCAGAAGAAACTATTCTTTGTGACCCTGATCATTAAAAGATGTTGTATGGCAAGGATAACAAGCCATCTAACGTTGGCTGGATGTTGCCAAGGTGTAAGCATCTAACTCGGGCTTGCCTTTTGTCTGTAATTCCTCTTTGTGACTTGTCATGTAGTATCTGTTTGCTGTACAATGGCTGTTCCTCTGGCAATCTTATTGTAAGCTTTATTATACAGAAAAGCTTTGAAAATCAGTAACAAATCACAGTGCAGATACTAATATTTGTCTTTGGTGGAGGGTTGCTCTTTTAGAAATGTGATCCGGGTTTCTGGCTGCTTCACCTACATAAGGGTCACCTACATAATCGTCTAGTCCTGTGCATCCTGAGCTATTAGTAGCTGCAGTAACACGCTGGAGATGACTGGTGGTAGTGCTGGGTGACCAGGGCAGTTTGGTACAGTAGCAGTTACATGAATAATCTCTGGAGATATGTAAGGAATGTTGTTAAGAATGTTTGTGTTCATGTAAAAATACAATTAAAATATCCCTGAGTTGACATTCTCCCCACCCTCCTTTTTTCAGTGAGGGTTTGTTAAGTTGGTTTTTTTAAAGAAATGGGAATGATAACACTTTGTAGTCTGAATTCAGCTGTCAGTAACTATTTGAACAAAATTTAAATACTTGAAGTGACTATGTAGTGTCAGATTGTATTTGTTGGCTGGGTCTATACCCAAAGGTAAGATCGGAATGCCTGGAGAATCATTTGCAAATTCTATAAACTGTTTTTGGGAATCCTCCTCTTGCCTCACTGTAGGAGGAGGCAGCATTGAACTGTAGCCCAGACCACGTTCTGACTGCCAACACATGCTGTAATTAGTAGTTCAGGCTCTGTACAGTGATACATGCAGGTTGCTCTGCAGACAAGTAAACAGTAATGATGTAATTTAATTAAAATAAATCTTAATTCCCTACTGCATTCTGACTAAAGTTATTGAAACTTCAATGGGAATAGGTCCTTTAAATGAAATGTGGTATGAAAGTCCATACTCTAATTTACAGAGCAAAATGCTACTTTGAGTTCTGGCTTGCTTATTAGAGGCCAGAGAGACATTTCCATTAAAAGGGACAGTGATCTTAAGTTACTTGTCTTGTTGAATATTACCTTGCTGCATCACTGCACTGATGTAGCCATGCTACTGAAAAAAAAAAAAAGTTATAATAAAAGAAGCTGTTAAATAGATGGCTTCTTATTCATAAAAGCTGGATACTTGGTTGCATTTCATTGTCTCTGTTACTACCCTACATCCTGGTTCTGTGCTGGTGAGTAATCTGTGAGCACCACTTGCTTTCTAACTCTTATTTTCAAAGCTCTAAGAAATGTTTGTAAATTTACTATGGGGTTTTTTTGTTTTGTTTTTCCTAGAGGATGCAGCTCCTTGGTGATTGCTTCTTTGGCTGCAGGCTGTTTTCATGATCTGGAATTATCAACAGTCTGTTGCACACCAACTGCTGTAAAGCTTAAGACTGCTCCTGTGTGACGTCTAGATGCTGTTGTTGCTGATGGAGAGAAACAGGACTTGGTAGTTCACGTGGCAGCAAATTATTTGGAAGAAAAACTTTGCAGGGATCTGGATTGTTTTTACCATGGACTCCTCATCTGTCCAACAGGACATTCAGTTGGAGAAGAGAAGTAGTAATGGGGCACCTGGAAGCTCTGAAGAAATTCTGGATTGTAAAGCCAAGTCAGATTTGCCAGTTGCCACAGATGGAATTAACAGTAAGTTACTTCGTAGTACCAAAGAATTTTGTAGGCTTATCCAGGCTTTCCTACAACTACCTGATTTGTTCAGCTGATGCTGAAGGACTTTTTTCCTTGAGATCAGGAGTTTCTTATACAGGAATTTTAAGGAAGATTGGCAAAGGCTATGGCTCTGTGTATAGCAAAACTGTCTTTTGTTTTAAAATTTATTCTTTCAAAACAGAACCAAACTATTAGCTTAAGTACTATTGGCTGTCAGTTACGTGTCTGCTGCTCAGGGTGTTACTCTGTCTTCTGATAGTGCTTCTGTGCTTATATACTTGAAATTCACTAGAACTAATAGTTCTGAAATGATTGTGGTGGAGTAAGCTCATAAGCAGAGTATTTAATTCAGGCAAAATACTTTTCCTAATAAATAAATTAGGCAAAAGTCAGAATGTACTTAAAAAGTCTCTCTAAGCTTCCATTTATGGAAGTGAGATGCTGGCATGTACTTTCCAGGTTATCTCAAAATAACTTTTATGTGTAGACAAGCTCTATAGTGAAATAATTGTGCAGCTGTTGACAAGAAACTTGAGTGCTGACCTGTGTAGGTTGTAGAATCAAACTTAGGCTGGAAGGGACCTCTCTGTGTTCATTGTCTAGTCCAACCTCATGCATGCAGCAGACCTATCTTTGAAGCTAGATTGGGGCCTAGTCCGGCTGAACTCTGAAATCTCCTGAGAGGGAGGTTCAGCAGCCTCTCCCAGTATTTAACCACTTTCATGGTGAAAATATTTTCCTTGTATTGAAGTCTCCATGTTTCCACTACAGGTATCTAAGGATATGCTGCTCTGTAAGGATGTGGTAGTAGATGGGTGGAGGTATATGTGTTGCAGTGCCTAGATACACAAAAGTGTGCAGGTTACGTAAAAGGAGGTGACCATGTGATGAGGTTGTTAGTCTTCTGCCCTTCTTGTACTACAGGTTTGCCATCTTGTCATGGGCAAGTAAGTGAAGGCCTAAGACTTTATTTGCATTTCTTACATTGCCTGTTATCAGACTGGCAGACTGTGGTTATATGATGATTCATTCATCTTTTATGAACTTAGAGATCACACTTTCCTGTCTTCTCCTGTGTTGGACTTCATCCAAACAATTGAATTGTAGCTTACAAATAGGTAGTGTGTCTTTCAACTGTTTTCAGTCTAATTGCATCTTGTCCCCCACTGTTCTAAAAAGACCACAGTTGTGTTGACACTACTGCAATTAAATTACTTTAGTCCAAGACAGTGTTTAGATTCTGAGTATCTCATGGCCTCCGTAAGTTTCCAAGAAACCATTTCTCCAGAATTTTGCTCTAGCTTCTCTCTTGTATAAGTATTCCATTCACAGTTATGAAAATAAAAAAAAAGTAAATAAAGTATAAACTTGATGCAATAATAATTCTAGTTTCTGAGAGATGGGTAGAAACAGTATTTCTGAATGTGTGAGGTATCTTATTTTTGATTTCTGATGACTATTCTTAGCACTAACTGCTCTTTTAAATTTAGTTTTAGCAATCTTTTAGTTTTAAAATGTCTTAAATTTCAACTTAGGTAAGTCTTTAAAAAAGCAGTCCTGTCCTCTGTCTTCCTCCTCATCCTTGTTGCACCCGTCCCTCCCATTGTCCCTGCAAGTGTTTTTGTGGCGAACGAAATCAGAGAACTGATTCAGGATAAAATGGTCTGAAAATGTTCTTTACATGATAAGTAAGACACTCAAAAGTGTTTGAATTCAGGTCTTCAGAGAGTTGATGTGCTTTGGCAACCTAAGGCTGAAAACATAGGGTACTCTTAGGACTGTTCTCTCGGGTAGCAAAGCCCTGAGCCCCAGTGTCAGTATTTTTACCCACCTTCAGTTTCCCCTGAGTTGGTTCACTGTACAAACACCTGTGCTACTTTAAAGGAGGATGCACCACAGAGGTGGGAACAAATGGTTAGGGGTGGAAATTTCTCTTTTCCTCTTTAAGTTACTCTGAAGTGAAGTTTGTCTGTGCTATAAAGGAAACCTTTTGCTTTCTTCAATAACAAAAGGGAGTACAATTTAAAAGTGTTATCTTTGTACTGTGAATTTTTCCCATATGACTTATTTAATTTTAGGATGTCTTTATTGTTCACCACTTTTGAATTGTTTTACTTTCAGAAGTTTGTGGTGATTCATTATATGGGAGAAAAATGTTTAATAGCAGTATGTTAATGGGCTTGTCCAAATCAATAGTTAAAGTTTTATTGAATCATCATCAACTTCCTGGCTACAGAATATTTCTGCATGTGAATCTTGGAAACATGTAGTTTTGGGAGGATCTTTCTCAGTTCTGGCTTGTTTGTTTTCTTAACCATCACATCATCTGTGAGCAGACTTTAATAAACACAACTGCTTATTCAAGGCTGTAGCTCTGAGAGGAGGTAAAAATAGAAGGAGGAAACTTGAGTCTTCCACTTGCAAATGTTTTGTCATCACAGGTGTTAGATATTTTCAAACATCTTTATGAAAAAATAATGAAATCTTATGTATTACGCCAGTGAGTCCCAGTTGCTCCAGTGGTACATGGTGTTGGAATAAACAGACAGACAGTGGCTGTTTCAGTACCCTGCTTGTTTAAGATCTGTAAGAATGCATTTAAAGTTGGGTACACAGTTTTCTTGCCACAGCAATTTCGTAAGTGTAAGTAATCCCCAGCTGAGTGAAGTAGAGATGTGTGAGAAACCCTCTGACGTGTTGAACTGGTTTTGAAGTTGAATTTTTCCTGATGGAAAACAGAAGTCAATATAGTAAGTGGGGATAAAATTGGCATAAAAGTGGTTCTTGAATTGCCTTTTGATTGGTACATTTCTTTTTTTTGGTAATAGCAGCTCTGCTGCTGTACTTGAATTTTTTTCAAATGGGATGTCTTCCTGTAAGCTCGGTTTAAAATTAAGAAACTCTTCTTGGCCCAGGGTGAAAGTTGTGATGGTGGATGCTTTCTCCCCAGTGCCCAGCGGCATACCAACTAGCTGAATCATTCAGCACGGGCCCACAGTTGCTGAGCCTTATTTGTAGTAGTTTGCCACTCAGTGTGACACAGATCATTTGCTTACACTTGATGTTCCGTGTTTCTAAACCTAACAAGATTTTAAAACCCATGCAAGGTTTTGAAGGTATTTTATGATCACATTTGAGGTGTTGATTGAAGGCAATGTAGTAAAGCAAATGAAAGGTACTTGTTCTGGTCTTCTTAAATGAAGAATCAAAAATAATTTATAAAATCCCTCATGCCAGTTCCCCTCATTAGCAATCTCTATATTTTTACAGTCTAAATGCAGTAGTGGTAGCACTGTATTTGGGTAGAAGTGTAAAGGTAAATGGGGCAGCTTGCAGTGTAACTTAATGAAACTTTCTTTTCCAGATAGCAGTATTAACATCAATGAATTGCCAAATGAAGAGGAAAACCTGGAGATAAACAAAAAAGTGGATGCCTGCCAGAATGGGCCAGAGTCGCTTTTCCCCGACTCTCCTGTTTCTTTTGACCCCACCAGCAGTGCACGGGGTCAGGAGTCGTCCCCAGGTGTGACTGGTTTCCATGACAGCCTAAGGAAGTCTCAGGGAACTAGTGCTGAGGGCATAGTGCTTAGAAAAGAAGCTTTGCAGTCTCTCAAACTAAGTCTTCCCATGCAAGAAACTGAATTGTGTAAGCATCTGTTTATGGTGGTGCCCCTGCTTTCTCTTGCTGCATAAAGCTTTTTAATCTGAGCCTGGCTCTAGAATTCTACAACATCATTTCAGCTTGGACTAAACTTAATTTTTGCAGTAAGCTTTTACTTTGAACTACAGACTGTTTTCTTTCAGTAAATCACCCTCTGCTGCAGCTAAGGCATGTGCCTTACCATTTAAAACTTGTTCTTATGCTGGAGGGGAATTTATGCTTTCTGGGGCTGAAGCTATTCTAATCTTCTTGATTATTAGGACTAACAGGCGATGTTAGGAAAAACCACAGCAGAACCAGGTGATTATAAGCTAAGTAATAAAGGGGGGAGGGGAGAGAAAGTGAAAGCCTTTACATTCAGGTGTCTTAATGCTTCAAGGGTTTTCTGAAATAACGTTTTTAAAAGGCCTTACTATGGGTAAGATTTACTGTGAATTAACAAAAAGTAAGAAAAAGTATCTAGGGAACATCTTTCTCTGACTGCAGGGAATAAGTGGACTGCATAGGTTGTAGTTTTATACTTCTGGTACTGTCAGAAGTGCAGGGCAGGTGAGAGAGATAAAATGATGGCAATGGTCTCACTCTTTCTCTATAATATTTTGTCATATATATGTGGAGTAACTACAGCGTTTGCAGTTGAGCAACAGAAATACAGAGGGTTTATCAATGCTTGCACAAGGCTATATTAGAAGAGGGTATTCTGAGGTGCATGCCACTGGGCTTTTCTTGCATTCCTTGCTTAAGCATGAAGCATGTTGCTGATGGTAGAAGGGGCTTTTCTTCTTTCACATCAGGCTTGCCTGCGTTGGAGTCTTCTGTTTGACTGTAAAGAACCTTTCACTTACAGGCTCCGTAGATTCTCCACTCCCATTAGAGAAAGAAGAACAAATTAGACTTCAGGCAAGACGACGGCTAGAAGAACAGCTCAAACAATATAGAGTGAAGAGACATCAAGAAAGAGTGAGTATGCACACTAGGTCTTCTAGATTCAGTGGGATGTTGAGAAGCCAGAAAACTTTATCCTTTCTGTGCTCTAAATTACTGGTTTCTCTGCTTTAAATGTTCAGTAGTTTTCTCAAATGTGAGAGTGCATTGTTTGTTTTCTTCTGGACATGCAAAATCTGATTCTCTGTTACCTTGTTGGTAATGTTCCATTTTGTCCTACTCAAAATGGGTGGGGATGGGGGGGGAAGTGGGTGATGACACCAAACCCAAAGCTTAAGTAACCTAAATTTTCAATTTTGCCTATATTATTTTTAATTAGCTTTTGGAATCTACCTTGATAATTTTTAACATGCAATTACTGAGCCTTGATAGGCTTGATTACTGATATAATTTACCTTGCTTATAAAACAGTGCATATATTTAAATATTAATGTAAAAATGTAGAGCTTTATGTATGAAGTCCTACAGCAAAATAAGTCTTTGGTGCTAGTTCAAATGTAACACTGTGGTATTTGTTGTTGACTTTTTGCTTCTTTTAGTCTGTTCAGTTTACATCCAAAAACCGTCCCTCCAGCACCCTAGATCCTGAGCTGATGTTAAATCCAGAGATCTTGCCAAGAGCTAGCACTGTAGCAATGACAAAAGAATACTCCTTTATGCGGACCAGTGTCCCCAGGGGACCAAAACTGGGTAGCTTGGGACTTCCAGCATCTTCAAAAGAGAGAAGTTCAAAATCTAAGCCCAGTAAGATCCGGTCCTTGGCTGACTACAGAACTGAAGACTCAGACTCTAGAAACACTACTGGGAATCTTGTAGCTACTGATGTATCTGGTGGTACTCTGAAGCAAAGCAGAAGTGGTCCAACATCAGTTGTTTCTGAGATTAGTCTGCCCTCCGACCTGGATGATCGAATAGATAATTCCTCCTTGGCGGGAGATAGTGTTTCAGAGCTTGATGGGAGTGAAGTGGGAATGAGGCTGGATGGAAACGAGAGTGACAGCTCTACCTACAGCAGCGTATCAGGACGAGGGCTGTATAACAGTTTACAGAATGCAGAAGGCAAACAGGGTATTCCTTATACAATAAATGGTCAGAAGATACATCCTGATGCAATGGGGCAATTTCCTTCCATCAGTGAGGTGCTGCAGGCTGCAGCACTGGAGCATCAAGCCCAGGAGCAAGAAGTTAATGGGGAAGTACGAAGTAGGAGAGACAGTATTTCTAGCAGGTAAGAAAGATCAGTGTACAGTGAGGGTATTATTTAGTTTTGTATTTTCTTGGAATAGCCTATTATTCTTACCTACTAAGCTTGAATCCAGTTTTAACTTAAATTCATTGTTACTCAATGATATTTATTATTGTCCCTTTCCTGATATGCTCACATACCTTTCAGACCTCAAATAGTTATGACATGTCAAGATGTTCTAAATACCCTTATCCTCTTCAGATGAGATTTAAATTGTGGTTTTTATCAGTTGTCTGCAGATGGATGTTGTATATATGTGAATTTTGGAATTACTTTTTTTTCCTCTTTATTGGAATAAAATGGAATGCCCTGAGATGTTAAGTTAAAATCAATTGTTGACAATTATTCCAGCTTAGAATTAATTCTTGTAGTAATGAGAGAGAAATGTCTCCCATTTTCTCTAGACTTCTTGGCTGTACATCAGGGAAGAAGTATAAAGAATCCTTTATAGAAAATACATGTTCTCCCTTTTTTATTGCAGCAGCTGTTGGCATTTCTCAGGGACTTTCACATTAAAGCAGACAGTTGCAGAAAATAGTTGTGGAGGTTTTGTGCTCCTAATGGATACATTTGTCTGCTTATAAAGGGACATGCAGGTACAGGATATAATGAAGTCAGATGTTGAACTTCTGTAAAATAACAAATATAAGGGTGCTACCCTAGACTTCAGTTGGTGCAAATATAGGAAACTATCATATAAAACCTTCACACAGATAGAATTTCTTTATCTCTCTGAATGATAACAAAGGTTGTTTCACTTTGTTCTGGATCCATCATAAAGCCAGGAAAAAAGTCCTAAATTTTAGGTCCTATGTGGAGCCTGGGTACTTCCTAATTTCAGCTTCACTGTTCTTCAACAAGAGGACTGTTGTATTCTAACCCTTTTATTGTGTCTGTGATGTCTCTGTCTCCAGTGTTTCTATGGAAAGCTCTATCGCAGGAACTCACGACGAAATGTTGCAGGTTCTGAAGGAGAAGATGAGACTTGAAGGGCAACTAGAAGCACTCTCAGTAGAAGCTAATCAGGTAGAAAATAAATTTGATTTTCTCTATTTAGCAAACTATATTATTATGTTAATTAATCTTCAAGAGCCTTCCAGTCATTACTTGTGGGAATTGTGTTTTGTAAAAACATTGTTGAATAAGGTTCTACATAAAGAAATTAATGTATAAAACTTTACAAGGTACTTTAAATTTATTTTCTTAAGCATACTTATCAAGCCAGTGAAGTCTTCAAGGGCTTTAAAAAAGTTGGGTTTTAATAAAAAACATAAAAAGAGATGATAAATCCAGAGTAATGCTAGAGATAGATATAGAGCTGTATTTTCTTTTTATATTGAATGATGGTATAACATGTCGAATAGAAGGTGTTCTTAATGTGTGAAAACATGTATTAAAAATCCTGTTGTGGTTACTGACATATAACATTATCCATCTTTGAAATACCTGCTAGGTGAGCTGTCACTCAAAATCATTTTGTTGAGCACCTTCTTTAGTCAGCCATTAATGTATTTTCTCTTATGACTTCTGTGTCTTGATTTTTGGGACACATTCAGGCCCTCAAAGAGAAGACTGAGCTCCAAGCCCAACTTGCAGCTCTGAACATGAAGCTTCAGGCACAGATGGAGCACAGCCAGAACAGCCAGCAGAAGCAGGAATCTCTGAGCTCAGAAGTTGCCACGTTAAAGCAGTCTTGCTGGGATCTGGAACGTGCAATGGCTGACCTGCAAAATGCCTTGGAAGCAAAGAATGCTAGTTTGGCTTCTTCAAATAATGATTTGCAGTTAGCAGAGGAGCAGTACCAAAGACTTCTGCTGAAAGTTGAAGATATGCAAAAAAATGTTCTCACCAGAGACAGCACAGGTGGGATGATGTAAATGTCTTTTAAAATGTGTTATTCCATAAATTGTTTTATTTCAACATAATTATGAAATCCAAGAGCAAGAAGGAATTTTAATTTCATTTATGTTATAGTCATCTGAATTTTAAGATGATTGGGTTTTGTGTGCTACAAAAGTACCACAATTTGCAAGCTGTGACTGCCAGCCTGGAGAGGGAGGCATAAATATTCAGTGTCCTAACTGTTTGATAATGGACTAACAGCTTGTAGATAATTGTACAAATACTGGTTTGTAATGATTCTATATGTCAGGGTACCTGCTTGCTTCCTGATTATTTCATATTTTCTGCCATTTAAGGAATTTTGTGTGTTTAAAGAAGTGACTCATTTGTTTTAATTTTGTCCTGCTTATGACCTGATACTTTGGATTCTAGAACTTCCCCTCCCTTTTGCAGGAAAAGCCAGCCTTTGTTATTAGGCATATATGTTTTTGTTCAAAAAGAAAGGAAACAAAAAAAAAAAAGCTATGAATATAGCAGCAAGCCCTGAAAATGTGTGCATAAAAATAGAACAGCAGAGTGCACTAGTCCAAGTTCTCTATTTTTCTTTTCCTAGTTCATGATCTGCGCCAGCAGTTGGCTTCCTTACAGAACCAGCTTCAGAAGGTGCAGCTGGAACGGACCACACTGACCAACAGACTAAAAGCATCTGAAACAGAAATCACATCACTCCAAAACGTGCGGCAGTGGTACCAGCAGCAGCTGGTGCTAGCACAGGAGGCCCGTGTCAGGTTGCAGAGTGAGATGGCCAATATACAGGTATTATGTTTTACGTGCAAATAAGAGGACTGAGAATCTGTTCTCTTTTATGGTAGTTTTATCCAGAGGACATAGTTTATGAGCTCAGACAAGGATGCCAGTCTTGCTTGTGCTCTCTTCAGGTGGAAGGCAAGCAGGGATGGTGTCCTGTTTTTCATCAGGAGACATTAATTCAAATTAAGGCGGGGGTATAAATTTAACCAAAGCGCACACTTTCTGTGGATGACCAGGCATGGATAGATTCAACAGGATTGTTTTTTATATAAAACTTTAAACTTGTTGGCCAGACTTTGATTGTTTTTATTATTTGGTGATTATTTTTTCCCCTTCCTTTAGGCTGGGCAAATGACCCAAGCAGGTATGTTGGAACATCTCAAACTAGAGAATGTGGCACTGTCCCAGCAGCTAACAGAAACCCAGCACAGATCCATTAAAGAAAAGGAACGTATTGCAGCACAGCTGCAAAATATTGAGGTATGGTTGTGGATGGGCTTCATGAATGATGTTTGGACTAGGTTGTATATTTAAGTTTTGCAAACTCAAGGATATTCTGGCAAAGTAACATAGAATTCTTATAAATTTAATAAATTACTGCATTATAAAACCAGTAAATATTTCAGAGCAAATAAATTTGCACAACATTATGAACATTAAGAGAGGGAGCAAGGCCATATGCTGCCCATTCCGAGGTGGTACTTGCATTTTCAGCTCTGGTATTTGGTTTTAGTTGAAATTTAAAGGTGGATGTAAGTGTTCTCCTTTGACCATTCAGGAACTTTTTAAAGAGAAACCTTAACTGGAAATTAAACTAAGTCAATAAAGTGCTGATAAGTGTGTGAAATTGCTTAGTACTTGGGTTTGTCATTCTTGCCCTCCAGTAAGAAAAGATAGGTAAAATCTGGAGTGCAGTTCACTCACTTTTGAATTTCAGTGATGTTCCTGTTTCTAAGTCTCAAAGGGCAGCAAAGCAGCAGGCTAGTGGAAGCACCCCATCTCTGGTGTTAGTAGCAGTTGCATAAATGACAGAAACTCTTATTTCACAGAATAGCTAGAGCATCCAAGGAATATTTTCTTGTTTCAGAATTTTTCCAAGCAGCTTAATAAAGATTCTTTTTCTTTACATCTTGTTTCATCAATCTAAAAAGGACATGGTGTTATTTAAGAGGAATTCAGATTTACAACTATGTAAGACAGTCACTGTTATTCTAAGCTGTCTTTAAGTATATGAATGAGGGACTTCAGTAAAGATATATGGGTGTGTAAGGCAGACATCAGAATTATTTATGCTTGTGTGTTTTCTCTAGAAACCTTCTTGATAATTTACCTTTTTCTTTTCCTCCTTCTTTTTCTTTTTTCGTTCTTTCCCCTGCCTCTCTCCCCCTCCATGGAAATTGTAAAAGTTGATTCCTTGCTTGTTCTTTGCAGTCTGACATGTTAGATCAAGAAGCTGCCTTCATGCAGATCCAGGAAGCTAAAACCATGGTGGAAGAAGATTTGCAGAGAAAACTAGAGGAGTTTGAGGATGAGAAAGAACAGCTTCAGAAAATGGCTGATTCTGCAGCAACATTGGAGAAAGAATTGGAACAGGTAGGTTGTTGTTAGGTAATTTCCCAAGGGTTTCACGGGAAATACTTATTTGGCTGGAAAAGCAATAGTAAATATATTCTGAGCTTTAAACATTTATTTTTTAAACCTGAAAGATTGCTGCAAAAATGAAGCCCACATTAAAGCCACTGTCCTAGGTGAAAAGGCTCCCTTTTTTTAACCATCTCAGGAACAGTACATTTTTGAAAGTTCAGAACTGCTGTCCCCTAGATGTTAGGGGGTTTTAGTGAATTCAGTCTGTGATTAGTCTAAAGATAAACAAGAAGCATAGCTTCATGGACAAAGTGCTAGGCATTCAAGATATCATTGTATACACTTAATAGTGTAATAAATCTGCCCTTCGCTATGGAGTCTAGCATGTTAATGGCTAGAATGAGGTCGAGTATGTGATAGCTCAGTATTACATACCATGTAATTACATGACATAATCATTAGTAACGCTAAATTTATCCAGTATATCTACTGGGGACACATTTTTTTTCAAATAAAAATTTAGAACACTGTGAATCTTACTTCAGTGTATTTTAGATTTGTCATTCTGGTGATTGCTGAGCCTGTAAGTTTACAGATGCTGTGGAAGGCAATCAATGCAATTAATAGAGCAAATACAAGTGATCTAGGAAAGTTAAAAATATTTTCACCTTCTGCTGTTTTCTCCTAGAAGCTAAAATACTGGTTAAAATACTTTATCTTGATTGCAAATGGACTCCAAAGACATTTGTTCTGATTTAATTTAATCTTAAAACATTTATTCTCAGGTCAAGTTGACTTTGCATCAGCGAGATCTGCAGCTTGAATCTTTACAGCAAGAACACCTAGACCTAATGAAGCAAATAACTCTGACACAAGAAACATTGCACACCAAAGAGCAGTCCCTGGATGACCTGCAAACACAGTATGATGAACTGAAGGCCAGATTAGAAGAGTTCCAAAGTGATGCTACTTCTAAGGACGACATGATCCAGTATTTGCAGAATGAGAAGATTGTCTTGGAAGTAGCCCTGCAGGCAGCAAAAGCAAGCAAAGAGCAACTAGATGAAGGAGCAATGCGCCTTGGGGAAGATACAGAAGTAGCATCAGAAATCTTGGAACAACTGAGGCAAGAAGTGGCAATCAAGTCAAGCCAGGTATCCCTAAAGTATCCCTAAAACATAGCAAAAGATACTGTCGCTGCATTAATTATGTAGATTATGACATCTAGCATGTCAAACACCACACTTACGATTTCTTTTGTGGTTGGTTTGGGGTTTTTTCCCCTTCTGGCAGGTAGAAAATCTGCATCAAGAAAATTCCAGCCTTAAAAAACAGTTTCAAAAAGTGAAGGAACAGTTCCTGCAGCAGAAGGTAAGCAAAAGCAAACTATTTCAAAGAAATAAAACTAAAAAATATACTTTTTTTCGCAGTGAAGTCATATATTTCTGAGAGGTTTGTGAAGAAACATGAATCTATTTTCTGTATCAAAGAACTTTGATACAGAAGTGACATATTTATCCAGTTTCTGTATTTTGTACAGTTGAATTTTTTTCTGTGATTAACATGAAAGGTCCACGAACCAATTCATGCTTTCATTGGGCTTCAGGGAGTTTGCCGAATGATCCACCATATAAAACCCCTCTGGTTTTGTCAATGCTAGGTTTGCTTGTGCAAAAGCACCTGTGACAATCAAGTGTCATAGTTTTCCTGTGGCTTTGAAAAACGATAGTTGATTCCACAGTGAGATTGAAAATAAGTACTTTGCCTCAAGCTTTATTCTTAATTTACACAGTTTTGAACATATCAGTTTTGAACTGCTGATTATTAGTGTTGTTCATGGGTGTCTTATGTATAGAGTGGCATCGTTAATTTAGTGCTTGATTGCTTATTAAGGTAATGCCACAGGTTGTTTTAGCCTGTTAGGTTTAAGTTTGGGAAGTCTGTCTAAACTCAGTCACAGTTTGTTTAGTTTGAAAAAATCGCACATAGTATGTATGGTTCCATAATGAATGTGAAGAAGAGTATCCTGTACTGCTACAAACACTCAGAGGGGTTTGGTTTTTTATGAACTTCTGATGATATGTAGTGGTATTTGATATCTAGGCTTACATAAAAAACTTTGAACTGGGGTAGATATGTTACAGGTGATGATGCCGGTTTGTATTCTGACATCCTGCCCTCCCTCAAACTAGAACACCACCAGTAAACACTTTATAGTAAATTACTCTGGAATTTGTAAAGCAGTAACAGAGTAGATGTTGTCCTCTTGTGTCCAAGGTAATGGTAGAAGCTTATCGAAGAGATGCAAGTTCCAAGGACCAACTGATTAGTGAACTGAAAGCTACAAAGAAACGACTGGACTCAGAAGTGAAAGAGCTAAAACGAGAGCTACTGAAAATTCAAGTTGAGAAACAGTCACTTGAGTCTGAACATTCAAAACTACAGAAGGAGGTATCTCAGGTTCACCAGCAGATGGTGGAAATAGAAAACCAACTTCAGTCAGTGCAGAAAGAGCGAGATGATATGGAAACACGCCTGCAGGTATGGAAAGTGTTAAGCTTTGGACTTTGTGTTACATACAGGATACCTTGCTGTTAACTTTGGAAATAAACAGAATGACCTTCTGCAAATTAAGGTTCCTGGTTACATCTTTAATATTGCCTATATATCTGAGCATATGCCTGCCAACACGCAGTAAATACCTGACTGCTTATTAACATCTCGTGTAAAGTGGGGAGCAGCGTGCTACAGCAGTGGTAGATGTGTGGTGCAGAAGCATTTTCCTTGATCTCAATGTGAACTCCATCTGAGAGCAAGGACCAAATAGAACTCTGTTTCTACATGTTACGGGGGTAGCCATTGAGGGAAGAGAATTAAAGAAATAAAAAAGGGAAAGAGAAGGGAGGTGGGGAACCTTGCAACAATTTATATTTAGAAATGGAAGTAATTGTGAAACTTCATGCTTGTTCTTTTATAATCCAATATACAGCAAGCAAGCTTTTGGTCTTACTCTCATGGGTTTGTTTTTTTCCTTCCTATTAAGTCTTTGCAGTTCGATAAGGAACAAATGGTATCTCTTGCTGAGGCAAATCAGGCATTAAAACAACAAGTAGAACAAATGCAAGAAGAAGCAAAAAAGTAAGTCTGTTCTTTTAGTACACACAAATGAACTAGAGTATTTATTTTTAACATTGACCTTTTTAGTAATCACTCTTCCTATTCCATAGTCTTTCCTTTAGTATGCCCCCTCCCTGGCAGTGTTCAAGGCCAGGTTGGATGGGGTTTTAGGCAGCCTGGGCTAGTGGAAGATGTCCCTGCCTGTGGAAGGGGCTTGAAACTGGATGGGCTTTGAGGTTCCTTCCAACCCAAACCATTCTGTGATTCTATGAAATTTAAATAGCTGAAGAGTCCGAGTGTTGGAGTCTCATACATGGCAAAGTGTTGGTTGCATGCTACATAGGAGTTACAGCTTCTCCTCTGATATGCTGAGGTACTGTTGGTTAAAAACACACCATTCAACATACATATTGGAGCTAATCCTAGCTACCATTCACTAAATATTAGTCTCGATGCATTTGAATGTTAGCGTTAATGAGAAACACCACCACCTCGCCCCCCTACTGGTGATCGCAGGGTTTTTGTGATACCTGATACCAAGGATTTCAGATTCTTACTCTAAATTCTGTGTTACTTTTAGAGACAGTAGTTTATATTCCCTTATATTGGAGTTTTAACGATTCTGACAAAGACTTAATTACCATATTTTTAGAATGTTAAGAGTCTTCAAAGAATTGTCTTGCAGAGGGCCATGTTGTATCTTACCAACCCAGTGACTTTCTCTGAGAAGGGTGACTCTGGGACAAGGGGAGAGAAGTGGATGTTAGTTTTTGTTGGGTCATGTTAAAATGTAATCTTTTGAACTGTCTGAAAGCAGTGCTTTGTTTTCACTTGATGTTTTGTTTTTCCTTTTGCTCCAGGGCCATTACTGAGCAGAAACAGAAAATGAAACGTCTGGGGTCAGATCTGACAAGTGCTCAGAAAGAGATGAAAGCAAAACACAAAGCTTATGAGAATGCTGTCAGCATTCTTAGTCGTCGGCTACAGGAATCTCTCACTGCGAAGGAATCTGCTGAAGCAGAGCTGAGCAAACTAAAAGCTCAAATCACTGATAGTGGAAACAACCAGATTGCTCAAGTATGCAGATGTCTTTTAACATTGTTAGTACAAAGACAGAGCTATATTGTTATTTAAGTCTTCAAATGCTGTTTTACACTGAAGTGATGGAAATCTTTGGGATATAAAGCTAGATAAGAACATGATAATGGTGTTCTGAGCACTGTGGATTTCCTTAACTACATTTGAGAGGTGATTTGGCGGGCTTTGTATTGGGTGTTGAGGTTTTTCCTGTTTGTTTTAAATTTTACTTGTATCATTTGGATTACCAATTGTAATCCAAACTCAGCCTTAGTGCTAAGCTTTCTGATTGATTTTTGTTACTGGTTTCTTCTGTTGTGTTGGGGTTTGGGTGGGTTTTGGGGGTTTTTTAAAACTCAGCATCTGAAAATTTTTCCAGCATTCTTTTTTCTCATTGAGAGGTAAAAGTTCTTCAGCATAGCCATAATTTACTAATATAGGTTATGCCTGTGATGAGAAAATTAATGTATTGGAGGAAGTTCCAATTCCTTGGACCAATGGAGCAAGACATCAAATGCATAAACAGCAGTAGCTGGATGCAAGGGTGGAAAGGTCTGAGTAAGACTTAACATTAAACACTAGTACCTCATGTAATATTTGCTAGAGAAGTAGACTTTTGAACAAACCCAAAATTACTCCTGTAGATGGGTGATATATTAATCACAGTTGTAATTTCTTTGTTCCTTAGGAAAGGATTCAAGCTCTGGAGACAGAATTGCAAGCTGTTAGCAGCAGTAAGTTGATGTTGGAAAAAGAGTTGCAAGAAGTTATTTCGCTTACAAGCCAGGAGCTTGAAGAATACCGAGAGAAAGTGTTGGAACTTGAGGATGAGGTGATTGCTTGAATTTGCATGGTAGTTGGGAAGGGGACAGTAAAAAGTGGTTGTGGGGGTGAACTTTAGGACAGTAATGTTATTCCTACAGTACAGGAAATCAAACTCTGACATAGGAAACATCATGTCAGTGACACTTGCTAATTTTGTTACCCTGTGCTGATTCTTCATGGTTTCATGAATCCATGGGAAGATGAGAGAGAAAAGTAGTTCCTGTACTAGATATGAGCTGTGTCTGGTCATGAGACACTTGAGGATGCATGAGTCATTATTTTTTTTAAACTATTTGGAGTTATGGATGCTGGGTGATTTTCAGGGCAGGGTGGTGGTGTTCAGTTGTAGAGTAGCACAAAAAAAATTTTACATGTCTGCTACTCTTGATCTGCACCTACATTGTTTTGAAGTGTTCATTTTAAAAACAAACAAAAAACAAGATGGAAAGCAGGATGTTTAATGAGTTTAGCTCACAACTTGGTGGTAGTAATCTGGAGTTGTTTGGATTGGATTGTTTGACTTGCTTTTTTTCTTTGGCTACAGCTTCAGGAATCTAGAGGCTTCAGGAGGAAGATAAAACGTTTAGAAGAAATTAACAAGAAGTTGGCTCTTGAACTGGAGCATGAACGTGGAAAACTTACAGGTCTCAGTCAGTCCAATGCCGCTTTGCGGGAGCACAACAATATCCTAGAAACAGCATTAGCAAAAAGAGAGGCAGACTTGGTACAACTGAATCTACAGGTATTTGACCCTTTGATATAATATCCTAAGAAGAGAATTTCTGGTAACAGGATGTGGACATCTTCATTTGTGTGGTACAAACTTGGTGTATTTCCTCCAAATCTGTGTCTCCCATGTGTTGTGTAACAGCAGTAATATGCAAGGAGAAAGGAGAGATCAGAAACCAGACTTTGTACCAAACAGAGCTGTTTCTTCTGGGAGGGGAAAAAACCAAATCACACTAAAATATTTGCAATAGTGTTTCACTGAAATGAGTTGGAACATACAAACTGTTACATATGGATTCATCAAGATGAACGATTTTTATGCTAATGTATTTGTGGGGTATAAGCAAATGGGAATATAGGTAATGAGCATAGCTACTTCTAAGGGTCAAGAGCAACATGAGGAAAGAGTTATCAGTGAACAGGAGAGAGGAGTTTTGCGATCCCTGCATTGGCTTGTGTTTATATTTAATCTGCTGACATTTCTAGACTTCCAGTGAGCCCACACAAAATGTGTGTGTGTGTGTGTGTGTGTTTGTTACCTGATACAGGTTCAGGCAGTCCTAAAACGGAAAGAGGAAGAAGATCAGCAAATGCAAGAACTCATTCAAACTTTGCAGGCTTCCTTAGAGAAAGAAAAGGCAAAAGTTAAAGAGCTTAAGAAGCAGGTAATGGTCATTTTATTTATTTAAAAGGTGATTTAAATGTAAATTATTTGAAAAGCAGCTTGAAACAATTAGCTATGCTTTATAACGTACTGCTTCGTCCAGAGTCTGTATCACGATGGTCAGTGGCTGAAAGATCAGTTAATGTCTTCTCTATTGTGCCCTGTTTAAACATTAGCATTTATATATATTTTTATATATATAGCATTTTTTTAATCCTTATAATTAGCATTAATAAGGGTAACACTAATAGTAAGGTTTTTAGACAAAAAGAAATGCTAACAGCTGCACAACTTGCTTCTTGATGTGTTTTGTACCTCTTTAGGCTAGTTGCCTTTATGATTCACCTACAGCAATGAAGAAAACCTGCACCTTTTTGGTTTTGGTTTTTTTTCCATTGTAGGAGGCAGCAGCCAAATCTGATGCAGCCCATAACCGCCGTCACTACAGAGCTGCTATGCTTGAGCTCAGTGAAATCAAGAAAGAGCTACATGCCAAAGAACTGCTTGTCCAAGCCCTTCAGGCTGAAGTGGACAAACTGCAGTAAGTAAATGTCCAAGTTTTTGCAGAACAGTAAATAAAATAAATCCTCTGAAAAAGCGATACATTAGTGAGTGGATTATATTGAGATGTACTCCAGGAGAGCCTGACCACAAGATGTTTGGATGCTAGCACATACTTGCATTGTTCTGTCTCTTCATTATTCAGTGACACCTGAAGCAAGTGCTACATTTAGTCTTCAGTATCTGCGTTCATTTATAGCTTTAATACAGGTTTCTACTATTGCATACTAGTAAGTATTCACAGGCATCTTATTCACATCCCTGAAGGACTACATAGAGGATGAATTTCATTGTTGAATATATTCCATAATTCAAATTCAATTAGTTTTCTAGTATAGAATATATTTTATAAGAATTCATCAGACTTACATGTAATGGATGTAATGTTAACTGTATTCCTCTTAAAAGCAAAGTTGCTGACAGGCGTTTTGTTTTTACTGTAGAGCCTATTGTTTGTAAGTGGACTATTACCAGTGCTCAAGGAGTGTTTTTTGGCAATATTTAATGATATATTCATGCATATATCTCTCATAAGATTTAACTGTTGCTGTGAATGGCAAAGCCATCAGTCAAAGCTATAACTAACCAGGTTCCATGCACTGTCATGTCATTTAGGGTTACAAAGCTAACCCAGTGAAGTATTTGTCTTAAAGAACAGATTGAATAACTGCTGTGTCTGTTAATCCTGCTGTACAGGGTAGAGGATGGAAAACATTCCCAGGAGGTATCACAGTTTCAGCAAGAGTTGGCAGAAGCCAGGTCTCAGCTCCAACTTCTGCAGAAAAAGCTGGATGACAAGCTTAGTGAACAGCCTGTAGTAAACCAAGAGGTAAAAACTGCACATTCACTGTGTTTATCCTTTTTTTTTATGATGCATTGTATTACTTTATTTAATCAGCATTTTTAATGAAGCTTTGCTAGGTCTTAGAACCAGGAAGGGTCCATGACACATGGATCATATGTTTCAAATTTTATGGTTAATTGCACCTATGGAGAATTGTGAAGATAACTTTTTTTTCTCACCTTGGTAGGTTGAAGACCTCAAGTGGGAAGTAGAACAAAAAGAAAGAGAAGTTGAGACACTTAAGCAGCAGTTAGATATGAGTGAACAGCGCAGCCACAAGGAGATAGAAGGGATGCAGGTTGTCTTGCAGGTATTTAATCTGGCTGGCAGAGATTCTGATGGGATAACTGGTATTGTTGTAGGGGGATAATTTTAAACAATAAAAATATTGTTTTAAACATACTTACACTGATAATTTTTTGATACTTTAAATAATTTTTATTAATAAAAGCTTATTTACTGTGTCATTTGTAGTGTCTTTTCTGTTTTACTTAGACTCTGCTGTTAGCTTCTTATTTCCTTGACCTTATACCATTAGTATAGGCTAATGACTTTTTAAAAGATAATTTCTATTTTTTTCCCAGGGCAAATTGATTTCTAATAGTATTGTTATATGTCCTTTCTTTTTCTAATTTCCCCTGGAAACTCAAAAAATACTTATATGGCTGGAATTTTACACCATTTCCCTGTATCACATTGATTCTCTTCTTTTCCCATTTAGAATATGAAGACTGAGTTGGAAATGGCAAGAGAAGACCTGTCAGTGACTTGGAAGGATAAGTTTATGCTGCAGGCTAAAGTGACTGAACTGAAGAACAGCATGAAATCACTACTGCAGCAGAACCAGCAGCTGAAGTTGGACCTGAAGCATGGCAAGATGAAGAAGGTATTTGAATAGGAAAAACACACATTGTAGGGAACTGGAAAATACTCCACTAATGTTCTTAAATTTAAGTACTGGAAAATACTCCCCAGAAGGAAACCTGGTGAGAACTCTGAACTGAAATGCCTGCCTGTGATCCAGACATTACTGATGTTCTGATAGTTAAATGATAAATACAAGAAGATTTGCAGGCAAAAGTAACTGCTCTGATCTTGACTTCCTGCTTTTTACTTCAGAAGTCTTTATTGGATTATCTTACATCTGCATTTTGACTTAAAGCAAAAAAGGTACCACTTAATCACAGAGAAATATGGAGTTAATATCTCATAGTTAATAATTTCTTAATGTTCACATGTCCTGTCAGTACTGTCTAGTTTTTCATTCTTCCACAATTTCCAAAGGTAACTATTACTGGTTTCTTTGAGTTTTCTGACTTGTTACTGGTACACAGAAAACGTAGTAATAGTAGCTCTCTTACTTCTTTCCATTCTGATGTAATTCTTTCAGCAAGGCAGAATTTTGTATGGAAGCCTCCATTTCATTCTTTGAGACATTGGTCCTGATACCTCAACCTGTAGGATCTGGAATTTCCAGGAGTTATTTGATTGTACTTAGCGGATTATTTATTTATTTTTTTGATTGTTCTCTTAACAGCAGCATTCTTTCAGGATAGTTAACTTTTTTATTGAAGATCCATGTAATTTGCTTTTAAATCCTTCCTCTTTTATTTCCTTAGTAGGGTGAGTTCTTGAGTGCAGGTCCTTCTGGATGCTTTGTTTACCTATGAGCATGGCTAGTACATGAGATTAGGTTAGGAACTTTGCTTGTGACCCATGAGACTTGAATGTGCTTCTGATTTTCTGCTCTGTAATGCAGCTATGTACTGGTAGTGTGGTGTGAGACTGTTTTCTGTGTGTTACAAATGACATTGATGAAATAACTGCATCGTATTTCTGGCTCTTCTTTTCTCCTTTTAACCAGAGGAAGGAACTGAAAGGAGAGAATAACTCTTCAAATCCTGTGACACCAGTCAAGATTCCTGATTGTCCAGTGCCTGCTGCCTTGCTGGAAGAATTGTTGAAACCATCGACAGCTGTGAGCAAGGAGCCTTTAAAAAATCTGAACAGCTGTCTCCGGCAATTGAAGTATGGCTTGTTATTTTAAACCATATAAAAAAAATCTTTAAATGTTTCCAAGAAGCCAACTGCCAGCCTAAGGGGGGAAAAAAGGATTTGTGAAATGAATGCTTTTCCTCTTATTTGGAGTATTTTTAGGACAGTGGGGTGTTCTGTCATTTTAAGTGCTTGCTTATATGGTAATGAAATAGGGACAGAAGCCTTTACAGTAAACTAGACAAAATGTCCATCCTAAATTGTGCACAGCTGAATAAACTAGAAACAGCTATTTCTAGTTCTTGCTGGTGGAAAAGCTGGTGTTTCACTCTTGATGGCATCAGAAAGGCTGCTCGTGGTAGGAGCCCAGCCAGTGTGTTAATAAGAAACCTCTACAGAGGAAGTTCATTCTGCCAGAAATATGTTTTCAGATCTTCCCTTACAAGGTTACACATGAGATTCTGAGCAGGAAAGCTACAACTTCAGGAAAACAGGAGGTTCAGGTTATTAGGAGAACTAAGCTGCTGGTGTCACCTCAGTTATGTTTGAGGGGAGTGAGCCT
Organism: Zapornia atra; assembly: GCA_013400835.1. Lineage (NCBI taxonomy): Eukaryota > Metazoa > Chordata > Aves > Gruiformes > Rallidae > Zapornia > Zapornia atra. The sequence continues at coordinate 271,425 of VZTU01027175.1, read as the reverse complement.
GTACTACCAGACTAGTCCCTTTGCTAAGCTGGTGTCTGAATGAAGTCATAATGTGATCTGGTTGTTTTTCTGTGCTGCTACCCTCACCTCTGCCTCCTGTGTTGTCTTTTACATGTGCAAGAGCACTGCATTCATCAGGTTGCAGTCACTAATTGCCTTTCCCAAGGAAACAGTGCTGCATCATCCCTGGCAATGAGTATATGCAGAAAAAGCTGCTGCATTGTTGGCCCTTTTTAATTAAGCATGTTGTATTGGTTTTGCTTTTAAAGGAATAGTTCCTCAGCTTCCTGTAGACTTCTTTATTTTGTATACAGCTTTAGCTTATAGTCTTGGACTGGGTCTTAATGTTTGGAAAAACGGTTTTCTGATCTTGCCATTAGCAGTTATCTTTTTGCTTGTTAATTTTTGCTTTTTTGTTCTCAATAATTTTAAAAGGCAAGAAATGGACAGCCTTCAGCGTCAGATGGAGGAACACACCATTACAGTACATGAATCAATGTCTTCGTGGACTCAGATTGAGGGGCAGCTACTGGAAGTTACTTCTCCCAGTCCTGCAACTGCATCAGACCAGCAGGAGATTCCTATTGTAGATGAAAAGAAACAGAATTGTAGTGTTAGTGACAAGGAAGCTTTGACACTATAACGTCCTTATCAGTTGTCTGTCTTCCTATTGCTTTAAGTATGTAAACAAATCTTTATCGAAATTATTTATTTATTTCATTTTTAAAATGGTGTTCAGATTTGTGCTTTTGCCTGTAGAAGCAAAGGGCATGGTTTTGAGAAACTGGTGTAATATTAAATGCAGGACATAATATTCCAAGGGTTTGTTTGAAAGTTTACCATAGTAATTCTGTCATGTTGGGGACTGCCAATGGTAAACCTAGTTCATTTTGGGGTTTAGGCAAAGGTTCTGATATGAATGGTTAAAATGAGGTCAGGAAGAGCATCTGTTTTCCATGTCTGTATTTGTTCCTTCTGGGTGAGTTTAAGGAATGGCTGTTATGTAACAGCTGTGTTTTGCTGTTGGTTTGTTGTTTGGTCTTGTTTTTTGTGTGGCAGAGGGGAATGTGGTGTTTTTCCCCATCTTGGGTTGTATCCAAATCACAGGGAAAAAATTCTGCTGATGTTCAGATATTAACAGAATTTGGTAACTGGAGAGAGCATCCTCTTTCCTATAAGCTCTTATTCCTGAAATTCAGATTACAGGTATCTCTATTCAAAGAAAAAAACCCAATCCATTTGAAGCCATTTCTAGCTACGAAGATGACCTCTGACCTATAGCAAAAAACACAAGACTAAAGACAAGCAATGCAGACTGATTTGCCTGGGATGTTTTCTGACATGCACAGTTTTCCTTAGAGCTGCAGGCCAGTAGGGAGCTTTGCTTCTTGACTGCACAACCACTTCTTGCACCTTTTTAGTTCAACTTCTGAAGTAGACACCCTTGAAAAAGGTATGTATGTAATATATATATATATTCAAAATCAGAAAATTATGATTTTTTTCATATATATATGTTTTAATATGCTGTATACTGTAAGTTAAGGCTGACATGAGGGTTTTTTTTGTTACTGTCATTATTTTAATGTTACACTTAAGTTTGCTGGTTTTTGACATACTGTACAAATGGCTTGGGGAAATTAGCCCCCAACACCAGTGCTTTCAGAAATGAAATTATTTTTACTTTAAAAGACAAAATTACCATGCCTATAAAATTATTTTTATTAGCTTTATTTCCTCCCACACACATCCCCTACTTTTTGCACCCTCTGTTACAAGTTGTCCACCATGAGTGGAAATGCTGGTACCGTGGCAGCCCCTCTGCAGAGCATCTTGACTAGATTATAATTATTAAAGGAGCCCACTTTACATTCCTTAACCTTTGGTCCCATTGCTGAATGTGGCTCGTAGCCAGCCCTGTCCTCGTTCATAAATCCAGTGTTGCTTTGCCTGAAGTGCTAAGTATGAATCAAAATATACATGACAGATTATTTGGAAGGTTTAGTGGCAACTCATGTACTAGCCTGGTTTTGTCTTTAAAGTGTAAAATTAAAAGGTCAGTTATATCCACTAAGGGTGAGCATTTAAAAGAAAAAAATCTAATACAAGTAGATTGAGAGGGGGAGGGTGATCTGTGTGGAAAAAGTTCATGTATTTTTCTAAAGACTCTGTTGCTGTTGTCTTTTGCTGTATGTGTGCTTTTGGGGGGAGAAAATTATTGCAGTTTGCTTAGCAGTAAGGCAAAAATAAGCAAGCAAACAAAAAACCCCAACTCACCCATATTTAGCCAAAGTCTGATTTCTCCTAATTACTAATTCAAGTTCTAGTCTGGTTGAACACTTTGCACCTAAAGTGTTTATACTGACTGATTTCATGCTTCTCAGCTACTGGATTTTTAACTGACATTTTATTGGGATCAAAGTCAAGTGATGCTAAAAGACAAGATTTTGAAATTGGTGAAGGAAGAAATGCATTAGCATGGCATTAGGTGCCCATCATACCGACTTATCAAACAATTAAAAGTCAAAAGCTTTAAAGACTAGCTTAGACACGTTAATCTCTGCATACTGCTGCAGTCTGCTTTGCAGAGTAAATGGTACTGATTATCTCACTGCTGTCATATTCTTGAAGTTGCCTGTATATTAAGATTGAAGAAGAAGACACAGTATTGTTAAAAAACAAAATTAAGCTACATAATAATATACTCAGTACAAAAATTATCACGAATTCAGGATTTTAACTAAAATAACACTTGTGCAGCATTAATGTTGTTCATTTTGGTAAATACATTGCCTACAGTTAATCTGTTATGTTTTAATCTCCTAAATCTGGCAACAGTTGTATGGATAAAGGTTTTATCTGATATCAAAGAAGCCAGAATTGTTAGAAACTTTTGTAGTTCTTCAATATGTCTGCTCTCCTCTACTTTCTATATCAGTAATCATACTGCATTCTCTTTTCAGTGCAGTGCTGTGTTTTCTTGCTAGCTCTTTATAAAGACATCTGAGCTTAAAAAATTAAGTAGCCTTAGATGCATGTTTTTCCTTTTAAAGATGAGGGAGCTGTTGTGAAGCGCTCAGATTTCCACATTGACCCACCTGTTTCTCTCTGAAAGTATCTGGACACAAGCTATTTTCATTTTATACTCCACGCATTTGTTTCTGTTGATGTGATTACTATGCCATTTACTTAAATGAAGGACAGACAGTGAGACTTGAGGGTCGAAGTCTGGTGAGGCATTAAGTCAATGAAATTACACAAGTCACTGGGAAGCCTTCTAGAAGGAGCACGCAGTATGTGAGAAAAGCAAGGCCTGTTCTTTGAAGTTCATCAGCTATGCCTCTTAATTATCCAGAGAAATAGTTGCTGTGTTAAAAAGCCTCACCCTGGGGCTGAGCATGCTTGCTCTACAAAGCTTGAAGTCTCTGCTGTCTAGGCAATAAAACTAGTTCTAGGAATGAAAACTGCCTCCCCCAGCACTGCCAAATACATCTGAGGAAAATCAGTGCCTCGTTACCACTGGTGTGTTTTTAGAAATGGAAGAACTGTCTCTTAAAAAGACTTTTCCTTTTCCAAGTACTGCAATAGAATGTATTTTCTGTGTCTGTTCCTTTAGTGGTTGCTATCTGCTAAACCAAGTCCTGTTGATGAAGGAGAAATGTCACTAATGTGCGAATGTTTCCCAGGTGCTAGCAGCTGGTAAAGGCTGCAGCATTACTCTTTCAGAGGCTGTTGAGGTTTTGAGAACTCTTGAAAAATTGTGCATTTAAAAAAAAAATATCAAAAACTACAGCAAAAAACCAGCAAACCCTACGATGGACAAAATGTTACTGAGTGTCTGGTGTTGCTGACTCTTGCTGTTCCATTGTCTTCCAGACTTTTTGGTAATACCTGTGCACTGTATTGGGATAGCTGAGGCCCTCACCTACTGATGCAGTGGGAGGCTCTGATCCCATACTGTTTATTCAGGCAATATCCTAGCTGAACTCTGTGAGAATTTCACCCATGTAAAGAGTACGGTACTACCCAGAATGAAAGTTCTAGTGCTTGTATTTTCATGGATTGCTTACTCCTCTGTAGGGGAGCAAAGTGCAGTGGCATGGGTGTTTTAGTGCTAGTCATGACAGCACCAGGGGTAGGATTGTCCATATATATTCAACTTAAAAGATGACAAATTCAGTACTGGTGATACAAAAGCTTGTGACATGTTTTATTAATGGGGCCGGCGAAGTGTGAATAGTTGCATGTGACTTGCTGTGACCAGAGCCTTTAACTATTTTTCATGTGAAAGCAATTATAGTCCAAAGTAATCACTAATACCCATCAGCTCTCTCCTGCGCCTCTTATGAAGGTGTGAGAGAATTGCAGCCTAATTTCCAATACAGGTGTGCCCATTTCTAGGGGAGGGAAACATGTTCTGGTTATTTGTAAAGGCAATATTGTCGTTTAATCCATGGCATTCAGTAATACCTGCTTAGGCTGTATTTGTAAAGTTAGAAGTTAATCATTTCATCTTCTTGAGCAGATAACCCAGGGGACAGAGGAATTACGCTATGTACAAGTAATGTTTATGATCACACAGAGCATGTTGATTATAAAAATAACGTGCATAGGAATTCCTTTAAAAGTTTTGTGCAATAAACTATTTTTGGTAAAGGGCTCGGTGTTGGTTTTCCTTTCACAGAGCCGGGCGTGCCCTGGCCGCTGGCGCTCCGGGTGCTGTGGCTGCCTACGTTCCCGGGTATCGGTTCTTCGCGCCTAAGCTGGGCCCCGCTCGCCTTCCTCCGCGGCCCCGTTGCCCGGCCCCACGAGATGCCCGGTGGGGCGGGGCCCGGCCTTCCCGTCAGGCACCGGGACGGAGGGGAGGAGGGCGGGGCAGGGCAACCGCGGCTTTCTGTCAGGCAGCGGATCGGGCAGGCCCGGCGTCTGGTGGGGCGGGGGCCTGGCGGG